>JAWPHD010001239.1:0-342759 GCA_037043455.1 Cyrtodaria siliqua | reverse complement strand
TAACTCAATCATGTATATCAATCATGTAACTCAATCATGCATATCAATCATGTAACTCATTCATGTATATCAATCTTATACATCAATCATGTAACTCAATCATGTATATCAATCTGATACATCAATCATGTAACTCATTCATGTATATCAATCATGTAACTCAATCATGTATATCAATCTGTAACTCAATCATGTATCTCAATCTTATACATCAATCATGTAACTCAATCATGTATATCAATCATGTAACTCAATCATGTATCTCAATCTTATACATCAATCATGTAACTCATTCATGTATATCAATCATGTAAATCAATCATGTATGTCAATCTTATAAATCAATCATGTAACTCGTATCATGTATATCAATCTTATACATCAATCATGTAACTCATTCATGTATATCAATCATGTAACTCAGTCATGTATATCAATCATGTAACTCATTCATGTATATCAATCATGTAACTCAATCATGTATATCAATCTTATACATCAAACATGTAACTCAATCATGTATATCAATCATGTAACTCAATCATGTATATCAATATTATACATCAATCATGTAACTCAATCATGTATATCAATCATGTAACTCAATCATGCATATCAATCATGTAACTCATTCATGTATATCAATCTTATACATCAATCATGTAACTCAATCATGTAACTCATTCATGTATATCAATCTTATACATCAAACATGTAACTCAATCATGTATATCAATCATGTATCTCAATCATGTATATCAATCTTATACATCAATCATGTAACTCAATCATGTATATCAATCATGTAACTCAATCAAGCATATCAATCATGTAACTCATTCATGTATATCAGTCTTATACATCAATCATGTAACTCAATCATGTATATCAATCTTATACATCAATCATGTAACTCATTCATTTATATCAATCATGTAACTCAATCATGTATATCAATCTGTAACTCAATCATGTATCTCAATCTTATACATCAATCATGTAACTCAATCATGTATATCAATCATGTAACTCAATCATGTATCTCAATCTTATACATCAATCATGTAACTGATTCATGTATATCAAACATGTAACTCAATCATGTATGTCAATCTTATAAATCAATCATGTAACTCAATCATGTATATCAATCTTATACATCAATCATGTAACTCATTCATGTATATCGATCATGTAACTCAGTCATGTATATCAATCATGAAACTCATTCATGTATATCAATCATGTAACTCAATCATGTATATCAATCGTATACATCAATCATGTAACTCAATCATGTATATCAATCTTATACATCAATCATGTAACTCATTCATGTATATCAATCATGTAACTCACTCATGTATATCAATCTTTAACTCAATCATGTATCTCAATCTTATACATCAATCATGTAACTCATTCATGTATATCAATCATGTAACTCAATCATGTATATCAATCTTATACATCAATCTTGTAACTCAATCATGTATATCATTCATGTAACTCAATCATGTATATCAATCTTATACATCAATCATGTAACTCAATCATGTATATCAATCTTATACATCAAGCATGTAACTCATTCATGTATATCAATCATGTAACTCATTCATGAATATCAATCATGTAACACAATCATGTATCTCAATCTTATACATCAATCATGTAACTCATTCATGTATATCAATCATGTAACGCAATCATGTATGTCAATCTTATAAATCAATCATGTAACTCAATCGTGTATATCAATCTTATACATCAATCATGTAACTCATTCATGTATATCAATCATGTAACTCAGTCATGTATATCAATCATGTAACTCAATCATGTATATCAATCTTATACATCAATCATGTAACTCAATCATGTATATCAATCATGTAACTCATTCATGTATATAAATCTTATACATCAATCATGTTACTCATTCATGTATATCAATCATGTAACTCTATCATGTATATCAATCTTATACATCAATCATGTAACTCAATCATGTATATCAATCTTATACATCAATCATGTAACTCATTCATGTATATCAATCATGTAACTCACTCATGTATATCAATCTGTAACTCAATCATGTATCACAATCTTATACATCAATCATGTAACTCATTCATGTATATCAATCATGTAACTCAATCATGTATATCAATCTTATACATCAATCATGTAACTCAATCATGTATATCAATCATGTAACTCAATCATGTATATCAATCTTATACATCAATCATGTAACTCAATCATGTATATCAATCTTATACATCAATCATGTAACTCATTCATGTATATCAGTCATGTAACTCAATCATGTATCTCAATCTTATACATCAATCATGTAACTAATTCATGTATATCAATCATGAAACTCACTCATGTATATCAATCCTATATATCAATCATGTAACTCAATCATGTATCTCAATCTTATACATTAATCATGTAAATCATTCATGTATATCAATCATGTAACTCAATCATGTATATCAATCGTATACATCAATCATGTATATCAATCTTATACATCAATCATGTAACTCAATCATGTATATCAATCATGTAACTCAATCATGTATATCAATCTTATACATCAATCATGTAACTTATTCATGTATATCAATCTGTAACTCAATCATGTATCTCAGTCTTATACATCAATCATGTATATCAATCTTATACATCAATCATGTAACTCATTCATGTATATCAATCTTATACATCAATCATGTAACTCATTCGTTATATCAATCATGTAACTGACTCATGTATATCAATCGTATACATCAATCATGTAACTCAATCATGTATATCAATCTTATACATCAATCATGTAACTCATTCATGTATATCAATCATGTAACTCACTCATGTATATCAATCTGTAACTCAATCATGTATCTCAATCTTGTACATCAATCATGTTACTCATTCATGTATATCAATCATGTAACTCAATCATGTATATCAATCTTATACATCAATCATGTAACTCAATCATGTATATCAATCATGTAACTCAATCATGTATATCAATCTTATACATTAATCATGTAACTCAATCATGTATATCAATTTTATACATCAAGCATGTAACTCATTCATGTATATCAATCATGTAACTCACTCATGTATATCAATCATGTAACACAATCATGTATCTCAATCTTATACATCAATCATGTAACTCATTCATGTATATCAATCATGTAACTCAATCATGTATGTCAATCTTATAAATCAATCATTTAACTCAATCATGTATATCAATCTTATACATTAATCATGTAACTCATCATGTATATCAATCATGTAACTCAGTCATGTATATCAATCATGTAACTCAATCATGTATATCAATCATGTAACTCAATCATGTATATCAATCTTATACATCAATCATGTAACTCAATCATGTATATCAATCATGTAACTCATTCATGTATATCAATCTTATACATCAATCATGTAACTCATTCATGTATATCAATCATGTAACTCAATCATGTATATCAATCTTATACATCAATCATGTAACCAATCATGTATATCAATCTTATACATCAATCATGTAACTCATTCATGTATATCAAGCATGTAACTCACTCATGTATATCAATCTGTAACTCAATCATGTATCTCAATCTTATACATCAATCATGTAACTCATTCATGTATATCAATCATGTAACTCATTCATGTATATCAATCTTATACATCAAACATGTAACTCAATCATGTATATCAATCATGTAACTCATTCATGTATATCAATCTTATACATCAAACATGTAACTCAATCATGTATATCAATCATGTAACTCAATCATGTATATCAATCTTATACATCAATCATGTAACTCAATCATGTATATCAATCATGTAACTCAATCAAGCATATCAATCATGTAACTCATTCATGTATATCAATCTTATACATCAATCATGTAACTCAATCATGTATATCAATCATATACATCAATCATGTAACTCATTCATGTACATCAATCATGTAACTCAATCATGTATATCAATCATGTAACACAATCATGTATCTCAATCTTATACATCAATCATGTAACTCATTCATGTATATCAATCATGTAACTCAATCATGTATGTCAATCTTATATATCAATCATGTAAGTCAATCATGTATATCAATATTATACATCAATCATGTAACTCATTCATGTATATCAATCATGTAACTCAGTCATGTATATCAATCATGTAACTCATTCATGTATATCAATCATGTAACTCAATCATGTATATCATTCGTATACATCAATCATGTAACTCAATCATGTATATCAATCTTATACATCAATCATGTAACTCATTCATGTATATCAATCATGTAACTCACTCATGTATATCAATCTGTAACTCAATCATGTATCTCAATCTTATACATCAATCATGTAACTCATTCATGTATATCAATCATGTAACTCAATCATGTATATCAATCTTATACATCAATCATGTAACTCAATCATGTATATCAATCTTATACATTAATCATGTAACTCAATCATGTATATCAATCTTATACATCAAACATGTAACTCATTCATGTATATCAATCATGTAACTCACTCATGTATATCAATCATGTAACACAATCATGTATCTCAATCTTATACATCAATCATGTAACTCATTCATGTATATCAATCATGTAACTCAATCATGTATGTCAATCTTATAAATCAATAATGTAACTCAATCATGTATATCAATCTTATACATTAATCATGTAACTCATTCATGTATATCAATCATGTAACTCAGTCATGTATATCAATCATGTAACTCAATCATGTATATCAATCATGTAACTCAATCATGTATATCAATCTTATACATCAATCATGTAACTCAATCATGTATATCAATCATGTAACTCATTCATGTATATCAATCTTATACATCAATCATGTAACTCATTCATGTATATCAATCATGTAACTCAATCATGTATATCAATCTTATACATCAATCATGTAACCAATCATGTATATCAATCTTATACATCAATCATGTAACTCATTCATGTATATCAAGCATGTAACTCACTCATGTATATCAATCTGTAACTCAATCATGTATCTCAATCTTATACATCAATCATGTAACTCATTCATGTATATCAATCATGTAACTCAATCATGTATATCAATCTTATAGATCAATCATGTAACTCAATCATGTATATCAATCATGTAACTCAATCATGCATATCAATCATGTAACTCATTCATGTATATCAATCTTATACATCAATCATGTAACTCAATCATGTATATCAATCTGATACATCAATCATGTAACTCATTCATGTATATCAATCATGTAACTCAATCATGTATATCAATCTGTAACTCAATCATGTATCTCAATCTTATACATCAATCATGTAACTCAATCATGTATATCAATCATGTAACTCAATCATGTATCTCAATCTTATACATCAATCATGTAACTCATTCATGTATATCAATCATGTAAATCAATCATGTATGTCAATCTTATAAATCAATCATGTAACTCGTATCATGTATATCAATCTTATACATCAATCATGTAACTCATTCATGTATATCAATCATGTAACTCAGTCATGTATATCAATCATGTAACTCATTCATGTATATCAATCATGTAACTCAATCATGTATATCAATCTTATACATCAAACATGTAACTCAATCATGTATATCAATCATGTAACTCAATCATGTATATCAATATTATACATCAATCATGTAACTCAATCATGTATATCAATCATGTAACTCAATCATGCATATCAATCATGTAACTCATTCATGTATATCAATCTTATACATCAATCATGTAACTCAATCATGTAACTCATTCATGTATATCAATCTTATACATCAAACATGTAACTCAATCATGTATATCAATCATGTATCTCAATCATGTATATCAATCTTATACATCAATCATGTAACTCAATCATGTATATCAATCATGTAACTCAATCAAGCATATCAATCATGTAACTCATTCATGTATATCAGTCTTATACATCAATCATGTAACTCAATCATGTATATCAATCTTATACATCAATCATGTAACTCATTCATTTATATCAATCATGTAACTCAATCATGTATATCAATCTGTAACTCAATCATGTATCTCAATCTTATACATCAATCATGTAACTCAATCATGTATATCAATCATGTAACTCAATCATGTATCTCAATCTTATACATCAATCATGTAACTGATTCATGTATATCAAACATGTAACTCAATCATGTATGTCAATCTTATAAATCAATCATGTAACTCAATCATGTATATCAATCTTATACATCAATCATGTAACTCATTCATGTATATCGATCATGTAACTCAGTCATGTATATCAATCATGAAACTCATTCATGTATATCAATCATGTAACTCAATCATGTATATCAATCGTATACATCAATCATGTAACTCAATCATGTATATCAATCTTATACATCAATCATGTAACTCATTCATGTATATCAATCATGTAACTCACTCATGTATATCAATCTTTAACTCAATCATGTATCTCAATCTTATACATCAATCATGTAACTCATTCATGTATATCAATCATGTAACTCAATCATGTATATCAATCTTATACATCAATCTTGTAACTCAATCATGTATATCATTCATGTAACTCAATCATGTATATCAATCTTATACATCAATCATGTAACTCAATCATGTATATCAATCTTATACATCAAGCATGTAACTCATTCATGTATATCAATCATGTAACTCATTCATGAATATCAATCATGTAACACAATCATGTATCTCAATCTTATACATCAATCATGTAACTCATTCATGTATATCAATCATGTAACGCAATCATGTATGTCAATCTTATAAATCAATCATGTAACTCAATCGTGTATATCAATCTTATACATCAATCATGTAACTCATTCATGTATATCAATCATGTAACTCAGTCATGTATATCAATCATGTAACTCAATCATGTATATCAATCTTATACATCAATCATGTAACTCAATCATGTATATCAATCATGTAACTCATTCATGTATATAAATCTTATACATCAATCATGTTACTCATTCATGTATATCAATCATGTAACTCTATCATGTATATCAATCTTATACATCAATCATGTAACTCAATCATGTATATCAATCTTATACATCAATCATGTAACTCATTCATGTATATCAATCATGTAACTCACTCATGTATATCAATCTGTAACTCAATCATGTATCACAATCTTATACATCAATCATGTAACTCATTCATGTATATCAATCATGTAACTCAATCATGTATATCAATCTTATACATCAATCATGTAACTCAATCATGTATATCAATCATGTAACTCAATCATGTATATCAATCTTATACATCAATCATGTAACTCAATCATGTATATCAATCTTATACATCAATCATGTAACTCATTCATGTATATCAGTCATGTAACTCAATCATGTATCTCAATCTTATACATCAATCATGTAACTAATTCATGTATATCAATCATGAAACTCACTCATGTATATCAATCCTATATATCAATCATGTAACTCAATCATGTATCTCAATCTTATACATTAATCATGTAAATCATTCATGTATATCAATCATGTAACTCAATCATGTATATCAATCGTATACATCAATCATGTATATCAATCTTATACATCAATCATGTAACTCAATCATGTATATCAATCATGTAACTCAATCATGTATATCAATCTTATACATCAATCATGTAACTTATTCATGTATATCAATCTGTAACTCAATCATGTATCTCAGTCTTATACATCAATCATGTATATCAATCTTATACATCAATCATGTAACTCATTCATGTATATCAATCTTATACATCAATCATGTAACTCATTCGTTATATCAATCATGTAACTGACTCATGTATATCAATCGTATACATCAATCATGTAACTCAATCATGTATATCAATCTTATACATCAATCATGTAACTCATTCATGTATATCAATCATGTAACTCACTCATGTATATCAATCTGTAACTCAATCATGTATCTCAATCTTGTACATCAATCATGTTACTCATTCATGTATATCAATCATGTAACTCAATCATGTATATCAATCTTATACATCAATCATGTAACTCAATCATGTATATCAATCATGTAACTCAATCATGTATATCAATCTTATACATTAATCATGTAACTCAATCATGTATATCAATTTTATACATCAAGCATGTAACTCATTCATGTATATCAATCATGTAACTCACTCATGTATATCAATCATGTAACACAATCATGTATCTCAATCTTATACATCAATCATGTAACTCATTCATGTATATCAATCATGTAACTCAATCATGTATGTCAATCTTATAAATCAATCATTTAACTCAATCATGTATATCAATCTTATACATTAATCATGTAACTCATCATGTATATCAATCATGTAACTCAGTCATGTATATCAATCATGTAACTCAATCATGTATATCAATCATGTAACTCAATCATGTATATCAATCTTATACATCAATCATGTAACTCAATCATGTATATCAATCATGTAACTCATTCATGTATATCAATCTTATACATCAATCATGTAACTCATTCATGTATATCAATCATGTAACTCAATCATGTATATCAATCTTATACATCAATCATGTAACCAATCATGTATATCAATCTTATACATCAATCATGTAACTCATTCATGTATATCAAGCATGTAACTCACTCATGTATATCAATCTGTAACTCAATCATGTATCTCAATCTTATACATCAATCATGTAACTCATTCATGTATATCAATCATGTAACTCATTCATGTATATCAATCTTATACATCAAACATGTAACTCAATCATGTATATCAATCATGTAACTCAATCATGTATATCAATCTTATACATCAATCATGTAACTCAATCATGTATATCAATCATGTAACTCAATCATGCATATCAATCATGTAACTCATTCATGTATATCAATCTTATACATCAATCATGTAACTCATTCATGTATATCAATCATGTAACTCAATCATGTAAATCAATCTGTAACTCAATCATGTATCTCAATCTTATACATCAATCATGTAACTCAATCATGTATATCAATCATTTAACTCAATCATGTATCTCAATCTTATACATCAATTATGTAACTCATTCATGTATATCAATCATGTATATCAATCATGTATGTCAATCTTATAAATCAATCATGTAACTCAATCATGTATTTCAATCTTATACATCAATCATGTAACACATTCATGTATATCAATCATGTAACTCAGTCATGTATATCAATCATGTAACTCATTCATGTATATCAATCATGTAACTCAATCATGTATATCAATCTTATACATCAAACATGTAACTCAATCATGTATATCAATTATGTAACTCAATCATTTATATCAATCTTATACATCAATCATGTAACTCAATCATGTATATCAATCATGTAACTCAATCATGCATATCAATCACGTAACTCATTCATGTATATCAATCTTATACATCAATCATGTAACTCAATCATGTATATCAATCATGTAACTCATTCATGTATATCAATCATGTAACTCATTCATGTATATCAATCTTATACATCAAACATGTAACTCAATCATGTATATCAATCATGTAACTCAATCATGTATATCAATCTTATACATCAATCATGTAACTCAATCATGTATATCAATCATGTAACTCAATCAAGCATATCAATCATGTAACTCATTCATGTATATCAATCTTATACATCAATCATGTAACTCAATCATGTATATCAATCATATACATCAATCATGTAACTCATTCATGTACATCAATCATGTAACTCAATCATGTATATCAATCATGTAACACAATCATGTATCTCAATCTTATACATCAATCATGTAACTCATTCATGTATATCAATCATGTAACTCAATCATGTATGTCAATCTTATATATCAATCATGTAAGTCAATCATGTATATCAATATTATACATCAATCATGTAACTCATTCATGTATATCAATCATGTAACTCAGTCATGTATATCAATCATGTAACTCATTCATGTATATCAATCATGTAACTCAATCATGTATATCATTCGTATACATCAATCATGTAACTCAATCATGTATATCAATCTTATACATCAATCATGTAACTCATTCATGTATATCAATCATGTAACTCACTCATGTATATCAATCTGTAACTCAATCATGTATCTCAATCTTATACATCAATCATGTAACTCATTCATGTATATCAATCATGTAACTCAATCATGTATATCAATCTTATACATCAATCATGTAACTCAATCATGTATATCAATCTTATACATTAATCATGTAACTCAATCATGTATATCAATCTTATACATCAAACATGTAACTCATTCATGTATATCAATCATGTAACTCACTCATGTATATCAATCATGTAACACAATCATGTATCTCAATCTTATACATCAATCATGTAACTCATTCATGTATATCAATCATGTAACTCAATCATGTATGTCAATCTTATAAATCAATCATGTAACTCAATCATGTATATCAATCTTATACATTAATCATGTAACTCATTCATGTATATCAATCATGTAACTCAGTCATGTATATCAATCATGTAACTCAATCATGTATATCAATCATGTAACTCAATCATGTATATCAATCTTATACATCAATCATGTAACTCAATCATGTATATCAATCATGTAACTCATTCATGTATATCAATCTTATACATCAATCATGTAACTCATTCATGTATATCAATCATGTAACTCAATCATGTATATCAATCTTATACATCAATCATGTAACCAATCATGTATATCAATCTTATACATCAATCATGTAACTCATTCATGTATATCAAGCATGTAACTCACTCATGTATATCAATCTGTAATTCAATCATGTATCTCAATCTTATACATCAATCATGTAACTCATTCATGTATATCAATCATGTAACTCAATCATGTATATCAATCTTATAGATCAATCATGTAACTCAATCATGTATATCAATCATGTAACTCAATCATGCATATCAATCATGTAACTCATTCATGTATATCAATCTTATACATCAATCATGTAACTCAATCATGTATATCAATCTGATACATCAATCATGTAACTCATTCATGTATATCAATCATGTAACTCAATCATGTATATCAATCTGTAACTCAATCATGTATCTCAATCTTATACATCAATCATGTAACTCAATCATGTATATCAATCATGTAACTCAATCATGTATCTCAATCTTATACATCAATCATGTAACTCATTCATGTATATCAATCATGTAAATCAATCATGTATGTCAATCTTATAAATCAATCATGTAACTCGTATCATGTATATCAATCTTATACATCAATCATGTAACTCATTCATGTATATCAATCATGTAACTCAGTCATGTATATCAATCATGTAACTCATTCATGTATATCAATCATGTAACTCAATCATGTATATCAATCTTATACATCAAACATGTAACTCAATCATGTATATCAATCATGTAACTCAATCATGTATATCAATATTATACATCAATCATATAACTCAATCATGTATATCAATCATGTAACTCAATCATGCATATCAATCATGTAACTCATTCATGTATATCAATCTTATACATCAATCATGTAACTCAATCATGTAACTCATTCATGTATATCAATCTTATACATCAAACATGTAACTCAATCATGTATATCAATCATGTATCTCAATCATGTATATCAATCTTATACATCAATCATGTAACTCAATCATGTATATCAATCATGTAACTCAATCAAGCATATCAATCATGTAACTCATTCATGTATATCAGTCTTATACATCAATCATGTAACTCAATCATGTATATCAATCTTATACATCAATCATGTAACTCATTCATTTATATCAATCATGTAACTCAATCATGTATATCAATCTGTAACTCAATCATGTATCTCAATCTTATACATCAATCATGTAACTCAATCATGTATATCAATCATGTAACTCAATCATGTATCTCAATCTTATACATCAATCATGTAACTGATTCATGTATATCAATCATGTAACTCAATCATGTATATCAATCTTATACATCAATCATGTAACCAATCATGTATATCAATCTTATACATCAATCATGTAACTCATTCATGTATATCAAGCATGTAACTCACTCATGTATATCAATCTGTAACTCAATCATGTATCTCAATCTTATACATCAATCATGTAACTCATTCATGTATATCAATCATGTAACTCATTCATGTATATCAATCTTATACATCAAACATGTAACTCAATCATGTATATCAATCATGTAACTCAATCATGTATATCAATCTTATACATCAATCATGTAACTCAATCATGTATATCAATCATGTAACTCAATCATGCATATCAATCATGTAACTCATTCATGTATATCAATCTTATACATCAATCATGTAACTCATTCATGTATATCAATCATGTAACTCAATCATGTAAATCAATCTGTAACTCAATCATGTATCTCAATCTTATACATCAATCATGTAACTCAATCATGTATATCAATCATGTAACTCAATCATGTATCTCAATCTTATACATCAATTATGTAACTCATTCATGTATATCAATCATGTATATCAATCATGTATGTCAATCTTATAAATCAATCATGTAACTCAATCATGTATTTCAATCTTATACATCAATCATGTAACACATTCATGTATATCAATCATGTAACTCAGTCATGTATATCAATCATGTAACTCATTCATGTATATCAATCATGTAACTCAATCATGTATATCAATCTTATACATCAAACATGTAACTCAATCATGTATATCAATTATGTAACTCAATCATTTATATCAATCTTATACATCAATCATGTAACTCAATCATGTATATCAATCATGTAACTCAATCATGCATATCAATCACGTAACTCATTCATGTATATCAATCTTATACATCAATCATGTAACTCAATCATGTATATCAATCATGTAACTCATTCATGTATATCAATCATGTAACTCATTCATGTATATCAATCTTATACATCAAACATGTAACTCAATCATGTATATCAATCATGTAACTCAATCATGTATATCAATCTTATACATCAATCATGTAACTCAATCATGTATATCAATCATGTAACTCAATCAAGCATATCAATCATGTAACTCATTCATGTATATCAATCTTATACATCAATCATGTAACTCAATCATGTATATCAATCATATACATCAATCATGTAACTCATTCATGTACATCAATCATGTAACTCAATCATGTATATCAATCATGTAACACAATCATGTATCTCAATCTTATACATCAATCATGTAACTCATTCATGTATATCAATCATGTAACTCAATCATGTATGTCAATCTTATATATCAATCATGTAAGTCAATCATGTATATCAATATTATACATCAATCATGTAACTCATTCATGTATATCAATCATGTAACTCAGTCATGTATATCAATCATGTAACTCATTCATGTATATCAATCATGTAACTCAATCATGTATATCATTCGTATACATCAATCATGTAACTCAATCATGTATATCAATCTTATACATCAATCATGTAACTCATTCATGTATATCAATCATGTAACTCACTCATGTATATCAATCTGTAACTCAATCATGTATCTCAATCTTATACATCAATCATGTAACTCATTCATGTATATCAATCATGTAACTCAATCATGTATATCAATCTTATACATCAATCATGTAACTCAATCATGTATATCAATCTTATACATTAATCATGTAACTCAATCATGTATATCAATCTTATACATCAAACATGTAACTCATTCATGTATATCAATCATGTAACTCACTCATGTATATCAATCATGTAACACAATCATGTATCTCAATCTTATACATCAATCATGTAACTCATTCATGTATATCAATCATGTAACTCAATCATGTATGTCAATCTTATAAATCAATCATGTAACTCAATCATGTATATCAATCTTATACATTAATCATGTAACTCATTCATGTATATCAATCATGTAACTCAGTCATGTATATCAATCATGTAACTCAATCATGTATATCAATCATGTAACTCAATCATGTATATCAATCTTATACATCAATCATGTAACTCAATCATGTATATCAATCATGTAACTCATTCATGTATATCAATCTTATACATCAATCATGTAACTCATTCATGTATATCAATCATGTAACTCAATCATGTATATCAATCTTATACATCAATCATGTAACCAATCATGTATATCAATCTTATACATCAATCATGTAACTCATTCATGTATATCAAGCATGTAACTCACTCATGTATATCAATCTGTAACTCAATCATGTATCTCAATCTTATACATCAATCATGTAACTCATTCATGTATATCAATCATGTAACTCAATCATGTATATCAATCTTATAGATCAATCATGTAACTCAATCATGTATATCAATCATGTAACTCAATCATGCATATCAATCATGTAACTCATTCATGTATATCAATCTTATACATCAATCATGTAACTCAATCATGTATATCAATCTGATACATCAATCATGTAACTCATTCATGTATATCAATCATGTAACTCAATCATGTATATCAATCTGTAACTCAATCATGTATCTCAATCTTATACATCAATCATGTAACTCAATCATGTATATCAATCATGTAACTCAATCATGTATCTCAATCTTATACATCAATCATGTAACTCATTCATGTATATCAATCATGTAAATCAATCATGTATGTCAATCTTATAAATCAATCATGTAACTCGTATCATGTATATCAATCTTATACATCAATCATGTAACTCATTCATGTATATCAATCATGTAACTCAGTCATGTATATCAATCATGTAACTCATTCATGTATATCAATCATGTAACTCAATCATGTATATCAATCTTATACATCAAACATGTAACTCAATCATGTATATCAATCATGTAACTCAATCATGTATATCAATATTATACATCAATCATGTAACTCAATCATGTATATCAATCATGTAACTCAATCATGCATATCAATCATGTAACTCATTCATGTATATCAATCTTATACATCAATCATGTAACTCAATCATGTAACTCATTCATGTATATCAATCTTATACATCAAACATGTAACTCAATCATGTATATCAATCATGTATCTCAATCATGTATATCAATCTTATACATCAATCATGTAACTCAATCATGTATATCAATCATGTAACTCAATCAAGCATATCAATCATGTAACTCATTCATGTATATCAGTCTTATACATCAATCATGTAACTCAATCATGTATATCAATCTTATACATCAATCATGTAACTCATTCATTTATATCAATCATGTAACTCAATCATGTATATCAATCTGTAACTCAATCATGTATCTCAATCTTATACATCAATCATGTAACTCAATCATGTATATCAATCATGTAACTCAATCATGTATCTCAATCTTATACATCAATCATGTAACTGATTCATGTATATCAATCATGTAACTCAATCATGTATGTCAATCTTATAAATCAATCATGTAACTCAATCATGTATATCAATCTTATACATCAATCATGTAACTCATTCATGTATATCGATCATGTAACTCAGTCATGTATATCAATCATGAAACTCATTCATGTATATCAATCATGTAACTCAATCATGTATATCAATCGTATACATCAATCATGTAACTCAATCATGTATATCAATCTTATACATCAATCATGTAACTCATTCATGTATATCAATCATGTAACTCACTCATGTATATCAATCTTTAACTCAATCATGTATCTCAATCTTATACATCAATCATGTAACTCATTCATGTATATCAATCATGTAACTCAATCATGTATATCAATCTTATACATCAATCTTGTAACTCAATCATGTATATCATTCATGTAACTCAATCATGTATATCAATCTTATACATCAATCATGTAACTCAATCATGTATATCAATCTTATACATCAAGCATGTAACTCATTCATGTATATCAATCATGTAACTCATTCATGAATATCAATCATGTAACACAATCATGTATCTCAATCTTATACATCAATCATGTAACTCATTCATGTATATCAATCATGTAACGCAATCATGTATGTCAATCTTATAAATCAATCATGTAACTCAATCGTGTATATCAATCTTATACATCAATCATGTAACTCATTCATGTATATCAATCATGTAACTCAGTCATGTATATCAATCATGTAACTCAATCATGTATATCAATCTTATACATCAATCATGTAACTCAATCATGTATATCAATCATGTAACTCATTCATGTATATAAATCTTATACATCAATCATGTTACTCATTCATGTATATCAATCATGTAACTCTATCATGTATATCAATCTTATACATCAATCATGTAACTCAATCATGTATATCAATCTTATACATCAATCATGTAACTCATTCATGTATATCAATCATGTAACTCACTCATGTATATCAATCTGTAACTCAATCATGTATCACAATCTTATACATCAATCATGTAACTCATTCATGTATATCAATCATGTAACTCAATCATGTATATCAATCTTATACATCAATCATGTAACTCAATCATGTATATCAATCATGTAACTCAATCATGTATATCAATCTTATACATCAATCATGTAACTCAATCATGTATATCAATCTTATACATCAATCATGTAACTCATTCATGTATATCAGTCATGTAACTCAATCATGTATCTCAATCTTATACATCAATCATGTAACTAATTCATGTATATCAATCATGAAACTCACTCATGTATATCAATCCTATATATCAATCATGTAACTCAATCATGTATCTCAATCTTATACATTAATCATGTAAATCATTCATGTATATCAATCATGTAACTCAATCATGTATATCAATCGTATACATCAATCATGTATATCAATCTTATACATCAATCATGTAACTCAATCATGTATATCAATCATGTAACTCAATCATGTATATCAATCTTATACATCAATCATGTAACTTATTCATGTATATCAATCTGTAACTCAATCATGTATCTCAGTCTTATACATCAATCATGTATATCAATCTTATACATCAATCATGTAACTCATTCATGTATATCAATCTTATACATCAATCATGTAACTCATTCGTTATATCAATCATGTAACTGACTCATGTATATCAATCTTATACATCAATCATGTAACTCATTCATGTATATCAATCTGTACCTCAATCATGTATCTCAATCTTATTCATCAATCATGTAACTCATTCATGTATATCAATCATGTAACTCAATCATGTATATCAATCTTATACATCAATGATGTAACTCATTCATGTATATCAATCTTATACATCAATCATTTAACTCATTCGGTATATCAATCATGTAACTGACTCATGTATATCAATCATGTAACTCATTCATGTATATCAATCATGTAACTCAATCATGTATATCAATCTTATACATCAATCATGTAACTCAATCATGTATATCAATCATGTAACTCAATCATGTATATCAATCTTATACATCAATCATGTAACTCAATCATGTATATCAATCTTATACATCAATCATGTAACTCATTCATGTATATCAATCATGTAACTCACTCATGTATATAAATCTGTAACTCAATCATGTATCTCAATCTTATACATCAATCATGTAACTCATTCATGTATATCAATCATGTAACTCAATCATGTATATCAATCTTAAACATCAATCATGTTACTCATTCATGTATATCAATCTGTAACTCAATCATGTATCTCAATCTTATACATCAATCATGTAACTCATTCATGTATATCAATCTGTAACTCAATCATGTATCTCAATCTTATACATCAATCATGTAACTCATTCATGTATATCAATGTTATACATCAATCATGTAACTCATTCGTTATATCAATCATGTAACTCAATCATGTATATCAATCATGTAACTCAATCATGTATATCAATCTTATACATCAATCATATATCTCAATCATGTATATCAATCATGTAACTCATTCATGTATATCGATCGTGTAACTCATTCATGTATCTCAATCTTATACATCAATCATGTAACTCATTCATGTATATCAATCATGTTACTCAATCATGTATGTTAATCTTATAAATCAATCATGTAACTCAATCATGTATATCAATCTTATACATCAATCATGTAACTCATTCACGTATATCAATCATGTAACTCAGTCATGTATATCAATCATGTAACTCAATCATGTATATCAATCATGTAACTTAATCATGTATATCAATCTTATACATCAATCATGTAACTCAATCATGTATATCAATCATTTAACTCATTCATGTATATCAATCTTATACATCAATCATGTAACTCATTCATGTATATCAATCATGTAACTCAATCATGTATATCAATCTTATACATCAATCATGTAACTCAATCATGTATATCAATCTTATACATCAATCATGTAACTCATTCATGTATATCAATCATGTAACTCACTCATAAATATCAATCTGTAACTCAATCATGTATCTCAATCTTATACATCAATCATGTAACTCATTCATGTATATCAATCATGTAACTCAATCATGTATATCAATCTTATACATCAATCATGTAACTCAATCATGTATATCAATCATGTAACTCAATCATGTATATCAATCTTATACATCAATCATGTAACTCAATCATGTATATCAATCTTATAGATCAATCATGTAACTCATTCATGTATATCAATCTTATACATCAATCATGTAACACAATCATGTATATCAATCATGTAACTCAATCATGTATATCAATCTTATACATCAATCATGTAACTCAATTATGTATATCAATCTTATTCATCAATCATGTAACTCAATCATGTATATCAATCGTATACATCAATCATGTAACTCACTCATGTATATCAATCCTATATATCAATCATGTAACTCAATCATGTATCTCAATCTTATACATCAATCATGTAAATCATTCATGTATATCAATCATGTAACTTAATCATGTATATCAATCTTATACATCAATCATGTATATCAATCTTATACATCAATCATGTAACTCAATCATGTATATCAATCATGTAACTCAATCATGTATATCAATCTTAATCATCAATCATGTAACTTATTCATGTATATCAATCTGTAACTAAATCATATATCTCAGTCTTATACATCCATCATGTAACTCATTCATGTATATCAATCTGTAACTCAATCATGTACATGTATACCAATCTTATACATCAATCATGTAACTCATTCATGTATATCAATCATGTAACTCAATCATGTATATCAATATTATACATCAATCATGTATATCAAGCTTATACATCAATCATGTAACTCATTCATGTATATCAATCTTATACATCAATCATGTAACTCATTCGTTATATCAATCATGTAACTGACTCATGTATATCAATCTTATACATCAATCATGTAACTCATTCATGTATATCAATCTGTAACTCAATCATGTATCTCAATCTTATTCATCAATCATGTAACTCATTCATGTATATCAATCATGTAACTCAATCATGTATATCAATCTTATACATCAATGATGTAACTCCTTCATGTATATCAATCTTATACATCAATCATGTAACTCATTCTGTATATCAATCATGTAACTGACTCATGTATATCAATCATGTAACTCATTCATGTATATCAATCATGTAACTCAATCATGTATATCAATCTTAAACATCAATCATGTAACTCAATCATGTATATCAATCATGTAACTCAATCATGTATATCATGTAACTCATTCATGTATATCAATCATGTAACTCACTCATGTATATAAATCTGTAACTCAATCATGTATCTCAATATTATACATCATTCATGTAACTCATTCATGTATATCAATCATGTAACTCAATCATGTATATCAATCTTATACATCAATCATGTAACTCAATCATGTATATCAATCATGTAACTCAATCATGTATATCAATCTTAAACATCAATCATGTTACTCATTCATGTATATCAATCTGTAACTCAATCATGTATCTCAATCTTATACATCAATCATGTAACTCATTCATAGATTGGGCTTGACGATCTCAAAGGACCAGTAAGTAATGTCACTACTGATTTGTAGTCGGGGCGACTTTTTACAGCCGTCAAACAGCACTAAACAACGCTTGTGTGAATGTCAATAAATACTGAAAAAGGAATCCCTCAGAATGTCCTCGCTATGACGTACAGATGTGCGCAACTCTGTTGTGTTCATAAAGATGATGAACATATTGTGTTTGTTTGTTTCTTTTATAAACTTCAATACCCAACAGACAAACCCACACTCATTATTTGTCTATGAATCCCATAAAATGAACACACTCGATATTTTGATCTCTGTTGACGTATACAGTCGATCAGTTTATCTTAGTTGACCTATACAACCACCTACAAAACGAAACTAAAAGTAGATGAGTCACATGCTAGTATGTCAAGCTGAACTTCCTTGTTTAGTCATAATCGTAGGATCGTCGTTTAAAGCTCTACTGATACATCGCCTTGGAAATGTGTATGAGGTAGAGAATAGTCTTGATCATCTTCGAGCTTGATTGTAAATACACAAGTCTTGACCGTTTGTGAAGAAACAAATTCGAAACCGGAAGCACGTGACAGCACTTTTTTTTTTATTAAGGTATTTCTGACCATCCGCATTTAGTTCGTCATATGATGATGGAGTTTATCATTTGTTTATTTATAAATGTATTGTCTTTCTGCCTTTCCGTATAGCTTGGATAGCAGGTGTTTTCGTCGCAGTCAATCAGAAACGATACCAGAATCTCGGCAAAAGTCAAACTTTTTAGGAGAACTGTTCTAGACGTTTGTCTTGAAAAAAAAGCAAGCGTCGCAGATGATCTAGACTAGGTAGAGAACGGCATTTGAGAACGTAATTTGGAGTGGTCGACCATTTTATTATATTAGGTTGTATTTTCGGTCTCACCATAAATGTTTTAATATATAAACCGGGAGCTCGACTTGACAGGTGAGAAAGTGTCGATTCTTACTGACGGCGGCAGGTATACAGTACTGGTTCTACACAGGAAAAGTAGAGTGGTCTGTCTCTACTAAAAAAACAATCGACCGTAATGTATGGCCTAACAGGGGCTAAAATGACATAAAACACCATTCAAACAAACAACGCTGAGGCAGTTGCCCCGGTAGAATTTTCGGAATGTTCATACTTCACATATGTCAATAAATAAGCATTGCTTAAAACTGAAATCTTGTCAGAAACATGCACTAAATGGCAAGAAACTGCATGGAGAAATCCCAAAAATCAAGTATGGTTGGAGTGGAGGGTGCATACCACAAGACCTCCATAGAAAGGGAGTTGCCTCGTTTCACGGCTGGCTACGGGCCTGAGTGGGATCAAACCGGTGGATCTTACTGGTTAAGGTGTGGAATCTAACTGAACCCGTACTGGTATCTTGTTCAAGTTTTACAGAGGCAGAATTTAGTTTGTACATTGATGCGATGGGAACTAACTGGCCCAATTGACGAACAGGTATGGTCTAATAGACACAACTTTAGTTCATTATCGCAGTACTCAGTAGTTGGTATCTTAAAGAGAGATTGGTTATAATGGTTGAAGCGGTATGCTCTATCTAATAAAGCGGAGACAATGCGCCTGCGTTGGTTAATAATTGCCTTAGTAGAATAATTTTGGGATCAGAGAAAAAGTTGAATTGAATTGGATGTTAAAGTCGCAACAACAGCTAAGGTCATATGGCGACTTTTCCAGATTCCATTGGTGGAGGAAGGCCCAGGTGCCCCTCCGGCCAATGTTCGTGCACGGGCGGGCTCCTGTGTAGAACCATCGTTCCTTAAGCCAGCTGGATAGCTTCCTCGCATAAAGACTCCTGGGGCCATAAGGAACCGAACCCACAGCGGTGGTGGGGGGGGGGGGGGGGGGGGGGGGGGTAAGTGATTACAAGTCAGCGACTCTAACCGCACGGCTACGGACGCCCTATCAGAAAAATAAACGAACAGATGATTTAATAAACATATTGCATTGTAGCCTAACGGAAGTGTTCTTTTTGATGTGACATTTGCTCATAATTGATATAGTATTTCTGAATATTCCACTCATAAAATAACTAGTCAAGCGACTTATTGTCTTCTCGTGCCTCTTGTTTAAAGTGGGTGAATTATAAGTAGAGTATAGCATTACCAAATCAGTCAAGTAGGACATAACACACGTTAAGTATTAAGAACTAAATGCGTAATTCTGGATCTGGATAGATACGTTTTAGGACATTTCGGCATATGCGCAATTAATTTCTTTCCTACAATGAAGAATTTTTGGAAGTTATGCTACTTGTGCGTTTTAACTGTTTTGTATCAAATCGGATTCACGGAAATTATAATGAACGAAGGGAAACAAACACCAAGAGATCGTGATGTGGATATGATTGGAATTGAGCATCTTGTTACGGAATCAAAAGATAAAGTGCGGTCTCCAAACGAAAATAACCAATTTGTCTCTTGCCCGCGAAAATGTAAGTGTTCCAATTTAAGCGAAACAGTCAATGTGTTTGTAAACTGTTCATTTTCGAATTTGGACAAAATTCCAGTTTTCCCAGGAAATACCGTTAAACTACTGCTTAATAACAATGAAATCGTTGAAGTAAATGCATATATTTTTAAAAACTTGAACGATGTTGTTTATATTGACTTGTCATATAATACGATAAAACGCTTAGATAACAACAGTTTGTATGGGTTATCAAGCCTTGAATATCTGTCGTTGTCAAACAACATCCTGTCGTCCGTGGATTCGTTTCCAGTACACGTGTTTAAACCATTACACAGGATTAAAGAGCTTCATTTACAAGGTAACTGTGATAGTCAAACCATGCAAGGATGTATTTATCACGACCTGGCAATTGCTGGTGCCGTCAATGTTGAAGTTCTGTATATAGACGGCATTCCAAGAACTGATTTAGGACAGGGGTTCCGGGCCCTGAAACATTTAGCGGAACTAAGGATGGGCAAAGGATATTGCAAATTAGAGACTCTGACAAAAAACACATTTGTCAATGTCATAAGTAAGTCATTGCATCTATTAGATCTTACAAACTGCCATATACATACTATAGAAGCGTATACGTTCTCATGTCTAAAATTTATGAAAACCTTGATAATGACAAACAATTATAAGTTGTGTGCGAATGGATTAAAAAACGTATTCATAGGTCTTAATGAAACAAGAATTGATAGTCTTATTATGAAACACATATGTAATGATGCGGCGATAAATCTAGATGTAAGTGTATCTCTTCCTTTGTCGAATACGTCTCTACGCCATTTGGATCTAGAACGTTCGAAAATAGAGTATATTTCACCTATGACGATTGTGTTCCTGCCCAAAACAATCAAGTTTTTCTCACTAAAGGAGAATATCATAAATGATGTGAACTTCCTTTTAGCGATGCCATTCATGCAAGGTTTAGAATACCTTGATGGTAGCTGTCAAAATCGCTATACTCTGAATAGTCTTTCTAAAATATATAACATTAAAACTGGGGGAGCAAAGGTCTTGAATAGAAACTCTCCAAATAGTTTAAACAGTGCAAAGGAATTAAATAAAGCGACTGGTTTAAGTGATAAACGTATGAAACCATATAACAACTACACCAGAATTCCTTGGCCCGACCCAGTTCCTCTTCCACCGAAATTAAGATACGTGAACGCTAGTTTTCTCAAGATGCCAGAGTACTCCATCGTAGCTGTTAACTTTAACCCGAACAACTCTTTAGAAAACGTGGATATGTCATCTGACATGTTAAAATCATTTGAAGGGAAAGTAACCGGTCTACATAATTTAAAATGCCTAAATTTATCGGGCAATAATATTAGATATATTTATCCCGAAGCTTTCGGAGACTTCCCTGAACTGAAAACATTAAAACTTGGCGATAATAAGATAGGGCTTAGCGGCTGGGATATTGCGTATGAAGGAGTGTTTTCAAAAGTAACAAAATTAGAATATTTGAATTTGTTTTCTAATTATATTAAAACGTTGCCAGTGAATATTTTCGGTAGTTTGATAAACTTAAAAGAACTTGATTTAAACGACAACTCGTTCAACGAGATAACATTTCGACTAAATGGCTTAGTGAGCCTGCAAAATTTAGTTTTGTCAAATAATCAAATAAAATACCTTTCAAGTACAACTACAGCGGATTTGGATATAATCAGTAAAGGTCAAGGTCAAAATCTAAAATTAAACTTAATCGGAAACCCTCTTCAGTGCTTCTGTGAGCATCAAGATTTCGTCAAGTGGTTGTTGAAAACAGAAGTGCAAATACAGAATAAGGAAACAACGTTCTGCACTTTAATAAATGGAACAAAAGTTCTGATATCAGACCTGCATGAGATAGAACCGTTGCTAGGAATTCAGTGCATGACGTGGGCGTTTCTCACGAGTTGCATTGTTGGATTTGCCTTCCTGTTAACGGTTCTAAGTTGTGTGGCCGTTTTATACAACCAAAGATGGAAGTTGAGATACCTGTACTACATTGGCAGACGCAACATAAATCCATATCATCCAATACAGCAAGACAATATTGATCTAAAGTGTGACGCTTACTTGTCATTTGATGAATGTCACCTGTTACAAAATGGCGACACTTTGTATGACTTTGTGTCAAAGAAGTTGTATCAAGCGCTTCAACGAAGTGGTCTCAATATCAAAATAAGGCATGAACTGCACAGTGGCAAACTCATGCATGACGTCCTCTCTTCCGCTATAAGGCATAGTAATAAAGTAGTTGTGTTTCTTTCAGCGGAATATTGCAATGAATTTTGGAACACCTTCGAATTCAACATGGCGGCTTACGAAGGACTTTACACCAAACGCAGTTTGATAATTCAGGTCTTGGTTGGTGACGTTCGTCCGCGTGACTTACTGCCAGAAATTAGAGCGTACGTGACAAATAACCACGTGATAGCATTTCCCTCTGAAGAAAACTTTGAAGGGTTTGTCGATGAACTTGTTCGAAATATAATACAGTAACTCAAAGTGCACAGGTGGGTGAACTCGTTCGTAAAATAATATTGATAAGATCTCCAGACCTAAATATAGTTTGTTATTAGGTCTGTGGTAAGGTTAATGTATCATCTTGAGAATAAATTGAAGTGGTGTATTATTTAGTTATTCTTGTTGAAAAACGTGTTGAATTCTATTAATTAATACTGAAAGGGGGATGATCCCCTTGAAGCAACGAACCCAAACAAGACAAGTAAATTAGTGCCAGTTGTTATCGAGTCTGTTGATCATAGTTAGTATATGGTGCAACACCTATCACACCCCAAACGGTATTCGAGTTTAAAGCCACAAAACGTATCTAATAGGGATATAAAACTCGAACAGGAAAAGTAGCATTCAAGGACGACAGTCACAAACACACACAGAGACAAAGAACAACTTTAAAGATAAACAAAATGCCAAATTAGAGGCCGTTGGGGTTTAAACCAGGTTTTAGGGTGTACCAAACCTCACACTGTCTTGTCTTGTCGTGCCCTCAATGGTTTATTCTATTGTTGCTCTGGCTTCTGCCAAGTCAGTGTGTACCTTCTTTGTGGCTTTCTAGGCTATTTTTTTTTCTATTTATATATACACGAGCATCTTTGTGTTTTACTTATATTGCCTATTAATGCTGCCTTGTTGGTTAGAGAATATTTCATGGCGTGGATTTCTTTATTTACATAGTCCCGATTTATTGGGTTGACAGTAGGGTAAGTGTGAGATTTGGTGCACCCTAGAACCTGGTTTAAGCCCCCAGCGGCCTTTTTGTGCCACTGACGGTTCCAAGGCGGTAGCCCTATTGGCAACCCTTGTGTGTGTGTGTGATGTCTTATTTGGCCTTTTATTCATCTTTAAATTTGTTCTTTGTTTCTGTGTGTTTGTGGTTGACTGTCGTCCTTGAATGCTGCTTTTCCTGTTCGATTTTTATATCTATATTTACCGATACAACTTAAGGAAAAACTGGATCAATGAATGCCATACAATCCCTGTGGGATGAAAAGTTGAGCCGTCTCCTCCAGAGAGCGTGTTCGGTAATAAATGAGAGAAAAACATATTTAAATGATAGTAAAATGTTTCTTGTACAGGTAGAATGTCAGTATTGATCAGACATGTATATACACATGTAAGACGTGCATGTCACAATATATGCTACTGGTTAGTTTGTATGTGTCCAAGATAAGTAGCATTCATTTATATGCTCAAATGTAAAATATTGTCCGCTATAAAATAGGCGTGAAAATGTAAATGAAGAGGTCGGTGGTTCACACGCCGCTAACGGAAAGCTTTATTTCACTCTGTTTACATTGCATATCAGACGAAAGAAGACACAACGAATGGAAAATACTAAACAGTTGGATAAATGATGTATTAAATGCAGTGTATATGCAAACAATTAACATACTGAGACATCTTTTTGTCCGTCGTTAATCTGTCGTCCATAGCTAACTTTTGCTTTACACGACTTCTCCTCGGAAACGGCTTGGTCAATTTTGACAACTATACTCACGAGATCGGGGTGTTTTACGTTTATTAAAATAATGTCAACGAGAAATCTACGATGGTCGACGTTAATAAAAATAGCCAATATCCTAAAATAACTATTTTTCTTATAGACCCGATCATCATATTTCGACAGTTCCTTTTATAAAATGTTTTCTAGGGCTTAGACTGTAACGTTTGTCTAAAGGAAGATCCCGTGGTGAAAGATGGACCCGCTTCAGGACTACCAAGATTTATATGGAAAACTCAAAAATAAAACATGTTAACTTTTCATTTAAACGACTTGTCCTCAAAAACCAATTGTCACATTTTACAAAACGTTACAAGTCGTCTATGGTTTTGATATCATTGACTTATAAGGATACCGGAAGTAAAACAAATCCCATTGAGTCCAGTACATTATTTTCCAAGCTTTCTAGTTTGTCATTTTTCAAAATGAAGTTCAACTAAGATTCACTTACAAATTTTTAGTGATATGCAGTTCCTCTCTAGAAAACTACAGAGAAAAGTAGGGATCATGCGGCATTTAAGAAAATAAATTCTGATCTTTGTTGACACGTGAACAAACATTCATTCGGCACCTCTTACATATATTCTTCTTTCACTTTCAAAACTTTCAAGTTGATAAATAAAATCATCATACAGCCATGGAAGGGTTCGTTCTTACCTCTCACAAACAAGTCAATAAAGTCGAAATGACAGAAAAACAGGCCTTAAATTCTCAAAAATGCCTTTTATCACAAATAAAAACGTTAGATATTATATAGTTGAGAACTACACGTGCTCCAGGCATGAATACCAACGTGGTTTACTTCCTGTATGCTATAACTCCGTAAAAAGGGGCAACGCAACCTTCAAGGTAGCCGACAATTATACAAAAAAAACTTTTAAAAAATCGCCTTATCAAAAGCCGTTGACAAATTTGTTAATTTCCAGAAATGTATGAGGGTGTTCCACCCACCCCCTCTCCCACTCCCCCACCCCCCTCCGAGTACTGAATACTCCTTCATTTTAGGCCCGAGTACTGAATAATATTTAACATGAATTTCTTCATGAAAATTAACCAATTTGCTACTTATTCGTCTAATTTATGAAGATGAGATATAAAAGGACATTTAATACTGTATTAAAGGTTGTATCTCACCGTTTTGCTGTTTTGGGGTCAATCATGAAATCTAAATATGATGTCCTACGTTTTTTGTGGATTTCAACAGTTCTTTTAACATAAAAAACATAGTTTGAAGGCAGTACCTATTTTTTATGCGTACTAAATACTATATAATGTAATTTGCAGGTACTGGTTACCGGGCCGTGAGTATTGAATACTCTCTAAATTTTCCCTGAATACTGCGTACAAAACGTGGGGGTTGGGGGTGGGGGGGGGGGGGGGGGGTGAGGGGGTTGGGTAGTGGGGGTTGGAATACCCCATGTATGTAATATTGTTACCTATAAAGTTTCTTCAAGTGAAGTTTCTGTGGTAAAATTGGCCTGCCCGGGAAAGGTTCACAATTTTTAGAGATTTATTGCGAAAACACTTTTTTCTCATAAACCATTGGAAATGTTTGGACAAATATTTTTAACAGAAATGATTATCATAGACTGTCAAGTTTGTTCAAACTTTTTTCTTCGAATTTTCTTTGGTAGAAGAATGGCGTTCCTGTGGCTGCCATATTTGTAGATAGACATATATAGAGGAAAATGTTTGTTTTTCTCAAGAACTATTGAACATATTTTGGCCGTTGTTTTTCAGTAATGATCGCCGTATATCAAGTTAGTTTAAATCCCAGGGGATAAGCAATTACAAGACCCTCAAGAACCTTTGCATATTTCTGATAGTTGGTTTTCAAAAATATATTACTTTAGTTGTTGTTGTTTTCAAAGAAAGTACCGGGATGAAAATAAATTCTCTCCGAGAGTTCTGTTTCTTGAGATGTGTTGGAAAAACTGTAAAAAGCATTTTTTCTCATTTTTCCCAATGGAGAGAGAGAGAGAGTGAGATTTTCCTACAAAACATATATTCCTTTTGTGTTTATTTGTTTATATTGCTAGTATTAGTATGTTTTAATACCATTGTTTATATTGCTAGTATTAGTATGTTTTAATGCCAGTGTTTATTTGTTTATATTGCTAGTATTAGTCTGTTTTAATGCCAGTGTTTATTTGTTTATATTGCTAGTATTAGTTTGTTTTAATGTCAGTGCTTATTTGTTTATATTGCTAGTATTAGAATGTTTTAATGCCAGTGTTTATTTGTTTATATTGCTAGTATTAGCCTGTTTTAATGTCAGTGCTTATTTGTTTATATTGCTAGTATAAGTATGTTTTAATGCCATTGTTTATATTGCTAGTATTAGTATGTTTTAATGCCAGTGTTTATTTGTTTATATTGCTAGTATTAGTCTGTTTTAATGCCAGTGTTTATTTGTTTATATTGCTAGTATTAGTTTGTTTTAATGTCAGTGCTTATTTGTTTATATTGCTAGTATTAGAATGTTTTAATGCCAGTGTTTATTTGTTTATATTGCTAGTATTAGCCTCTGTTTTAATGCCAGTGTTTATTTGTTTATATTGCTAGTATTAGTCTGTTTTAATGTCAGTGTTTATTTGTTTATATTGCTAGTATTAGTCTGTTTTAATGCCAGTGTTTATTTGTTTATATTGCTAGTATTAGTCTGTTTTAATGCCAGTGTTTATTTGTTTATATTGCTAGTATTAGAATGTTTTAATGCCAGTGTTTATTTGTTTATATTGCTAGTATTAGTCTGTTTTAATGCCAGTGTTTATTTGTTTATATTGCTAGTATTAGTCTGTTTTAATGTCAGTGCTTATTTGTTTATATTGCTAGTATTAGTTTGTTTTAATGCCAGTGTTTATTTGTTTATATTGCTAGTATTAGTTTGTTTTAATGCCAGTGTTTATTTGTTTATATTACTAGTATTAGTCTGTTTTAATGCCAGTGTTTATTTGTTTATATTGCTAGTATTAGAATGTTTTAATGCCAGTGTTTATTTGTTTATATTACTAGTATTAGTCTGTTTTAATGCCAGTGTTTATTTGTTTATATTGCTAGTATTAGTCTGTTTTAATGTCAGTGCTTATTTGTTTATATTGCTAGTATTAGTTTGTTTTAATGCCAGTGTTTATTTGTTTATATTGCTAGTATTAGTCTGTTTTAATGCCAGTGTTTATTTGTTTATATTGCTAGTATTAGTTTGTTTTAATGCCAGTGTTTATTTGTTTATATTACTAGTATTAGTCTGTTTTAATGCCAGTGTTTATTTGTTTATATTGCTAGTATTAGTCTGTTTTAATGTCAGTGCTTATTTGTTTATATTGCTAGTATTAGTTTGTTTTAATGCCAGTGTTTATTTGTTTATATTGCTAGTATTAGAATGTTTTAATGCCAGTGTTTATTTGTTTATATTGCTAGTATTAGTCTGTTTTAATGTCAGTGTTTATTTGTTTATATTGCTAGTATTAGTCTGTTTTAATGCCAGTGTTTATTTGTTTATATTGCTAGAATTAGCCTCTGTTTTAATGCCAGTGTTTATTTGTTTATATTACTAGTATTAGTATGTTTTAATGCCAGTGTTTATTTGTTTATATTGCTAGAATTAGCCTCTGTTTTAATGCCAGTGTTTATTTGTTTATATTACTAGTATTAGTATGTTTTAATGCCAGTGTTTATTTGTTTATATTGCTAGTATTAGTCTGTTTTAATGCCAGTGTTTATTTGTTTATATTGCTAGTATTAGTCTGTTTTAATGCCAGTGTTTATTTGTTTATATTGCTAGTATTAGTCTGTTTTAATGCCAGTGTTTATTTGTTTATATTGCTAGTATTAGTCTGTTTTAATGCCAGTGTTTATTTGTTTATATTGCTAGTATTAGTCTGTTTTAATGTCAGTGTTTATTTGTTTATATTGCTAGTATTAGTCTGTTTTAATGTCAGTGTTTATTTGTTTATATTGCTAGTATTAGAATGTTTTAATGCCAGTGTTTATTTGTTTATATTGCTAGTATTAGCCTCTGTTTTAATGCCAGTGTTTATTTGTTTATATTGCTAGTATTAGTCTGTTTTAATGCCAGTGTTTATTTGTTTATATTGCTAGTATTAGTCTGTTTTAATGCCAGTGTTTATTTGTTTATATTGCTAGTATTAGTCTGTTTTAATGTCAGTGTTTATTTGTTTATATTGCTAGTATTAGAATGTTTTAATGCCAGTGTTTATTTGTTTATATTGCTAGTATTAGTCTGTTTTAATGTCAGTGTTTATTTGTTCATATTGCTAGTATTAGAATGTTTTAATGCCAGTGTTTATTTGTTTATATTGCTAGTATTAGCCTCTGTTTTAATGCCAGTGTTTATTTGTTTATATTGCTAGTATTATTCTGTTTTAATGTCAGTGTTTATTTGTTTATATTGCTAGTATTAGTCTGTTTTAATGCCAGTGTTTATTTGTTTATATTGCTAGTATTAGAATGTTTTAATGCCAGTGTTTATTTGTTTATATTGCTAGTATTAGTCTGTTTTAATGTCAGTGCTTATTTGTTTATATTGCTAGTATTAGTTTGTTTTAATGCCAGTGTTTATTTGTTTATATTGCTAGTATTAGAATGTTTTAATGCCAGTGTTTATTTGTTTATATTGCTAGTATTAGTCTGTTTTAATGTCAGTGTTTATTTGTTTATATTGCTAGTATTAGTCTGTTTTAATGCCAGTGTTTATTTGTTTATATTGCTAGTATTAGTATGTTTTAATGCCAGTGTTTATTTGTTTATATTACTAGTATTAGTATGTTTTAATGCCAGTGTTTATTTGTTTATATTGCTAGTATTAGTCTGTTTTAATGCCAGTGTTTATTTGTTTATATTGCTAGTATTAGTCTGTTTTAATGCCAGTGTTTATTTGTTTATATTGCTAGTATTAGTCTGTTTTAATGTCAGTGTTTATTTGTTTATATTGCTAGTATTAGTCTGTTTTAACGCCAGTGTTTATTTGTTTATATTGCTAGTATTAGTCTGTTTTAATGCCAGTGTTTATTTGTTTATATTACTAGTATTAGTATGTTTTAATGCCAGTGTTTATTTGTTTATATTGCTAGTATAAGCCTCTGTTTTAATGCCAGTGTTTTTTTGTTTATATTGCTAGTATTAGTCTGTTTTAATGCCAGTGTTTATTTGTTTATATTGCTAGTATTAGTCTGTTTTAATGTCAGTGTTTATTTGTTTATATTGCTAGTATTAGTCTGTTTTAATGCCAGTGTTTATTTGTTTATATTGCTAGTATTAGTCTGTTTTAATGCCAGTGTTTATTTGTTTATATTACTAGTATTAGTATGTTTTAATGCCAGTGTTTATTTGTTTATATTGCTAGTATTAGCCTCTGTTTTAATGCCAGTGTTTTTTTGTTTATATTGCTAGTATTAGTTTTTTCAATGCCAGTGTTTATTTGTTTATATTGCTAGTATTAGAATGTTTTAATGCCAGTTTTTATTTGTTTATATTGCTAGTATTAGCCTCTGTTTTAATGCCAGTGTTTTTTTGTTTATATTGCTAGTATTAGTTTGTTTTAATGCCAGTGTTTATTTGTTTATATTGCTAGTATTAGAATGTTTTAATGCCAGTGTTTATTTGTTTATATTGCTAGTATTAGTATGTTTTAATGCCAGTGTTTAGTGTTTAATTGTTTATATTGCTAGTATTAGTATGTTTAAATGCCAGTGTTTTTTTGTTTATATTGCTAGTATTAGTATGTGTTTATGCCAGTGTTTATTTGTTTATATTGCTAGTATTGGTATGTTTTAATGCCAGTGTTTAGTGTTTAATTGTTTATATTGCTAGTAATAGTATGTTTAAATGCCAGCAGCCTGTATTAAGAGACCCCAAACACGGTTTTGTACATGTACCTTTTATTTGAATTGTATTATTGTGTGTGACATTGTGTATTTACGAATGATGTTGAGTAAGATTGACTTGCAATACTGAAGTTTGTAACGCACAAATGTTAAACAAATATTTTCAGTCAGTTTTTGGCCCTGGAAATACAGAGCGCATTCTCGAGCACAGTTGATTTTTTGTAATAACAGATAAATAATAGGAACCAACAGAAACTACTGTGTGTGCTCGGGGTGAGCCCTATATTTTAGGATCACAAACTTGCTCAGAAAGGTCCAAATTCTACAAAATATCACACAATTACCACACAAAAATGTTTTGGTTCTCGTTTAAAAGTCTTAGATAAATAAAACAAAAAATAATATATTTTAACGATTGAATATGATCAATTTACTTAAACATGAAAAACACATATTAGTAAAATATTTATATTTGCATTTTTAATAGTTTGGGGTAAAACTATCCTCTTATCGTACCTTGTCCTTTTAATTTTATTTTTTAGGAATGTGTCACGTTCTGGTAGACATGCTCTGTATACGTATGTAAAAATTTACAGGTATTTCTTAAAGAAACGAACCATCCAAATAACGGCAAAATTACGCAACAAAGCAGTTTATCAAAACTCTACTCAGGTGATCAGGTCATATAATAATGTATATGTGCCGATTAAAAGTAAAGTTTCACGCATTCTTAAAATACTCGTGAATGAAAAAGCATGAGATGAATTATGAGTTGGTAGCTCTTAATTCGACGCTCCAGTTTTGGGGTTTTGCCTTTCTGGTTTAAAGCCGTGTTTATATTGTGTACATAAAGTTTGTATTCTCAAAATAGGTAAATTATATATATATATACCTCGTCGTCAGTAGGTTTTAAAGGAACACACAGAGCTCTTGAAGTAGTTATCAAGGAATAAAATTAGCTTTCCAATTACTTGTAATCAATGCAATGTCATTTACACTTTAAATATACTGGCATCAAAGTAAAATAAAGGGTAATAACATTTAGAGGTTTTATTTTTTCTTATATCCCAATAAATACTGATAAAGGTGATTCTTTGGGAGGAACAAACATAATTAACAGAATAAAGCAGCAGACTCGGTTTTATTGAGTCTGTTATTTTACAAATCCTCGTTTGTTCTACCATAGCTTTAAAAAAAAATATTGGTGCAACATATCAACAATTAGTAATATGCAAACATAATTTAGTTTTAAGAATTCAAATTAGTAGTAGTAGTAGTAGTAGTGGTGGTGGTAGTGGTAGTAATAGTAGTAGTAGTAGTGGTGGTGGTAGTTTTAGTAGTTGTGTTGGTGGTGGTAGTAGTAGTAGGAGTGAATTGCAAATATGCAAGTTATTTAGAAAAACTAACGGGACGTCGTGAGTTTAAAAAACAATCACGATTGTCACGTGTCTCTTACTGCATGTATTATATTTGTGTTTGTGTCAAACACTCATATACATAGTTTTAACTTTTAACTTGTTGTGTGCTTCACTTTCCGAATAAAAATAATGAAAGTAAAACTAACATCTTAGATCATAGTAAGAAGTCCAAATGTGGCAATACAGCGACATAAATTAAACGTTGTTACCTTAATATCGTCTGCAAGTCGTGCCTGTAATCACGTTACACCAAACTTACATTCACAACAGTGGGTTTGTTGAATTTAAACAAAGATCATAATGTGGTGACCTGTTAGTTTTAGTATGTTATATACGTTAAAATGAAAAAAAGCAAGTGATTAAAATGGAAATTCTGTTATATAGAAATATGGTATGGTTAAGATTTGATTTAAACATATTTTATTGCCAATATTTTACATACAGAGCAAATATAAACATATATACGATAGAAATATTATAATGACAAATGGGTTGGGTAACAAGTTCTACCAACATTAGATTAAACCCTTCTCAGTTAACATTTTGAAATTGCGAATGTATATGGCTGAGAGTAATAAAATACAATGGCAAAAACATTGAGATAGAAAAAAGCTGAATAAGTAAATAAAACATAAAGAGAAAACATAATAGAGAAAGAAAGAGAGATAGAATAGTGAGAATAGTGAGAAAGACTAGTTTACCCCAATTTGAATTCCAGTCAGTTTAAAAACGCCTGAACGCTATCTAGAAAACATTTTCAAAATATAGTATACGCGCATAGTACGTGTAGATTGTTGAAAAACATCAGAGACAGATTATGTAAACATATGTGTTTCTCGTATATATGTTTGAACTGCTTCGAAGAGAGATTCATTTTCTCTGTCAGTTAACTGTTCGCGACCATAAAGGATTGTTCTTATATTTAACGGGTGTAAATGGCGAGTGGATTGAAACAGTTGGAGCCGGTATGTGAAACAAGTGTTACACTGGAAAAAATAGTGTTCAGCATCTTCTACTTTAAAACCGCACTCGCAAACGGGTGAATCGCGTAAATGATTAAGGTATAAATCGCTATTGAGATTACTACACAGATTCCTCATTCTGGCTTCTGGCATGTAAAACAGAAAATAATCGTTGACCACTTAAGTAGTAAGTTGGTACCTTTGTACTCGGAAATACTGATGTTAATAGTCTTCTCTTGAAAATTTATATAGATACAGAGTTTCGTATTTCTACTGACAAATTATTCCATAGGTTAAGAGAAGACGGAACAAACGATTTGTTGTATATTTCAGTTCTCCTAGCAATAGTGGCATAGTTGTCGTTATTTCTGAGTGGGTATGCACTGACATCTCCTACTAGCTGCGGAAAGTTGTTTGAGATATAATTTGGAACGGATCCATTTTTAACATTATAGACTGAAATAAGTTTTTGCATTTTCCTTCTATCGGAAAGTGATACCCATCCTATTTCAGATATTAAACGAAGTATGGATACTGAACGAGTCAGTCCCGTCACAGTACGAGCTGCTTCGTATTGCAACTTTTCCAAGCTATCTCTTTCAAAAGAAGTACATCCATCACATGTAATAGAAGCATATTCCAATATTGCACGCATATAAGACAAGTATATCTGATTAAGTGTTTTACGAGCTACTTTATAGTTAAATATTCGCATTAAACCAAGAACCATTGAAGCAGAAGCAATAATATTGCTAATGTGTTCGTGCCATTTTCCGTTATTACTTAATGTTACTCCTAGATGTTTGTGGTTGTCAACAAAAGTCAACGGGACATTGTATAGATATAAAGTTGGACGATGATCATTATTAATTAAAGAAAAGAACATTACTTCTGTTTTGGCAGGATTAAATTGTACAAGCCATTGTTTTGACCATTGCGTAATCATTACTAAATCATGAATAAGGATTCCTTCCATGTCGTTTATACTAGATGTTGAGACTGATAGCGAACTGTCGTCAGCAAATAAACGAGTTATACTCAGCATGTTTTCGGCAATATCATTTACATATATTAAAAATAATAGAGGGCCCAAGACACAACCTTGAGGAACTCCGGCAGTAACCGTTTTTGACTCGGAGGTTGCAGATCCAACGCGGACTCTTTGAGATCGGGTTGAGAGATAATCAGATATCCAGGCTAAACGTTTTCCATCAATACCATATTGTTTTAGCTTAAACAAAAGCCCTTAATGCCAAACACGATCGAAAGCTCTAGATATATCATTAAAAACAATACACGTAAATTGTTTAGCATCGAAATCCTGACATTTATGGTGATACATATCGACAAGTTGATATGTAGTAGAATGACCGGGGAGAAAACACGATTGGTTCTTAATGTGTTTAAATACTATTATTTCCATTACTTTACCAACGCAACTAAGTAACGATATTGGTCTATAGTTCATAGGGATAATAGGATCTGACATTTTGAAAAGTGCCATAAGCATAGCACATCTCCATAGGTCGGGATAAATACATTCATTTAATGATCTGTTAAAAAGTATATGTAAAGGTTTTGAGATTGTATTTACGGTATCCTTTAACATCTTATGACTTATTTCATCATCTCCATATGCTTTATTTACGTCCAAAATCCAAAATCTTGATAATATCAACAATTTCGGATTCTTCTATATAAATAGTTTCTAATTTATTATTGGATTTGAAATGAAAAATAGGTAATTCAACATTAGAGTCATCAACTGATGATATTGAAACAAAATATTCATTTAAGCATTTCGCTTTTTCTTGGTCAGTTATTGAGTATGACGTATCGCCATTAGGTAAGACTGTTTTTAAAGGTGGAATAGTTTCCGAATTTTTGTTTGACTTCATGAAATATTTTAAAAGTTTCCAATACTGACGTCAGTCCGTAATAGTTGTTTCAGTACTTATGGTTTCCACATTATTAAAGAAACGTTCTTTCGCATGTTTTTTAAGATTATTAACTTTGTTTCGTAATCTTTTATATGCTGCTAAATCAGAGAATGATTGAGTATTCGTTGCTTTAGTTTTTTGACATCACGTTGTCTTGAAACACGTCTTATTTCTGAATCATACCACGGTTTGTCATTAGGACGAATTGTTACATATTTCGATGGGATACACACATTTATTAATTTAAAAAAAGATTTAGTAAACTTTTCGCACGCAACACTCAGCGAATCGTTATGTAAGAAAGAACAGTCTGTATGTTGAATAAGATCATTGAGTTTTATGAAATTGGCTTTCTTATAATTTCAAACTCGTCGAATAAAAGCCGGTCGAACATCGTCACTGTATTGAAACATTAAGTATGTACCATGGTGGTCGCTTATATCATGTGGTATGTTTACGACTCCGGAATCTAAGGGTTTAAGAGAATCAGAAATAACTATAGGATCTATCAATGTGGCAGAGTGGTCGGTAACTCGAGTTGGTTCAGTTATAATGTTTGTCATATTATTAAGCTGCGTTATATCTTTTAAAAAATGGTTATCAGTATTAAGTTGGTTCTCGTTGATATCACCAACTATAATGATGTTATTTGATAATTCAAAAGCCTGTTCTAAGCTAATGTTTAAGTTATCCCAAAAATTATTACTCGAATTAGGTTTGCGATAAACGGTACATACTAAAATAATTTCACTTTTATCTCTTACTTCAACCCAAACTGAACTGGGTAATAAATATTCAAGTTCTAATACACGTCTTGAAATAATGTTATTCGCAGTATACATTAACAGTCCGCTAGAATGTGCAGATGTATCCTTTCGGAAAATATTACTATAGCCGTCTATACGTATAAAATCATTGGACACGTTTTCCGAAAGGTGGGTCTCTGTTAAACACAAAACATTCCCAGCTAGCAAAGCATATGGGACCCATATGGGTCCAATGTTGTTTTCCATACGGGCCCAATATGGGCTGCCCACATGGGCCCCATACCAAAAGTGCAACCGGGATTAACCTGGGTCCCATGTGGGCAGCCCATATGGGTCAAAGCAGCTAGCAAAGCATATGGGTCCCATATAGGGCCCATATAAGTAATCCCACATGGGCATGCCCAGATATAGCCCATATGGGTCCCATTTACCCTTGCTTTCTGAATGTGGGACCCATATAGGACCCATATGTGTAATCCCACATGGGCTTGCTGAATGTGGGACCCATATAGGACCCATATGGGTAATCCCACATGGGCGTGCCCGGATATAGCCCATATGGGTCCCATTTACCCTTGCTTGCTGGGATTATAATATAATAAATTATCCTTAATATATTCCATTGTGTTACGTTTACTACGAATATTTAAGTGAAATAAAGAGAGGCTATATGTTTCTATCGTATTTTCAGGACCTGGATTTATTTCAACGTCGCCTGACATAATAACTAATAACAAAATAACAAGAGAAAACTCAATGTTTAAGAGATATTTAGAGATGCATGCAGAAATCGAAGCAATTTCAATATACCGTTAATTAAGCAGCTTAGGAACATGAAAGGTTTACGGAGAGAACACATGCTCTTTGTGAACGATTTAAATCTGTTATTGAATGTGCCTATGGCCCATTCTCCAGCAACTAACATCATTACCCATTGTGTTTTAAATTCACAGGTAAATCAACCACACGTACACTAAACCAAATTGCTAAGTACCAACCTAAGAATAATATTCTCATTGTTTTGTGTATTTTGAGGTTGATTAGAAATACGGTTAAACTGCAAAATAAAGAGTGTAAATCGTCTGCTCTGATTGCATGAACATATTTTAAAACTTTTAAGTCAATGTGTTTTCTTAGAAATAAGTTATAACAGTTATACAACTGGTTAAGAAATATATATAAATACATATAAATATATATAAATACATATAATTTGTTAAACAACATAGCACAAGGTTTGGATCCCACATTTTGAAAACATTAGCCGTGGAAAGATAGAAAGATAAAAAAAAAAAGTGATATTTAACAGATAATAATAAAAAAATGTATATACATATTTCGTTAATTAAACAAAAAAAACACAACTCAAAAACGCGAAGGAAAAACTGAACTTACTCATGGGGGTAGATACAAATAAAGTTGCATGACGAACATTGAGTAAGCAATGTGGTCGTCGGGTTGAATCAACTCCTTCATCATGTACATTGGCTTCTTCACTATTGCGGACCGTCATTTTCTTCTTCACCATTGTGAAACGCCATTGTCGCTGCCAAAAATGTTTATCAGGAGATGTGCAACTAACGTTGCCACTGTGACTAACGTTGCCACTGTGTTCAAACAGTGGGATAAATATGACCATAGTAAGACACTATAACACCAATATCATTTCCCTATAAGCTAAAAAGGGCAAACATTAAATTTGTTAAGTGTGGCCTAAATCCTAAATTAAGCGTTTCCTCAGACAAATATCTATGGGTTAGCAATATTTCGTATGTGTCGTGCTCGGCCGTTTCCAAAGGTCCATTATCATACTTTTTTTTAGTATTCCGGATACGTTTGACTGGGGTCCCAATATACATACGATATACAGCATTAAGGCGAATAACTCCTCGTTTTTCGTTCGACGTAATTAATCTCAGTTTAGTCTCCAAAGAAACTTAACTCCTCGTTTTTTGTTCGTCGTAATTAATCTCAGTTTAGTCTCCAAAAAACTATGTATACTGCTTACAGCACAGTTAGAGTATACAACCCATATACGCAAACTAATATTAGCAAGTCAGAGAAAGTCCAGAGAACTGCAACAAGATGGTCAAGCAGAGATGGCACAACATTACACTGATCAAAATGCCTAATTAACATGAATCAAAGTTGGTTTAAAGATATACACTTATTTAGAGTGGTAGGATATAATATAAACAAGAGGTCAATGAGGGCCTGTATCGCTCTACTTGCAAAAGAGGCCGTGCCAGTTTGAGCAAAGTAAATAAGTATAAAAAAGAAAAGAAGATTAACATAACCAATGAAACAAGTTCCCAAAGAAGAGAATTCAACCCCCGCAGTTCAGGAGAAGAAGTCGTTTAAAGAATGTTTTATTTTTAGTAACGGTGGCCATATTTGTTGACGGATCAATCAATCTGAGAGAGGACCATGCAACGATGCTTCCTGTGAAGTTTTGTCAAATGCATAATAAGTCGTTTAAAGATTTTTTATTTTCAGTAACGGCGGCCATATTTGATGTCGGATTGGGACGATTTGCATAAATCTGGAAAAGGACCACGCAAAAATGTTTCCGGTGAAGTTTCATCAAATTCTACCCAGCAGTTCACGAGAATACGTCGTTAAATATGTTTCTGTTTTTAGGAACCCCGGCCATAGTTGTTGACAGATCGGGACGATTTGTATAAATCTGAGAGGGCCATGCAAGGATGCTCCTGTTAAGTTTCGTCAAATTCTACCTAGTTTCAGAGCAGATGCTTTATGAAGCAAGAGTTAACGACGGATAACTCGCCGTCCCATAAGCTTTGGTGGCCTAGAGCTAAAATCAGAGGTGCTTTTGGTCAGATCTGGCTGGTCTTCAAATATAGCATATTTAAGAAAAATCAAGGGCCATAACTCAGGTGTTACTAGTTTGATCTGGTTGATATTCGAACGTGTCCAAGCTTTCATCGATATCAACTGTTATGGTATTGTGTATACTATATACATGTACTGGTAGAGGACTGCAGAGCATTGCTCTCACTGTTGTAACTTGATATATGATGGTAGATATGCATGCCTATATATACTGTGTATATAGTTTAGTCTTATTAAAATAACCAGCAGAGATAGACGTGTGTTCCTCTTTGATAGCATCCTAACACGAAACACAACATGGTGTCAGAATAAAGAGATTTAAATATTTCAATAAACGACTATAAAAAGATCTTGACTGGATTATTAGAAATAGGACATATTAAAATTTATTTGTGAAAAAACAACAACATCAAAATGGATTTATCTGGAATTCCGCAGCCAAAAATGGACTTTGATGATTCAAATCTTCCTGAGGCTTGGAAAAAGTTTCAGCAGCACGTGGAGTTAATTTTCAACGGTCCACTCAAAGGGAAAGATAAAGCCACCAGAATGTCATACTTGCTCTTGTGGGTTGGCGAAAAAGGGCGTGACATATACAATACGTGGGTATTGTCAGAAGACGACAAAAAGTCTCTTACTATGCATTACGAACGTTACAAAACGTATGTCCAGCCAAAACTTAATCCAGTATTCGCTATGTTTAAGTTCAACAACGTTCTCCAAGGAAACGAATCCATTGAACAACATGTCACCAAGCTAAAGTTTTTAGCTAAGGACTGCAATTGCATGGACCCAGACGAGATGATACGCGACAGCTAGGATAGTATTTGGGGTTTCGTCCTCCAAAATACGAGAAAAGCTCATTAACGTTGGAGCTGACCTGACATGGTAAATGCGAGCAAACCTTAGACTTTTACATTGTCAAGACGCGCTCTCCTGCAATAATAGGACTCAAACCATGTGAGGAGTTAGGCCTCTTAAAGTTAGTGTACTCAGTAGACCCTATAAAGTCACAAAATACTGACAGCACTATTATGACTAAGACAACTGTACTTAAGGAATATGCTAATGTGTTTCAAGGCATAGGTCTATTCCCTGGTGAATGCAACATTCAGCAAGACGTGTACCCGTTTCCCTACACGACAAAGTTAATCAACAATTAGATTGTATGGAATCGGATGGTGTCATTGCCAAGGTCACAACGCCTACCGATTGGGTTAATTCGATGGTAATCGTGGAGAAGCCACAGTCTGGCAAACTCCGTGTATGCCTCGATCCCAAGGATCTGAACAAGGCTATATCTAGACCACATTATCCTTTAAGAACACTAGAGGATATATTGCCCAAGCTCTCTGGTGCAAGATATTTTTCGAAGCTTGACGCTAGGTATGGCTACTGGAATATAAAACTTTCACACCAGTCATCATTACTTACTACCTTTAATACCCCGTTTGGACTGTATAGGTATTTAAGACTTCCATTTGGACTCAAGTCAAGTCAAGATGAGTTCCAAAGGAAAATTGACGAATGTTTTAAGGGCTTAGATGGGATCGTCTCAATAGTTGACGACATCCTAGTAACTTGAAATCCCAATCTTTAGCAAATGTGTCGAACTCGTGCGATGAATAACACGGGCCTCCATCACTAACAACAGTGTATGGAATTCCAAATTTTGCAAATATGCCTTTCATTCTGTCAATAACAGTGCGACTTTTGGCATTGGGAAGCTGTTTAAGCTCAAAATAGCGACTGTAATAGTCAACGACTATACGATAATCGTTACCGTCCAAGGTAAACAAATCTGTTGCTGCTGTTTGCCATGGATATGAAGGTATATCGTGTGGCATTAGCGGCTCTTTGGTATTTGCATTTCTACGTTCAAGGCAGATTGAACATTTTGAAATCATTTCTTTGATTTCTGACGTAACTCTTGGCCAAAATAGCAAACTGCGGGCTCTCTGTAGACTTTTGTCAATACCCATATGTCCTGAATGTATAGTTTCGAGCATTTGCGACCTGAGTGCTCGAGGAATTACAATTCGGTCACCTTTCATAATCAGTCCGTCTATACAAGTAATTTCGTCCCTGTAATTCCAATACTCTGTAATTTGAGAGGGACACTGTTTTCTTGTGTCGGGCCAACCTTGTAGAATGACATGTTTGAGTAAGCGCAGTTGCGGATCATGCTCCGTCTGAGTTATTCACCAGCGCAATTACTCATGGGTAAACAATTGCGTTCTGTCATTCCCACAATGCATCAACATCTGATCACAAGTTAGACCAACGTGTGTTCCTCTTTGATAGCATCCTAACACGAAACACAACATCAACAATCTGGCCAAGTTTGGTAAAGATCAGATAAGAAAGTATGGCTCTATCGTCATAACCAGGCAAAATATAGCATATTTAAGAAAACCAAGGGAAAAATCAAGGGCCATAACTTTACAACTGGGTGGGGCACTTCCTTAGAGTGGAAAGCTCCCTATTGAAAGATTGAAACCTCAGCTCGGAGTTTCACACCGGGATACTCCTTGGGAAGTGGTTATTTTTTAGGGTACCCCAGGTCGACACTTCCTTTGCTGCAATGGGTGTGCTACATTCTTTCCTCGTTTTGTTGTGTTTTTGAATTTCAACTGACATTTAATTCCATGAGTAAACATAACCTACTACCTCTTATCCCATAATGATGGAGCTTCCGTAACAGTCGTTGGTGGGGAACACGATCAAAGGCTTTGGGAATATCAAGTATGATCATGTCTTTTTGGCAACACCTGTCGAGTGCAGCAGCTAACCAAGGATTTTTTTACAAATATTTGCTAAAAATAAGTATAAAAGTCGAACAGGAAATGCAGCTTTCACCATGGATATGTAGGTCTATGCTTTCATAGAACACAGTAAAACCAAAAAACACGCAAAAACGTGAAGACAAAAATGAATGGCAATGTTAATAAGTAATAAAGGCATATGACGCCACAAACACAAAACGGGTTGACAATAGGGACACTGCCTTAGAACGGTCAGTGGCTAAAAGGCCGCTGGGGGTTTAAACCAGGTTCGAGGGTGCACCAAACCTCACACTTACCCTTCTGTCCTCAAGTGTCAAAGTTATCAGTTGAGTTTCGCAGCTTCTCCTTGATCCTTAAGCGTTCTTAGAAGATACATTCTTATTTTAAATTGAGCCTACACATGAATAATCATATAAAGCCCTGTTTACACAGACTAAGCAAGGCATAAGCGTGGAGTGAAAAATATGGCTCGTGACTCTTACGAAGGTACCGCGTCCGTGCGACATGAGTTTTGTTAATCGAGGTTATATATTTTTTAAAAAAGTTCATATTTTAGTGCGAATACAAAGTGACATGCATTCTCACTTGTAAAACATTCGTTTGATATGTAAGTATATAGTACAGGGAGCTAAACTTGGTATATTTACTGGCTAGAATGTGTAAAAACATTGCTCAAAACTTTGCTTTTTCGAAATTTCGTGTGTCACAGTCAGTGTCAGTAGGCGCTCATTGAATTAGTTCATACTGAACAAATCATATGTGGACCACAAAAAAGCATATGTGGACTAATAGGACAAATCAATAATGGTGTCATACATGCCAAATTCTCCAGAATCACATCAAGGAGATTGGACTTCCAAATCAGGGAGATTTACGAAACGCCATGAAAGTAGCAATGCAAAACCCGATAGGTGGCGCCGCGTAAGCTATATTTAGAATTTAGGAATATCCCAACCTGCAGTTGGGTACGTCAAATTACGCATCTTTTAAGTGCTAAGACACTAAAAAGTGGAACTTTTTATGTTGAATACAGGAAGAAAACAATGCATACATTACGTAATTGACCTCACGGCTTTTGTTATTTATTGGTAGATGAAAAATAAATGGAAGCGAAGTGCGGTTTTTGAAAGTTCAGTATTAAATCGGATGATTACGCTCTAGTTTATGTACAAATAAAGTACTTCAATAATTAATCTTCAATTTGTTTTATATTTAATCTCACAAAAAATGACGTACTCGTGGTGTATTTGCGCATTTTTCAACACCTGCTAACATCAGAAAAGACAACTCTTGTCATGTGACTGTAATGCGCATGCGTGGTACTACAAACAAGATCGTCTTTTTCGAGTCTTATTTCGGACTAGAAACTTGTTCCCACTAATAATTCTCATGAATTCTTTAGTGAAATAACACTTTAAATATTTCATACACATGTTATCATTCATCACGAAAGAACTTTTGGCTTTTTTAGGCTAATTTACTCATTTTTCAGAATTGTTCAAATTTGACCTTGACATTGTCACGCTAAGTCATGTAGGCCATCTAACGCGAGTACTCATTTGTTTACATAGCAAAGATGACGGGTTTAACACCAACTTGTGAAAATAGTAGCACATACTTAAAAGATAAAGGGAAAGAAACATTCATTTGACACATTACTTTGTAAATAGAGATCTGCATGACTTCATTGCAAGGAAAAAAGAATATTTATCAGCTAGGTTGCTTTTTTCAGAAAAATTGATAAAAAGGCTTATTCATTTTGGCAATTGTTGGACACAAAAAATATTTTTTTTGCATGTGGGATGGTTCATAAACTTACTTTTGTTTCCTCAATGGACTATTTTGATGATACTATTTAGAAAATACTAATCAGTTTCCCAATATTTTCTAATTTGAAAAATGCGTTTGCATTGCTAATGAAAGCATCGCATTTTTTCAAATAATGAATAGAAATGTTGACAAATGTTACTTTATTTCTAATTTTATTTTGTATTTCATTATCTATATATATATACAACAGATGAAAACAAATAACAGTATATGCATTATGCCATAATAAATTAATTGCTAGATTATCATCCCCATCCACCTCATTTTTGTTTATGCCGCCCCGACTTTAACACTGATTTTCAGTATTTTGAGAGCCGCGTTTTAAACCTGTCCTCTGAAATCCGGAAACATTATAACAGCTGTTGAGGTACACAAGTTCTTCACAAAACGACGCGAAATTGGCAAATTAAATGGGGGAAAACTGGTGTTTGTTGTCATTAAAGCGGTAAAGGGTGTTGCAATTATGAAAGACTGTTTTAAAGTTGTAATATTGTGGGAGATATAACATTGTTACTTGACGTTTTTACGAATGCATTGATCAAAAAATCCTTCTCAGTTTGCCCGGCCATATATCAATAAATCTTGTCGTGTGCCGCGAGACGCTAGATGCAATTCCATTGGTTGGTTGCATGATCGTAACCCCGCCTTGATCGATATGACACGCGAAAGCTGTTTGCTACAGGCTAATCACATGCTGCTTATTGCAAATTACAGGCAATTAACCATCCTCGGCTAATAATTGATTTCCGGGAGGTTTTGAACGGCTTCCGTGTGATCGGGATCAGAGGCAAATCTGGTAGTCTACCAGAGAATGTGGGAGATTTGGCATGTATGTGGTGTTCTATATTTTGTTTTATGAGAACTGTTTGCAGAATTTGAATCCGCATGATGAGAGACAAGTAATAACAAGACAAATATCTGAATCTGTACGATGTATGGCCTGTAACATAGATCTACATAGTCTGGATTCGAAACATGTTGTAAATCCAATTATCCGCCAAAAATAATTTACCCATGAATACTTGCATGTACAGGTAAGGTTTTTTCGCGCATGCGCGTTGCGCTAAGTTACGCACCGTCTTGCGAATTTATCAAATGTAAGGAAACCTAGTATATATATCGTTAGTAAATTATTTGTTTTGGGGAGTATTTAAGACAGCTGGCTATTTCAAAGACGAGTTGAAAGATAATTCTTCATTCTATAACAGTGATGTCTGTTTTAGCTTTACAAAAACGAACTAAATAACAAAAATTACGTTCGTTTGACGGTATGTGAAACTGCGACAGTGACGTGACGCGACACATTGTTAAATATATATATATATATATCAGGGCTTCTAAAATTGCCGGTTTATCAGTTCCCAGACCGAAATCTGTTTCTCCAGACCGTTTTTCTTTTCAAAATCTCTGTTTAAATTGGTCCAGATATTTTATCTATCGGTCGTTAAAAAATATACAATTGCCCTTTACCCTCCTTCTAATATCTTAAACTATGCCTTATGGCAATATTCTTTGATCCATAACACGATTGTTTGTCACTCGCTGTGCGAAAGTAGGTCAATTTGGACTAAACCATTACCGATAGTAGGGAGTTTTCCGGAAGAGTCTATAGCTAGGTAGCATGCCTTTGATGTGTGATCAGAGAAAGTATATCACGCGTACTGTCGGTTCACTAAAGCGAGTGTTACCGTCTGTAATTTCTTTGATATACCGTTAGTCGTAAGGTGTTAGCCTGTTTGCTTGTGTCGGTTTGTTTTTTGAAGTGGCCAAAGCTGGGACTGAAATTTGTTTGCGTTATTAAAAAAAATTAAAATACCGAGCGGTGTTTCTTGTTTTTTTTTTGTTTTTTTTTTACAATAACTTTAAGTATAATATTAATGACATTAATTAAGGAAAGTGATCAAACCTGACACCGTTTTTTTTTAAGTCGGACCGAAATTGTTTGCGTTAGTCGTAACATTTGGTATTAATTAAGCTAATTGATGAAAAACGATATTACTCAAATTTATGTAAAATCGTATTTAATCACGAACATTACTGCTGTTCGTTAGTCAGAGTTAATAGATATGAAAATTTTAGAAATTTTGGTCAAAGATGTGAGAGTGTTAGAACCGACAAATGAACTCGACTGCCTCTAAATTACATTGGTTACCACGGTGATTCTTTGGTTATTTTATATCATGATAACACAATCGAGGCCATATATAAATGGTATATTTATAATATATATATATATAGTATATTTATATTGTTCTGTACACTTGTTTTATTTTAAAGCAGAATGTGTAATACAACCAGTGGATGCAAAACTAAGGTAACCCACCTTGATTTTGGCTTCAGTTGTCTTGTTTAATTAAACTATGATGGTAGGTTAATCTTGTTATGTTCAATTCATTTGGTGGTATATTGTTCCATATTGCATGCCTGGCCTTCTAATTCACATAGTTCGATACCAAATACACAGTGCGGTCGACGTGTCTGTCAGCGTTTTGTATTTTGATACAATTCAGTTTTGTCACCATGTGTGCCAATAAGCAGGATGTAATAATCGGTGAAATGCTTTCCCTTTTTTTTTTACACCCTTCCACCCCGAAGTCAGACGTGTCATACCGAATATACAAGGTGGTCGTGTGCGGTATTTCGGCATATTATGCCTTAGAATGGCAGTAACAAGTACATGTATAATTCAAAGGGTTGTCGTGTGGTTCAATAACAGGATGTTGGTTATCGATATAATATTTCTGTTTTATTGCACGCACAAAGGCTATATATTGAAATCCAAGATTTTTTTTATGAATATTCAACCAATTTCAACTGAGTAATTTGAGGACAAAACAAAGGCTATACAGAAATCCAAGGCCTGAAATCAGATCTACATAATATTGGCAATACAAAGAAATAATTATTGTGAATATCGAACCATAAATAAAACAAGAGTTTGACTTACAGTTTTATGAAAAATACTCGCGATTTTATTTATGAATTTCAACCAATTTCAACTGCGTAATTTGAGAACAAAACAAAGGCTATACAGAAATCCAAGTCCTCCAACCAGATCTACACAATAATGGCAGTACAAAGGCATAATTATTTTGAATATCGTTACGTAATTGAAAGAGGAGTTGAATTTCTAGAAATGTACATTCTTGATTCAAGCCGACAACTGTAGAAAAAGAAAATCAACACAGCTATCGAGTGTATTTTTGCCGTCATATTATGAATTCCATCAATTCTTCAATAAATTAAAAGCAATACATGCAGATTTAAATATCTTTGCTCGATATTTGAAATAGATCGTGTAGTAGTATGTTAATAATTCATTTTAAGGTCAGCCTGATAATCGTTCGCGTCAAAAATGGCTGCCACGCACCTATTACCCTGACTGGTACCCTCTTTGTTATCGAAGAGTAATCAGGGAACCGGCTTATTCGCAATTTGGCGGATAAGTCGAGAATTAACAAGGGGGTATAGGCAGTTTCAAATCCAATGTACTTGTATATCCATGTCTGTAACTATTAATAATAGTGCATAAAGTACACGTCTATGAACGGCGAAACAATTTTTGATTTGCGCCGTCCTCCGACGTGCATACACTTTTGACTTTTTTTATGTGTGAATTTTCCGCAGAGATTGTCTGCGCTAGAAATAAACAGTCCATAATCCATTTAAACTGTAGCACTGAATTTTGTAAGTGTACAACTTACCTAAAGTGAAGAATAATTATTTGTTATCCATTTCACACTAAAATTTTAATCCAAAAAACATTTTGATATGAAATACATTAGTTTAAATCTAGGTACTATGCATTGTTTGAACGACAAAACACAGATGTCAGTACAGTGACGTCATACAAGAAATGTATACACACGGTCCGAAATTGTCCACACGTTTTTTGGTCAAACGCAATGAAACGTCAAGGGGTGCATCTATAAATGTCCGTATGTAAAAAAGCATCCCAGACATCAAATAAATAAGACTAGGCCTGTAACTAGCAATGCAAAACCCGATAGGTGGGCCGCGTAAGCTAAATTTAGAATTTAAGAATATCCCAACCTGGAGTTGGGTACGTCAAATTAGTTTTAATTGCTAAAACACAAACTTTTTATGTTGAATATAGAAAGGAAACACCGCATGAATTAGGTAATTCACCTCATGACCTTTATTATTTATTGGTAAATGAAAAACAAATGGAAGCCAAGTGCTGTTTTCAGAAGTTCAGTATTACAAATAAAGTACTTCAATAATTAGTCTTCAGTTTGTTAAATGAATTACTAATGGTGTATTTGCGTATTGTTCAACGCCTGCTAACATTCAGAAACGACAACTCCAGTCTTATTTCAAATAATAATTTTCATAAATTCTTTGCTGAAATAACGATTTAAATATTCATATACATGTTAGAGAGAACTTAAATGTCTACGTTAACACAAAAAATGTCAGTGTACAAACATAAATGTCTGGCTACGTCAACACACCAAATGTCAATGTGTACAAAACATAATGTCTGGCTACGTCAACACACAAAATGTCAGTGTACAAACATAACTGTCTGGCTACGTCAACACACAAAATGTCAATGTGTACAAAACATAAATGTCTGGCTATGTCAACACACAAAATGTCAGTGTGTTCAAACATAAATGTCTTGCTACTTTAACACAAAAAATGTCAGTGTGCAAACATAAATGTCTGGCTATGTCAGCACACCAAATGTCAATGTGTACAAAACATAAATGTCTGGCTACGTCAACACACAAAATGTCAGTGTACAAACATAAATGTCTGGCTACGGTCAACGCACAAAATGTCGATGTGTACAAATATGAATGTCTGGCTACGTCAACACACAAAATGTCAGTATATAAAACATAAATGTCTGGCTACGTCAACACACAAAATGCCAATGTGTACAAACATAAATGTCTGGCTATGTCAACACACCAAATGTCCATGTGTACAAACATAAATGTCTGGCTATGTCAACACACCAAATGTCAATGTGTACAAAACATAAATGTCTGGCTACGTCAACACTCAAAATGTCAGTGTGTACAAACATAAATGTCTGGCTACGTCAACACACAAAATGTCAATGTGTACAAAACATAAATGTCTGGCAACGTCAACACACAAAATGTCAATGTGTACAAAACATGAATGTCTGGCTATGTCAACACACAACATTTCAATATGTACAAAACATAAATGCCTGTCTACATCAACACACAAAATGTCAATGTGTACAAACATAAATGTCTGGCTACGTCAACACACCAAATGTCATTGTGTACAAACATAAATGTCTGGCTACGTCAACACACCAAATATCAATGTGTACAAAACATAAATGGCTGGTTACGTCAACACACAAAATGTCAATGTGTACAAACATAAATGTCTGGCTACGTCAACACACCAAATGTCAATGTGTACAAAACATAAATGTCTGGCTATGTCAACACACTAAATGACAATGTGTTCAAAACCTAAATGTCTGGCTACTTCAACACACAAAATGTCTGTGTACAAAAAATAAATGTCTGGCTACGTCAACACACCAAATGTCAATGTGTACAAAACGTAAATGTCTGGCTACGTCAACACACAAAATGTCAATGTGTACAAAACATAAATGTCTGACTATGTCAACACACTAAATGACAATGTGTTCAAAACATAAATGTCTGGCTACTTCAACACACAAAATGTCAGTGTGTACAAAACATAAATGTCTGGCTACGTCAACACACCAAATGTCAATGTGTAAAAACATAAATGTCTGTTAACGTCAACACACAAAATGTCAATGTGTGCAAACATAAATGTTTGGCTGACGTATAAAATGTCAGTGTGTACAAAACACAAATGTCTGGCTACGTCAGCATGCAAAATTTCAATGTGTACAAAACATAAATGTTTGGCTACGTCAACACACAAAATGTCAGTGTGTACAAAACATAAATGTTTGGCTACGTCAACACACAAAATGTCAATGTGTACAAAACAAATGTCTGGCTACGTCAACACGCAAAATGTCCATGTGTACAAAACACAAATGTTTGGCTACGTCAACACACAAAATGTCAATGTGTACAAAACATAAATATCTGGCTACGTCAACACACAAAATGTCAATGTGTACAAAACACAAATGTCTGGCTACGTCAGCATGCAAAATTTCAATGTGTACAAAACATAAATGTTTGGCTATGTCAACACACAAAATGTCAGTGTGTACAAAACATAAATGTCTGGCTATGTCAGTATGCAAAATTTCAATGTGTACAAAACATAAATGTTTGGCTACGTCAACACACAAAATGTCAGTGTGTACAAAACATAAATGTCTGGCTACGTCAGTATGCAAAATTGCAATGTGTACAAAACATAAATGTTTGGCTACGTCAACACACAAAATGTCAGTGTGTACAAAACATAAATGTCTGGCTATGTCAGTATGCAAAATTTCAATGTGTACAAAACATAAATGTTTGGCTACGTCAACACACAAAATGTCAGTGCGTACAAAACATAAATGTCTGGCTACGACAACACACAAAATGTCAATGATATGCAGGAAAAAGAATCAGTACGGGGTATCCGGTTCAACCATTGGTATAACTGTTTAACTGAAGAGCCGCAGTTCTGATAAAAACAATTATACCTTGTGTTGTAATTACCGATCTTCACTGGATACCTATGAAAGATTATTATAAACTACACTTTTACGCTGAATTATATCTTAATTGATAACTTGAGCATATCGGTTGGACTGCATTGTGGTTAAATCTATTAAATTGTTTGTGTGCTTATGAGGGGCGTTGGGGAGGGGAGGAGTGGGAGACTATAATTGTCTTTATATAGTTTTGCTTTTAGCCTAAAACAACACATGCCATACTCGACTGCGTGTTAAAATTTAGCAAGGTTAATTGTGAAGTCACTTATATTTTCTTGCTGTTATTTTCAGACTATGGAAAGGTACTATGAGAATCCGGGCCACTGTGGAGAGCTTGCAGACAGTTTGAAAGCACTGTGGATGAATGGCAAACTGTGTGATGGGGCTGTGGAAGTGGGCAGTAGAATTATCAAGGTAATTAAATGACATAACCCTGCACTTATGGGTAAAACTTAGAGAAACATCTTGCTTATGCTGGGACCACAAAAGATAATAGATCTGTTTCCGGTAATATGGTCAAAAAAAAAATCAGGTCGGTAGGTAGACTATTTTAACCTAGTTTTCCTTGGAAAATCTGGGCCCTGTTTTATTAAACATCTTACGATAAGTCTTAAATTTTAAAATCGTTCACTTTTTTCACCTAAGCATTCAATGTAGACGATTAAGTGTGCACGTAGTGCAGAAATGTCACATGTATAAGAAAATTAAATTAAATCACGTATTTGAAAAGTGTAATATATAGTGCAGCATTTAAGAAAATGATTTACGATCGAAATGGTCGTAAGTTGTTTCATAAAACGGGGCCCTCGGTTATTAGATTGGGGGTATGTCGTTTAGCGGACGGGCAGGCGTGCGGCGTCGAACTTGTAGTTTCCACTCAATAACTTCAGTTGGGAATGAGATATCGGAATGAAACTTGAGGTGTAGGTCTCTTATATATGGAAAAGAAGCTTGGGATTGCCTTTGGGGGTCACTGAGGTCGTGGTCACTGTTACTAAAAAATAGAAAAAACGGTTTCTGCTCAATAACATTAGTAAAGAATGAGGTATTAGAATGAAACTTGCTGTGTAGGTAGCTTATATCAAAATGAAGTTTGGGATTGCATTTGGGGTCACTGGGGGTCAAGGTCATTGTTACTAAAAATAGAAAAATGGTTTCTAATGAATAACCTTAGTTGGGAATGAGATACCTTATATGGAAAGGAAGTTTGGGATTGCATTTGGGGTCACTGGCGTTAAGGTCATTGTTGGTAAAAATAGTAGAAAAAAACGGTTTCCGCTCAATAACTTTAGTTGGGAATGAGATATTAGAATGAAACATGCCTTTTGTAACTTCATTTTCATCTTACCGGTACTGTTATAGCATTTCAAATGGAAAACTTAGTTTTCTTGGAATTTCCACGTTTGTTATTCATTTTTTATTCCAAAGACCTCATATTTTCATCCAATGAAATCTTCCGAGATTGGAGAAATGCACTTGATTGAAAAAATGGCGGACATTTTTTGTATATTCCGCGGAAGTGGGTCGAGGTCGAACGCCTTTATACCATATTATTCAGTCAGTTTTGAATAAATGTTTTCATATGTTTTATCTTGTGAGTGATATAGATTTTCAACATCTTGTTCTTGCTTTTTTAATGAAAATCCAAACACACTGTCACATGTGGAGGGTAGGACCTCCCCCACATTCTCCATATTTTTTCTTGATGTAAATGATGGATGAGCCTGGCACTTTCATTCCTGTTAGACGGCGTATAACCTTTCATGTGTTGGTGCGCTTTAAAACCCAATTCAGTTAACGAAAATCTTCCGATAGACCTATACTTTACACTGTGACAGATATTGGGTATCGCGCTTGCGTTGAAATAACTACTAGATCTAGTAGTTGGTATGAGATGGAGTAAATAAAAAACGATAGATACAGGATCTATAACATTGAGAACTAATCAAGGAGGCCAAGAAAAGGCTAAATCGAGAGAAGGTTGACGGCGGGCCATATATATAACCATGTTTTGGAACAAGTATCAAGTATCAGAAAAACTTCATGCCACAAAATGAATTTTCGGACGATTACAAATAAGATTGGTCTACCTATCACACGTTCTTTTCCCGGAGCAGCCATAGTTTTGTAAGTGCATACAGTTTTTGAAACTGAGCCAATTTTTCCATATTTCTATTGGTTTTATCATGAATATTCTTATCATTACTATTTATGTATGTACATTAATTATATGTGTCATAATTTGTAGCACCAACAGGTGCACCGTATAGTAGATAATTATATGGATAACAGGCTGTGCAAACAGTTTGATGGTAGGATATGTGGCTCCCGTGACATCAGTTCTCTTAGGTATGATTTGAATAAATCATTAATATTATGTTTTAAAGTGCTTTACATAAATATTTTATTATATTTAACGTCTCTTTTGGTTTAAATGAATAGTTCATAATGGCCATGGAAATGATTGAAGCTTGAAAATAAAAATCTAGGATTAACTGTATTGAAATGTTGAATTTTGCTACTGTACATGTACATGTAAATCAGTTGTTTAATGGTCCCAAATTTTGTTTAGTGGTGACACGCTAGACATAATTTGCGACCGTTAGACGACTGATATGTTACTGTTGCAAAAGTCAGAACTTCAATACTGTTAACCCAATTCTAATTGGTTAAGAGGACCCTTATGTTTACGATTGTTTCACAGCGTTATTTGCTGGGGTGCGGAATTTGGTCAATAAACTTTCTTTCTGACATTGAGATGGACAGACTCCATACGCTGGGAAATTCAGTTCAACATCTATGTGACGGCCTCTTTACACTCCTCTTTACATAAATGTGACATAAAGAAAACTTTACTAAATTTGACAAAAAACCGCTGGATTCTTGATAAATGATGACGTTCGACAAAATTAAGACAGAAAATGGCATGTGTTCCCAAGTACATATATCACGACCCGTGCATTACGTGCATCTGTTAAATTTTGTATTTCATGCTTTACTTAAGAATACTTTTCAATAAGAAAAATGGCGGTCTAGTATGGAAAGCCTCGGCTGTCTTCTGTTGGCCTTTTGCATTTTGTGCAGTACGCTTCCTAAGTTGTCCTGTGCATTTTCTAAGTTGTTATGTGCATTTAGTAAGTTGTTATGTGCATTTAGTAAGTTGTTATGTGCATTTTCTAGGTTGTCATGTGCATTTTCTAAGTTGTCTTGTGCATTTTCTAAGTTGTCATGTGCATTTTCCAAGTTGTTATGTGCATTTTCTAAGTTGTTATGTGCATTTCGTACGTTGTCATGTGCATATTCTAAGTTGTCTTGTGCATTTTCTAAGTTGTTATGTGCATTTCGTAAGTTGTTATGTGCATTTTCCAAGTTGTTATGTACATTAAGTAAGTTGTTATGTGCATTTCGTAGGTTGTTATGTGCATATTCTAAGTTGTCTTGTGCATTTTCTAAGTTGTTATGTGCATTTCGTAAGTTGTTATGTACATTTAGTAAGTTGTTATGTGCATTTCGTAGGTTGTTATGTACATATTCTAAGTTGTCTTGTGCATTTTCTAAGTTGTTATGTGCATTTTCTAAGTTGTTATGTGCATTTTCTAAGTTGTCATGTGCATTTCATAAGTTGTTATGTACATTTCGTAAGTTGTCTTGTGCAAACTACAAGTCGTAGTTAAGTAGACTTTTTATCGGAATAAGTTTTGAAGGAAAAACCGGTAGAAATGGCGGATCCAGGAGCGGACGCTATGCTCTACCTAGATAAAAGAAATTGGGCTAGATACATTATACAATAAATTCTTAGAACATAAAACTGATTTCAAAAATGTATAAGGGATTGTCTGACGTGGAGTTAATAAATCTTGGTCTGAAAAAAACACAAAAACGTGTTATTTGTTTGTCTTTATGTGTAGTCCTAAGGTTTATAGCCCTCCATCTTTTAACCAATAGGACATCTTAAAGGTATAGGTTCAATAGAGTCTGGACTTCACGTGTTATTTGTTGAAAACAAACATATTTTAAATACTCTGGGACTTTTTTCAGGAAAACTTAAAATATGTTTGTTTTCAACAAATAGCACGTTAATATAACTTTTATTTAAATACATTTTTCAATTTATTATCATTATTATTTGTTAGTTCCCAGCACTGATGGGTAGGGGCTACGTGAGGTCGTCTTCTCCCTCCTCCCTCCCCCATTTCTCCCTTCTCCCTCCCTTATCTCCCTTCTCCGCCCCCTCTTCTCTCTCAGAGTACTGATAAACAAGGGACGAAATCCATAAACGTATCTATCGTGGAGACAGAACGTGTACGGCAGACAAGATAATGGTCAATTAAGGATTTTGATAGGATATAGACTGTTTTACCCAAAACGACTCTCAAACTATGATAATTCTTCTTCATTTTTTTTTTACAAACTTGCTATTTTAAAAAACCTCAAGCCCCTTTCTCACCCGACTCTCGTCCTCTTGTCTTCCGACCCCCACCCTTGTCTCCCGGTCCCGCCCCTTATCTTCCGTACCCACGACCACACCTCCTGATACTGCCACCTGTGACCCGATCTATTGTTTTCAGACCAAGATTTATTAACTCAACGTCAGACAATCCCTTACACATTTTGAAATCAATTTTCTGTTCTAAGAATATATTGTAAAATGTCCCTAGCCCAATTTTGTTAGAGTATGCAGAGAATAGCGTTCGCTCCTGGAGCCGCCATTTCTACCGGTGTTTCCTTCAAAACCTATTCCGATAAAAAGTCTACTTATCGACGACTTGTAGTTTGCACAAGACAACTTACGAAATGCACATAACAACTTACTAAATGTACATAACAACTTATGAAACGCACATAACAACTTAGAATATGCACATAATAACTTACGAAAAGCACATAACAACTTAGAAAATGCACATAACAACTTAGAATATGCACATGACAACTTAAACAATGCACATGACAACTTAAACAATGCACATCACAACTTAAACAATGCACATCACAACTTACGAAATGCACATAACAACTTAGGAAATGCACAAGACAACTTAGAAAATGCACATAAGAACTTACGAAATGCACAGGACAACTTAGAAAATGCACATAACAACTTACAAAATGCACAAGACAACTTAGAATATGCACATAACAACTTACGAAAAGCACATAACAACTTAGAAAAGGCACATAACAACTTAGAATATGCACATGACAACTTAAACAATGCACAGAACAACTTAAACAATGCACATCACAACTTAAACAATGCAAATCACAACTTACGAAATGCACATAACAACTTAGGAAATGCACAAGACAACTTAGAAAATGCACATAACAACTTAGAAAATGCACATAACGACTTACGAAATGCACAGGAAAACTTAGAAAATACACATAACAACTTACAAAATGTACATAACAACTTATGAAATGCACAGGAAAACTTAGAAAATACACATAACAACTTACAAAATGCACAGGACAACTTAGAAAATGCACATAACAACTTACAAAATGCACATAACAACTTACGAAATGCACAGGATAACTTAGAAAATGCACATAACAACTTACGAAAATCACAACTTAGAAAATGCACATAACAACTTAGAAAATGCACAAGACGACTTGCAAAATGCACATAACAACTTAGAAAATGCACAGGACAACTTAGAAAATGCACATGACAACATATCAAATGCACATATCAACTTACTAAATGCATATAACAACTAACAAAATGTACAGGACAACTTAGAAAATGCACATAACAACTTACGAAATGCACATAACAACTTACGAAATTCACATCACAACTTAGAAAATGCACATTACAACTTAGAAAATGCACAAAACGACTTACAAAGCGTACTGCACAAAATGCAAAAGGCCGACAGAAGGCAGCCGAGGCTTTCCATAGTCTAGGTATCGGTGGCGATTTTCATTCATCGGTAAATTAACAAAAGATTATTTGAACAAATAACACTTCATATATACTGACCCTAAAAAAGTTGCATTTCTTTTTTCTTTAAGTATATTATACCTGTAGTATTATTAGAACATTTAAACTGTACTTATACAGTGGTCAAAATTAGCACTAGCCCGAAGGTGAAAAACTAGTAAATATTAATTAGGGCTAGTAAAAATCTAGACATTTTATATAGTCAGGCTTATGAAAATTGTAATAGTTCAAATGATTATATAATAATTCGGGCTAGTGAACAAAAATCCTAATTTCTTTGACAGCTTATATTGATGGAATAAAACATTGAATTATTTGAGTAAGACAATGGATACTCAATTGGAATACAATTTACTAGATATGCTTTTTTTTCAGTTCCACAAGCTAACTTTGGCAGTGGTCAGTCCAATGTTCCTGAGTATGGCAGAAGATGCCTCGGATGATGGACGTCTGACCATTCAACTTCCGCCCACCACAGACTTCAGTGCTCTGGAGTCTGTCATCAGCTTCTTGTATGATGGTCAGCTAAGACTAACTAGAGATAATGTAGATACCGTAGAAAAACTTTCAAAATTGTTAAAAATTGATAAGATAGGCAAATGTTGCGAGTCCTTTCATAGAGATGAGTGTGAAGAAACGGGACAGTTAGCCAACTGTGATATAAATGAAGGTGTTAAAACAGAAACAAAACCAGTTGTGTGTCTTAGTGGGAAATCAGATTTCAGACGAGGCAGGGGTAGAGGGAGAGGAAGAGGGAGGGGAAGAGGAAGGGGGCGAGGTGGGGCTGGAAACCCCCCACTTGCTCCTCTTATAAGAGCGTGTAAACTTGATTCTAGAGCTATGAAGCCTGATATGAACCTGGACAAACTTATTGAATCTAATTCTCCTGATTTGCTGCTATCCCCTAGAACTAGAAGGAATAAAGTGGAATCCAAAATGAAAAATAGGGTATTACTTTTGGAAGATACGCCCACTCTAAAAAATGAGCAGGTGGATGAGGACTTCACAGATGTTAAACCATGCGCTTCTACTGCTTTTAAATTTAATCTTAGATCCAAAAATACTGGTAAGAGAAAATATATTAAAAAAAACTCTGGTGTTGATGTGTCGGGTAAAGGGCGTAAAATAAGTTCGCGAAAGTCACGGTCTGAAATCCAGAAGGACTACCGAAAGCGGAAGTTTTCTCACATGACACCTGAAGAATTGGCAGTGTTTAGAGAAAAGGAACGACTTAGAGTAAAAAATACATGCTCCACGAGCAGAAAAGCAAAAAAGGAAGACGATTTACAAGCCTTGGACAAGGCATTGATGGAGCAAATGGTAAGATCCAGAGCAAACTGTTAACGGCTACATACCCCTTTTGTTTTGCACACCCTGTTTGCATATTTGCACTGCTAAGTCTTCAATTTTTGCTAGTACACTGTTCCCCATATACCTTGAAATCACACTTATTTCCCCCATTTATCTCGAAAACCACGTTTTCTCCTGTTGAAAGGCCTGGGCCTTTTAATATTTCAACAAAAAGGGCACCGTGTCCAGTGTTTCTGCAGGTCTCAGTTTTTTATTGGTCATCCTTGACCCCCTGTGGAATAAACTGGGGGTCATTTTGTAAATATAGGGGTCATATTTTTTGGACATGCATTTTGATGAATAGACCATGTGATGTCAGATAGACGTGCATTATTAGTTGATTAGACATCTTCGGTGGATTTGTCAGCAAAAAAATAAGTTGACCGTCGTTTCATTTTGGGTTTGTCTGCCATTTCAGCGGCAGATCAGCAGAGCTTATGCCGTGGTGCGGTGTCCGTCGTCCATCCGAGCACACAAAATGGTACTTAGGTGTCTAGTCACTTAAAGCTTTGGACTCTGTGTTAGGAAGATATTAGTCACATAAAACATGTCCAATTTTGGATTTATGTGGCTAATTTGGGTTTATGTGGCTATCATTTTTGCATTGAATTAGCCACTTAAGACTATAATTGTTAGAATGTCCGTCTGTCCGTCCGTAAACTTTTTTTTATAGCGACTACTCCTCTGAAACTACTGAATGGATTTTCATGAAACCTTACAGAAATGTTGCCCATGAAGTCTAGTTGATCCTAGCAAAAATGTTGATGTGAAATCTAAGATGGCCGCCAAATCTAAAAATAGATTTTTAAAAAACAAGTTTGTAGCGACTACTTCTTGAAAACTCTTAAATGATATTGATATGGGACTTTTTCTAAAATGATCAGCATGACATGATGTTGGTCCTTGTCGGAAATCGTTTCGATTCGACGTTAAACATGGCTGCATGCGGCCATCTTTGTTTACATAGAGTTATTTAGTAAAAACTTGCAGCGACTACTCCTCTGAAACTACTTGACGGATTTCCATGAAACTTCACAGGAATGTTGCTCTTGATGTCTTAATGATCCTAGCAAAATTTCAGGTTGGCCGGAAATTCAAGATGGCCGCCACGGCTAAAAATAGATTTTCAAAAAATAAAGTTTGTAGCGACAACTTCTTGAAAACTATAAGTGATATTGATTTGGGACTTTTCTAAAATGATCAGCATGACATGTCAAAAATTATTTTGATTTGACGTTAAACATAAACATGGCCGCCAGTGGCCATCTTTGTTTACATAGAGTTATATAATGAAAACTTGTAGCGACTACTCCTCTGAAAGTACTTGACAGATTTTCATGAAACTTCACAGGAATGCTGATCTAGCTTTCAAAAACCTATCAGTAGAGCTTCAAGTCATTGACCTCTTGTTATATAAGCGTCTACCTACTCAGACCCACATACACGCAATTGATATGACGACGACAATAACGCGGAAAGTACAGACATTAGTTTAACCTGTTCTAAAAATAGACCAGGAATGAATAACTTTATTTTCCAATCATGGGCCACAAAGATATTATAATCACTGTAAAATGAACAACATAATGAAACATGACAAAAGCTTAATTCTGATAAGCATGATAACGTGTAATTAAATGAAATATGATCGATATGACGATGACAATAACACAAAAGTACAGGTATTAGTTTTTCTTATGCCATGGTGCGTCGTCCGTCTGTCCGTAAACTATTTTTTGTAGTGACTACTCCTCTGAAACTACAGAATGGATTTTCATGAAACTTTACAGAAATGTTGCCCATGAAGTCTAGTTGATCATAGCAATAATTCATGTTGATGTGAAATCCAAGATGGTCATCAAATCTAAAAATAGATTTTTAAAAAACAAGTTTGTAGCGACTACTTCTTGAAAACTCTAAGTGATAATGATATGGGACTTTTTCTAAAATGATCAGCATGACATGATATTGATCCTTGTCCAAAATCATTTTGATTCGACATTACTACTCGACGGATTTCCATGAAACTTCACAAGAATCTTGATGTCTAATTGATCCTAGCAGCATTTTGGGTTGGTCGGAAATTCAAGATGGCCGCCACAGCTAAAAATAGATTTTCAGAAAACAAGTTCTTAGCGAGTACTTCTTGAAAACTATAAGTGATATTGATATGGGACTTTTTCAGAAATAATCAGTATGGAATGATGTTGATCCTTGTCGAAAATTATTTTGATGCGACGTAAAAAAAATTCTTAGGTGAGCCCAGTCGACAAAGCCAAGGCCAGGGTTGCAAGGGTGTACCATGCTTTGGTCGACTCAAATACGAAGTTGTGCTGCCTTTTCCTACAAGCAGCTATTCTTCTTTTCAACTTGATGAACTTGCTGCTGCAGAGAGATGAGCCGATGATTCATGTGCTGCATTCGAGATGTGTTGGCCTGTTGACCAATTTGGTGGTGAGATTCATGGTACCCGAGGCGATTGCAAAGGCAGAGAGTCTGCATACTGTGGACTTCGATGACAGAAAGATGCAGAAGTCCAGAGAGGTTCTTGTCATCGGACAAAAAGCAAGAGCATATTTAAATGAGTGTAAAGAGAAGGAGCAGATGAGTGCAAAAGACAGAACTGTATTTTTTGACAGTGTCAGGAAATATTATGCAGCAGCTGCCACATACATTGCAAACAAATTCCCCCTAGGCGACCCCTTATTGCAGAAGGCTAGTATTGCTGACATTGAGAAGCGACAGGGTGCAAAATTCAGTGACCTGCAGTACTTTGTGCAGATGTTTCCCTGTCTACTACAAGATGAAGCCACAGTGGACCAGCTAGAGATGGAGTTTCTCCAGTACCAGGTTGACACATTGCCAGTGACACTGCTTGAGGCAGAGAGGTTAGATGTGGCTTGGCATCTGTTAGGTCAGGTGAAAGAGTTGGACACAAAGCTGCCCAAATATGGGATTCTCACTCATGCAATGCTGGGAATACTTGTGATCCCACACAGCAATGCAGACTCCTGTGTGCGAAAGAATCAGACAGAATTCATGGTGTGCCCCTGCTGGAGAGTTTGATGATCACCAAGACCGACAGACAGGCCAGGAGCACTCCCTGTTTCCAACAAGACTTCACTCCAGATTTGCTGGCTAGAGCCAAGAGAGACACATATAAAGGACTGAATTCCCTTGAGTTAACTCAAATATCTCTGAGATCGAGTGACAGAATTATGTACCAGGCTTTCATTCAAAACGATCGACATTTTTACACATTTCAGTGACTGAATTAGGAAATGTTCTACGACTAACATAATTGAAACCATGAGAACTAATAACTCTTAAATGTATATACACTCTAGTATAAATACTGATCACTGATTGTCAGTGAGATGACATTTCAGTCAATTGTTATAAAACAGTAGAACGACTACTCTAGTAATTTTACAGATTGCCAGAGTGATGTGACATTTCATGTTGTGTTTCAGTGTAACATGATTAAAAATAGCTTGACTTTTCAGCATATATCAGTGTCATTTTTGGCCATAGAATGCAGAAGATTGCATCTCAGGGGGGTGGGGTCATTGTCCCCCGAAGCCCCCTAGCACCTCGGGTCACTACAGATTTAACAACCAATGACTACAGATTGCATCCAAACAGTGTTGACATGGCGGCCGTCTTTGTTTACATAGAGTTATATAATGAAAACTTGTAGCGACTACTCATCTGAAACTTCACAGGAATGTTGCTCTTGATGTCTAAATGATCCTAGCAAAATTTCAGGTCGGCCGGAAATTCAAGATGGCCGCCACGGCTAAAAAATATTTTTTCAAATAACAAGTTTGTAGCGACTACTTCTTGAAAACTATAAGTGATATTGGTATGGGACTTTTTCTAAAATGATCAGCATGACATGGTGTTGGTCTTTGTCGAAAATCATTTTGATTTGATGTTAAACATGGCTGTTAGCGGCCATCTTTGTTTACATAGAGTTATCTAGTAAAAACTTGTTGCGACTACTCCTCTGTAACTACTAGACGGATTTTCCTGAAACTTCACAGGAATGTTGCTCCTGATGTCTAATTGATCCTAGCAAAATTTCAGGTTGGCCTGAAATTCAAGATGGCCGCCATGGCTAAAAATAGATTTTGAAAAAAATAGATTTTCAAAATACAAGTTTGTAGCGGCCATCTTTGTTAACATAGAGTTATCTAGTAAAAACTTGTTGCGACTACTCCTCTGTAACTACTAGACGGATTTTCCTGAAACTTCACAGGAATGTTGCTCCTGATGTCTAATTGATCCTAGCAAAATTTCAGGTTGGCCTGAAATTCAAGATGGCCGCCATGGCTAAAAATAGATTTTGGAAAAAATAGATTTTCAAAATACAAGTTTGTAGCGGCCATCTTTGTTTACATAGAGTTATCTAGTAAAAACTTGTTGCGACTACTCCTCTGTAACTACTAGACGGATTTTCCTGAAACTTCACAGGAATGTTGCTCCTGATGTCTAATTGATCCTAGCAAAATTTCAGGTTGGCCTGAAATTCAAGATGGCCGCCATGGCTAAAAATAGATTTTGAAAAAAATAGATTTTCAAAATACAAGTTTGTAGCGGCCATCTTTGTTTACATAGAGTTATATAATGAAAACTTGTAGCGACTACTCGACGGATTTTCATGAAACTTCACAGGAATGCTATCTAGCTATCAAAAACCTATCAGTAGAGCTTCAAGGTCATTGACCCCTTGTTCCTTTTCTGAATATAGACCAAGATGTAAATAGAAATAAGTTCATTCGTGATTCCTTACATTTGAAGCTTTTCAAGCATGTTTTACGACGATAATTTGACGGGTTTTTAGCTCTACTGGCCAAAGGCCAGGTGAGATTATGCGATCACTTTTCGTCCGTCGTCTAGCTGTCTGTCTGTCCCTCTGTCTGTTAGCAATTTTATAAAATCGACATCTCCTATGAAACCGCTTGAAGGATTTTGATGAAACTTCATCACAATGTTACTTGGGAGGGCCCTCTCGGATTTGTGTTTTTCATGGCCGCCAGTCATCCAAGATGGCCACCATGGCTAAACTAGGTCAAATTTAAGGAAATTTCAAACGACATCTCCTCCGAAACCACTTATTTCATTATTGTGAAATACCATAAATATGTTGCTTGGGTTGGCCTCTACCAAGTTTTGTGTTTTTCGTTATCGTTGAATAATAAAAATGGCCGCCACAGCGACTCAAAGTTTACATAGAAAAAGGCTAAAAATGACATCTTTTTTGAAACCGCTTGAAGGATTTTGATGAAACATCATTACAATGATCTTCAGGATAGTCCCCCTCAGATTTGTGTTTTTCTTGGCTGGCAGTCATCCAAGATGGCCACACAAATTTAAGGAAATTTCAAACGACATCTCCTCCGAAACCACTTATTCCATTCTTGTGAAATATCATAAACATGTTCCTTGGGTTGGCCTCTATCAAGTTTGGGTTTTCGTTATTGTCGAATAATCAAAATGGCCACCACGTCAACCCAAAGTTTACATAGAGTTATATTGGAAAAGGCTAAAAATTACATGTTGAAGGATTTTGATGAAACTTAATCAAAATGATATTTGGGATAGTCCTCCTCAGATTTTTGTTTTGCGCGGCCGTCAGTCATTTAAAATGGCCATTATGGCTAAATTTAGGTCAAATTTAAAGAGATTTCAAACGACATCTCCTCCGAAACCACTTAATCCATTCCAGTGAAACATCATATACATGTTCCTTGGGTTGACCTCTATCAAATTTTTGTTTTTTGTTATCGTCGAATAATCAAAATGGCCGCCACGACGACCCAAAGTTTACATAGAGTTATATAGGAAAAGGCTAAAATTGACATCTTCTCTGAAACCTCTTGAAGGATTTTGTTGAAACTGTATCACAATGATCTTTGGAGTAGTGCGCCTCAGATTTATGTTTTAAGCAGCCGCCAGTTGTCCAACATGGCCACCATGATTAAAACTAAGTCAAATTTAAAGAAATTTCAAACGACATCTCCTCCGAAACCACTTAATCCATTCCAGTGAAATATCATTTACATGTTCCATGGGTCGGCCTCTATCAAATTTATGTTTTTTGTTATCATCGAATAATCAAAATGGTTGCCATGGTGACCCAAGGTTTACATAGAGTTATATAGGAAAAGGTTAAATATGAAATCTTCTCTGAAACCTTTTGAAGGATTTTGTTGAAACTTTATCACAATGGTTGGCGTCTATTAAGTTTGTGTTTTTTGTTTTCTTGCAGTAATCAAAATGGCCGCCGTGGTGACCCAAAGTTCATATAGGAAAAGGCTAAATATGACATCTTTACACAGTAGAGCGTCTACAGGTCCTCTTGGGCCTCTTGTTCATTTCTAGCCTAGTGACAGTCAATTTCTTTGCGTCACGAAAAACGCACAACTGATTTATGTCGCGTCGCCGATCATTTTAGTGCGTCAAAAAAGCAAGAAACGCACTCTCGCGGAAACGCTGCGTATCACTGTTTAGTTAACATGACTAAGTACTTAAAACACTCTGCAATTGAAAATCTGGTTTAAAAGTAGAAGAAATATTGTGAAAATTGCTCAAGTAGTTTGATTTATTTTCAAAAAGCTCATCTGAATATATAAAATTGTCTTTAAACCATATTTTTTGCAGACTCCAGAAGAAGTATTTGAGGTTAGACGTAAAATTAAATGCACTCAGCGAATGAAGAGGTATCGTGAAAAAAAGAAGTCGGATCCAGAATGGGTGGAGAAAGAGAAGGAGAGGATAAAACGAAGGTAGGAAACATTTAAACGATGTCATGATACAAAAAAGGTCTGGTCACACAGGGATCAAATTTAATATGTTTAGCCACTTGCTAAAAAAAGCAAGTGCCAAGATTTTCTACTTTCTATTTAATCAAGACACTTGCAATATAAATTAATAATTTAGAGCCTTCCATTCATTGTATCAGAGGGGCGTCTGTGGCCGAGTGGTTTACGTCTCTGACTTGAAATCACTTGCCCCTCACCGCTGTAGGTTCGATCCCTCAGGGGCCTAGGAATCTTTATGTGAGGAAGCTATCCAGCTGGCTTGCGGAACGTCGGTGGTTCTGCCCAGGTGCCCGAAAATTGGCCGTAGGGGCACCTGGGGTCTTCCTCCACCAGTGGAAGCTGGAAAGTCGCCATATGACCTTAGCTGTTGGTGCGACTATAAAATCCAATTCAATCAATCATTGTATCAGAAATGCTATACATGTAAATGATGACATTTTAACACTCAGCTAAATACAACAAGTTAATAATGCATCATTATACTTACTATGCACCTATTTTACTAAGTTTGATGAATATGTTTAGTGAATAAAATGTAGATTTAGACTTAGTGGGTTTATTTTATTGCTTGCAAAATTTAGCAAGTGCTAATATTTTCTACTTGCAATCTGCAAATATCTACTTGCATTTAGCAAGTAAATAAGTGTTAAATTTGAACCCTATCACACCAAACGGTTAGAGATATACAGGGTTCGACACTAATGGTAGTCCGGTAGTCCGAGACCAGCAGAATTTGCCTCGGACTACCTAGACCTCCAAGCTGATTAGTCCCGTGGACTACCTACTTTTGACAAAAACAAATAGACACAATTGTCAACTTAGTAATAAAACGTAACAAATAAAACAACTTTATTATAATTTTTCACCGAAGTTTGTTAAATCTCCTATCCAAAGATGTTTTCACGATTTTTTTCACAGACATGGTTTCCGGTATGAATGTAAATCTATAAAGCCGAGTCCCAGCGCTTGCTCACGACTGCTAACCATATTGTGAATATGAGAAGGGTACTCGGAAGGGTTAATTGCGTCAGCATCACTGATGTTTCGTCCCCAAAACTAGTTTCGACTTTACATATGAACAAATAAAGTAGCTATTTAAGTTATTGGTGATTTAAATTGATTACAATTTGCCGGGTTATAAACGTCAGTCGAAGTAAAAATATGCAGAAATATAATCGTCAACAATATTGAGTCAAAACTGTATAAACTATACTACGAACAAGCCTTGGGATGAATAGTTTGACTGAAATGGTCATATACCACTATCGCATTTGCCATAGGCCTACATTATAGCATTTTGGCCTTCAACCCCTATTTCTAATAAAACTGGCTGAAAAAAACCCGAACTATCTTCGATACACTCAAAAATGACCAGCAAATTTGGGATAATTTCAGCATCTACTACTTCACTGAAGGTAGGCATCCCCATAAATTGGCAGTAAATAAATTGTACTTTTTGTAAATATACACTCAGTTCAATTTTATCAATAAAAATGCAAATTTCAGTCAAAATATCCTAATCAACACGTTTTATGATGACAATTTAATATTTTGATGTTTTATGGGGATTTGTTACAATTTGGGTAATTTAATTCAATCAGAATCTACCTTACAGTCTGACTATACATGCCCGTAGCTACGCTGAGGCAAACCGAGGCAGTTTCCTCGGTAGAAACTGCTTTGCTAGAATTTTGGGAAGGTGTCAATCCTTGAATAAGGCATTAAAATTGAATATCAAATAAAATCAGTAAAACAAACTTGAATATATGGGTTTCACTTAAAACTGGACCAGGAATGCACTAAAATGCAGGAAATTAACATTTTTTCCGGGGTACATGCCCTCAGACTCTGCTAGGAAGGGATTTGCCTCAGTTAAATTTCAAGACTGGCCACGGACCTGCATTATGTCCTAATAGACCCTATATTTTTTTAAACCAATTGGAAGCCCCAAATCAATAGTGGTTACTGTATCTGACCTAAAAGATAAGTTTCTGACGGAACTGGCAATACCCAATTAAATGGCTCCTGTACAATGATGAAAAACATGTAAGGACTAAGGTGTGTCTGCGAGCATTTTAAGTTGTTACGGGCTGTTTGGAATGACCAGGAAGATATGGATCCTATAACTTTTATCTGACTTTACAAAGTAGGTCAACAGGCAGATATGTGACTTACTGAATAGATGAAATACGTCTTTTTTGAGTGTTTTTCATTATGTCCACTGTTTCCTTTGTTACTTATATTTTGTTTAGCTTAAACCCCTTTATTCCGAGGTTTATATTTTGAAAATTAGCCGGACTACCAAAATCTATGCAGGACTACTTGATTTTGAAAATTGGTAGTCCTGTGGACTATACTTGGGAAAAAAAGTTAGTGTCAAACCCTGTTATATGAAAGGAAATAAATAGTCTAGGTGACTGGCTCCCACCTAGATGTACAATGTATCTTCTGAGGCAGAAGTGAATTACTTATAAATTAACGTGTAAGATAATCAGATAAATCATATTTAACCCTTAACCCCTACATATATATAATGGACTGTTCTTTCTTTGAATTAAGACCATTCCATTTATGTGACAAAGGGGTGTTTCGGGAGGAAATGACTGATCAGCAGCTGGACATTGGAAACACTGATCAGCCTGCGAGTTACTATTTTAGTCGTGCTTAACGGGTTAAGGGTTAAGTCTATGTGAAAATATCGATTCTATGTATAATAATATTTGCAATATTTATTACGAAGAAATGGATTTGAAATTAAAATATTTCGACTGCAGATATCCAAAAAAGGCACGACGTATCCTCAAACCCTGGTGGAATGAGCATTTATCTTTATTATTTGATGAGTATAGAAAAGCAGAAAAGTGTTATTTACAATGTACTTATCGAGCTGAAAAGTCAAGGTTACTTTTAGAATTTCGTATAAAAAGGAAAACGTTTGATAAGGAATATAGAAAAGCAAAAAGGCTATTTAATGACGAGGTCAAAATTGGAATTGCGGAAAGTGAAACTAAAAACCCAAAAGAATTTTGGAATAAATTGAAGACTCTAGGTAGAAATAAAACAAATAACAAATTACCAATGGAAGTAAAGCTTGAAAATGGGGAAATTATTAATGATAAAAACGAGGTGTTACATAGATGGCAACATGATTTTTCAGAAATTTATAATGCTGGTGACTCGAGAAAAAATGTTAACTCCAGTGACTTTGAAGCTGATGTTAATATCAATTTAAATCATCAAGATGAATTGAATGTACCGATAACTCTTGCAGAGTGTAGAAAAGTTATTTCTCTGGCCAAGTCAGGTAAAGCCATAGGAATAGATTGTTTACCATATGAAGTATTTAAAAACGATGTGTCTGTTAATCTTTTATGTAAATTTTTTAATGAATGTATGTCAAGTCACTGTGTTCCGTCTGTTTGGTCAAGGTCCGTTATCAGACCAATCCCCAAAAACGCACAAAATGATCCAAGGATTCCTTCTAATTACAGAGGTATTAGTTTAATACCTACGTCTTGTAAATTATACCCAAACGTTTTAAATATTCGGTTAGTAAAATATCTAGAAACAAATGATTTATTAGTCGACGAACAAAACGGTTTCAGACAGAACAGATCTTGCGAAGATCATATGTTTTCTTTGACATCCATTATTAGAAACAGAAAATCCGAAAATTTGCATACTTTTACATGTTTTGTAGATATGGCGAAGGCGTTTGACCGGATAAATAGGGATATTTTGTATATAAAATTAGCCAATATAGGCGTTTCTGGTAACTGTTTAGAAGCCATAAAGGGTCTATATATTGAATGTAAAGCAGCAGTTAATGTAAATGGAAGTTGCACTGATTTTTAGCTCTACTGATCAGAGATCAGCGGAGCTTATGCCGTGGTGCGGCGTCCGTCGTCCGTCCGTCCGTCTGTCCGTCCGTCTGTCCGTCTGTCCGTTAACTTTTTTTTTGTAGCGACTACTCCTCTGAAACTACTGAATAGATTTTCATGAAACTTTACAGAAATGTTGCCCATGAAGTCTAGTTGATCCTAGCAAAAATTCATGTAGATGTGAAATCCAAGATGGCCGCCAAATCTAAAAATAGGTTTTTAAAAAACAAGTTTGTAGCGACTACTTCTTGAAAACTCTAAAGGGATATTGCTATGGGACTTTTTCTAAAATGATCAGCATGACATGATGTTGGTCCTTGTCGAAAACGTTTTGATTCGACGTTAAACATGGCTGCCAGCGGCCATCTTTGTTTACATAGAGTTATATAATGAAAACTTGTAGCGACTACTCCTCTGAAACTACTTGACGGATTTTCATGAAACTTCACAGGAATGTTGCTCTTGATGTCTAATTGATCCTAGCAAAATTTCAGGTCGGCCGGAAATTCAAGATGGCCGCCACAGCTAAAAATAGATTTTTAAAAAATAAGTTTGTAGGGACTACTTCTTGAAAACTATAAGAGATATTGATATGGGACTTTTTCTAAAATGATCAGCATGACATGATGTTGGTCCTTGTCGAAAAAGCGTTTTGATTCGACGTTAAACATGGCTGCCAGCGGCCATCTTTGTTTACATAGAGTTATATAATGAAAACTTGTAGCGACTACTCCTCTGAAACTACTTGACGGATTTTCATGAAACTTCAAAGGAATGTTGCTCTTGATGTCTAATTGATCCTAGCAAAATTTCAGGTTGGCCGGAAATTCAAGATGGCCACCACGGCTAAAAATAGATTTTCAAAAAACCAGTTTGTAGCGACTACTTCTTGAAAACTATAAGATATATTGATATGGGACTTTTTCTAAAATGATCAGCATGACATGATGGTTATCCGAGTCGAACATTATTTTGATTCAATGTTAAACATGGCTGTCAGTGGCCATCTTTGTTTACATAGAGTTATATAATGAAAACTTGTAGCGACTACTCCTCTGAAACTACTTGACGGATTTTCATGAAACTTCACAGGAATGTTGCTCATGATGTCTAATTGATCCTAGCAAAATTTCAGATCGGCCGGAAATTCAAGATGGCCACCACGGCTAAAAATAGATTTTCAAAAAACCAGTTTGTAGCGACTACTTCCTGAAATCAAAATCAATCAGTAGAGCTTCAAGGTCATTGACCTCTTGTTTTGATATACATTCAGGTGTAAAACAAGGGGACGTAATTTCTCCGACACTTTTCTCTATCTTTATCAATGATCTTGCGTTAGAAATTAAACATTTGGATCTTGGTGTTGAAATAGGAAATGATATCAAAGTAGGAATTCTTCTTTTTGCAGACGACATTGTGTTAATAGCTCCGTCTGAACTTAATTTACAGTTAATGATAAATTTTCTTAACACCTGGTGCTGTAAAAATCAAATGTTAGTTAATATAAGTAAAACGAAAGTAGTACAGTTTCGCAAAAAAAGCCAACCAAGGACAGCTTTTGAATTTCACATAGGTAATACTAAGCTTGAAATATGTGAAAACTACAAATACCTTGGTATCATATTAAATGAATTTTTAGATTTTACTGAAACAGCAAATGTTTTGAGCGAATCTGCTGGTAGAGCATTTTCATCATTAGTTTCAAATTTATATAATAAGGTTGATATAATGTATTCATCATACTCCAAGATATATGATTGTAAAATTGTTCCAATTATGGATTATGCCTCAAGCGTTTGGGGGTATAAATGTTACTCTAAGCCAGACACATTACACAATAGAGTTATACGATTTTTCCTCGGTGTACATAAATGTACTTCTAATCCCGCTATTCATGGTGATATGGGCTGGATACCGCCTAAAATTAGAAGACAATTAAACAGCTTACGTTTATGGAAACGACTTATATCTATGAATAATAACAGACTTACAAAAAAGATTTTTCTTTGGGATTATTCAAAATGTAAAAACAATTGGTCGCATGATATTAAAACAATTTTCAAAGAAATTAACTGTGTTTCGGCCTTTGATAATTTGTCACTACAAGATTTTAACAATACGTCTTTTATACACGAAGTTAAAGCAAAACTGATGACAATATATAAGTAAAAATGGCTCAATGATGTTAATTCTCCAACCAAATTGAGCAATTATAAACTTTTTAAAGATACATATATTGAACGCGAAAATTATGTTCAGTTAAATTTAAGGAAACACATACGCTCTGTGATTGCTCAATTTAGAGCAGGTTCATTGCCAATAGAAATTGAATTAGGCCGATACCACAGAATTCCAAGACAAGATAGAATATGTAAACAATGTCAGTCTCAGTGTGTAGAAACAGAAAATCACTTTCTATTGTACTGCGAGAGGCACAGTGCCTCTCGAATTGAACTATTGCATACATTAAATGAACTGTGTCCAGACACAGCTACCGAGGCAAACAAAATTAAAGTGCTTTTAACAAATGAAAGGATTCTATTAAAAACGGGACAGTTTATTATAAATGCCTTAAGAAATCGTACAAATTAATGTGTACTATATTTTTCATGTTTACTTTTGTTATACCTATTAACTGAGTTGTAAAATCAATAATGCAACTGATAGTTCTATAGTGACTAATAAGTCTCATTAGGCTGGGTATTCATTTGTTTACTTGATATTGCCTGTATATGATATTTACTTGATATTTGCGATTGACTAAGACAATTAAAGAAGTCAAAAATCAAATGATAATACAGATGGTACCACGCAGATTACGACAATTCCCACTCATCGCGGCAATTTTATTCCACCGCGGCGAAGGTATTTCGTATCCATCGCGATTATGGGGATTCTCGGTTATATTTTACCAAACTTCGTCAATAATTATATCCAACAGAATCAAAAAGCGAATAACAATCCTGAACGGCGCTATTTTAAAAAAGCTGCATCGGGGCACCATACTCATTATAAGAATTTATGTTTCCTGAACTGAAGGCCCTGGTAAACAATAACAAAAAATATCGGGAAAAGTTGTTTATAAGTGAACTTTGAACTTGAATATCTCAACAACCAAGGAAAATGTTAATATTTTTGCATAATTCCTATAAATAGAAGAACTCTGTGGGATATCGTAAATACATTTTTATCAAGATGTCACGCGCTTCTTAATTTGATTTTTGATGCAAAAAGTTTGTTCATAATTCAAAAACACGTACGCTTATCAATTAGTGTTGACCACCATATTAAAAACATCGCGTTTACAAATGTTTTGAACGTGCTTGTGTTATGTACATGTAACACAAACATGTGTAGTTTATGAACTCAGTACACGCTACGTCATCACATCACCTGGCCGTTCCTTTGAGTATTTGCCCGGTACAATGTACATGCATTTGTTTGCGCGTGTAGTCATCAACGTTAGCCTATGTATATTAGCACTTGTTTATTTCGTATATAAAAGCACAACTTTATGGTTTATTAACGCTAGCGTAAAAATGTAAGAAAAAATGTAACTTGGACTGTAGATTTTATTGTCGATTTTTTTTACACGTTGATGACGACTTTTAAGTACAAATGACTATCATCAAAAAAAATAAAACGTTATCCATTTCATTTCAATGATTAAGAGGCATTTTATAATAATTTTGCTTTAGCACCCACATGATTTAAAATAATCTTTTCAAAATTTAGTTAAACCCTTAAAGCCTAGATTTGGATCTTTATAAAATGCCTCTAAATTACTTAAAAGGAAATTTGTTTTATTTTTATATTGGTAAAACAACAAAGTCAAAAGTCATATATTATAGAAATAATTTTATTAGTAAATCCATTTACATACAAACATGTTCAAAATCCATTTACATACAAACATGTTCAATAACAGTTCACCAATGTGAAAAATGTTAATGAGTCGCCTAGAGTCCGCCGCGCGCATGCCGGGCTACCAAGTTCAGTTTCTGGTATCCCAGTGGGCTACCACAGATTTTAAAGATTTGTCGGACCCTGTAAACGAAACAAAAGAAAATTCTTCAAGAAAATTTTTTCTTTGTTATTTTCATATAGAGAATAAAGATACAATAAGAAATCAACTTTTTTAGTCATTTTTATTGATTTTTTTTTTCGGGCAAGTTAAAATGTATTCGGGCAAGTTGAAATTCTATGTTGTCTGCCCGAAGGGGCAAGTGCTTAAACAAAACTATTTCGAAGACTGTGTATGGGCTTCTTGCTAAAGCCGTTCCTCTACTTACCAATAAATTGTAGTTGTCTTTTCAAGAGGTGAATGTGAAATACTGTTAACTACATGTATATACATGTATAAACAAAGAATAAGTTTCAGTAATTTGGCATTGATCCCTCGCTTTGGGCTCAGGCAATGTTTTTAAAAATCTGTCCATTTTGAACACACATGCTTATAAATACCGGCCTCTTGGTGAAGAAGTGCTTTTATTCTTAAGCTTAGCAATTGACCTTTCCACCTCTGTCTTGGTTTATATAACCCTAAATATATCAAACCCAATCTAACAAAAACCTTAATTATCGCATACTTTCCCTTGTGAGCAGTGTCAAACGCCCATTTCATATATTCTGTTGTATGTACAAGTGTTATACAACCTGAAATTATTTTCATCGGTTGAGTATAAAGTCTGTAAGTTGTAACACTACTCGTCAGAGGCCAGTTTCCGTCTAAGCCCAGTTTCCGTCATTCTCATTTAAAAAACGTTTTTACACTGCAAATTACTTGCGCGATGTCACTTATTGTCAGACGCTTATAACTGAAGATTGGAAACAGGAAAACAACCAAAAAGTAAATAAGCGGTACAAAAACGAAAGGGATTTCTCCAAAAAATTTGTTTACTTCCTTATATGAGGTTGGGGATGCGCGCGTAAACTGCCGCATAATAAACTATTAAAAAAATAACATTGTAATGACGTCATATTTTTATCACTCTTCAGTGGACGCACTTAAAATATACCCTGATTATATAGTTTAACCAAAGAGAAGCAACTCGTACAACCTGTATCTGTTTGATTTACGTAGAGTTACCCATCTTTACAGTGTAAAATTGTTTTACATTGACGATTCCAGGCGCATTGTTATAACGATCGAGGTGACTGATGGAACAATGCAAACATACCATTTTTACTATGAAATTGTTGAATAGACTTGCAAACAAGTTTCTAATTCATAAAAGTTTACTGTATCTTGACCTAGTTGAATCTATCACTCAGTAAAATACATGACGGAAACTGGGCTTGTAAACAAAATGATTTCTCATTTTTAGTCTGTTTATAAACAGGTCACGTGCCTCTTCGATAATTTATATAAAACAAAATTCTTTGGTATCAAATTTCCAGGAAGAGGTAACCTAATAGAAAATAGAGTAAAAATTGTCAGGATACATAGATTTGTCTGAAAAAATAGTTTATGTTTACATAAGTGACGGAAAGTGGCCCCGGACGAGTATGCAACTATTTATTTATATTTGTCTGCATCTAAGTCATAAGTTATTGTTTACCAACAACTCATAATAAATAATTACTGTTTTGACAGTTCTAACTTAACATAGTTGATCCTTCTGGGTCAGTAGTTTTCAAATGAGTTAAAATTAGGCCATAATAAACTAATTGCTAGATTCTCATCCCCGCCTGCCCCCGTTTTTTTATGCCGCCCCGGTAATTTTTATTTCTTCAAAAAAAAAAAAAAAAAAAAAAAAAAAATTGCTGAAAGTATGAAACACTATTAAAAATGTGTTTTCAATCTTGGAAGTACTCAGTAGTATGTTTTACTATTTTTGCCTTATGCCAAGGCCATTTTCCATTAGTCGTATAAAATAAAAAATAAAAGCACCCCCTGCCCCTATTTTGAAATAAATTTGGATGAGAAACTAGCAATTAATTTATTATGGCCTTAGGTCAGTGTGACATCCAAGATGGTCGCCATTACTATAGGCATTTAAAGGCTTAAAAAATCTTCTTCACAAGAACCATTTAACAAATTGTGCAAGTTTTTCTTTTTTAGTGATCGCCAACACCTAGATTTTGAAGTTTTTTTCAAATGAAGTCCCTGGTTTAAAACGGTATATGTGGTTCAATGTTTCTATATAGAAACTGTGCATGTTTTACAGAGACTTGTATAAGGAAAGCCTTGAAATATCTTTCTCAAAATTACAGGGCATAGAGGTCTCATATATTGCATGTAGAATAAGCTTATGGTCCTCTACACATTTTGTTCAAATGGTGACCCTGAGGTCAGATTTGACCTGCTGCAGGGGTCACATGTATAAACTATTACTCAGAGATATAGATGAAAAAAAGGAAAATTCTTCTTTTCTGAAACCACAAGGCATAGAGCTCCTATATACCACATAGCTGAAGCTTATGGTTCTCCAGCAAGTTTGTGCAAATGGGGTCACATTTTTTCCAGCCCCAGGGAGTCACGTTTTAAAAAAAAGTCTTTAAAAAAAAAGAAAAAGATTCTCTGAAGCTGGAAGTCTAATATTTTGCATGTTCCATAGGCTTATAAATGTCCTTTACCAAGTTTATTTGAATAGAGACTGGTTTAATTTGGCCCTGCCCCATGGGTGACAGGTTTTCATAGATTTGAAAAATGAAAAACCTTCTCTTACCAGGCATCCTTTATCTGACCTTGCAAGTGTCTACAATGGAAGGTCATCAGGTGAGTGATTCACGACAATTTGGTCCTCTTGTTTATATGACTGACAGCCCTTAAGTTGTGTCCCGTCAACTCACGTTCTAGTTTGATTTTTCATTAATCATAATTACCTACTTTTCAGGTACATTCCAGCATCCATGCTAAGTAAGAAAGAGCTGAAGAAGAGACGAGATGTTGCAAACACAAGAATGAGAAGATGGAGAGACAGCCTGAAAAACACTCAAATTGAACTGATTACCGACGCTCAGTCTGTTGATCCCAATAGCGGGAAAATGTACATTTCCGAGAACGTAGACAATTTCTTAAATGATTCTGAGCATTTGGATGGATTCCATACAAGTGCACAAAATTCACACAATGTGACCATTGCAAACGAGATTTTACAAAACCTGGCATCATCTCTAGGGGCAGGTCAGAAGGTGTTTCCCTTACAGGAAGGTGCATTTATGGGTGGTGATTTGAATGTTGAATTGGGGAATGTAGTCATAAAACAGGAGTCTGTGGATCAGGAGGATGAGGCAGTTGAAGGTGAAGCAGACAATGAGGGTTTATTAGACAGCATGGATCAAGTTGTAAATGGAAGTGAAGAACAAAATGAGAATTATAAGTTAGATGGTAAAATGGGTTTAGTCAAAAGCTTGGAAGCTGAAGTTACGAACAGTGAGGCTGCTTCTTCCTACTTGACAAATGAAACAGAGGTCTAGTGATAAATATACCTGCCAAGCAGAGAGGCGAGCTGTGATTGACTTTCAATAGGTTGGTTGAGATCTGACTGAGATTTTTGGGAAAGTGTTCTCCTCTTCATCTTTAGTATCTATAACAATGCATTATCATCAAAAGCAGCAAAGACATGCCATCATTCCATCAGAAACAGCGTCGGTCACAGATCGTCTACAGTGTAGTCATCATCAACAACGTCAACGGTGCTTTCAACCTGTTAGTACCTACCATCATCATCAGCAGCAGCAACATCTAGACACCATCAACCAGTAAGAAACAGAAGCAGTAACATCAAATGCGGTATCAAAGTTATCATCATCAATTTTGATGAAATATTTCTTGTTGAGATGATTGCACCGTCCAGATTGGACAGTGTAACTCAGTGTTTTAGATACCATAAACATGGTAAAATCTTAAGAATGCATTTCAAAGCATGTCGAAGGTATTAGTAATAAGATATGTAAACATTTTAGGTACTTTTCTGTATTGTCAGTTGATTACGTATAATATGTACGTCATCATTTGGCCAAATAAAAACGATGTTTTTGTTTTTCGGCTAACACAAATTAGGTTAAGTCTATAGGACGATTTTTTTATTTTACAAACCATTTTTATATAGGCTGTATAGAGAGAAGATACTGACTTTTATGGTGCTTGTAAGCTAGTGTTTGAACTTGTACATATACGGATATATATATTTCAGTATTTTCAAAGTGTTTTAACTTTACAGGCATTTGAGTTCTCGTCTGTCTTTCAACATTAATTTATATTAGCATATAATCTGTTGGCGTCTAAAATATCGTATATGCATTTTAGCAACTTTTCAGGAATGAAGAAAAACGTCTTCTCCAGGTTGATTTTACAGAAGGCTTAACATTTGCATGTAATAGTTCAGTATCGTGTTCAATGAGGACATTGAATGTTGTAAGACAGTTACGGCTTTTTATGGTGTCATAATGTGTTCACATTTGTAAAATAACAAGAATTACTAAAATTTTGTCAAACATTGTATTTAAAAAATGCAAGATAACGAGATTTCAGAATTTTAATGTCTCATTGATCTTGGAATGTAAAATGGTGCTTAAGGGTTAAAGACGACTCCAGTGTTGTTTTTCCTTTTTGAATTTTTCCTTTTCCATTACTGATTTGCCCACTCTTGCAACTTTTGATAGTTAAAGAGCTTTTCGTTATACAAAAAATTAACCAACTGATGGACGAGAGTTCTGATTGGCTGTTTTTGAACTCTAGCATTTCATATGTATCTATTAGTAGAGTTGATTAATTCTTATATTTAAAGCAAAATAAACAAAAATATTTTGTGCAGAATGTATATACAATATTTTAGACACCGACAGATGATATATATACTTAATGCCATTAAAAGTGCAAGTTTTTTTTATTTTGTGTTTATTTCCAAGATCGATTGTAGTATTACGTACATGTTAGAAATTATCAACTATAAATCTGGTGACCGATCAAATTCATGTATTGAAAGAAGTAAAATCAGAATTATGCAATCGATCTTGGAGACATTTTAATTAAAAATAAACACAAAATAAAAAAACTTTCACTTTCATTTTTTTTATTGCTGAATTAGAGATCTTCTAGACTTGGTCTATATTATTCATTTATGAAACTTGTGAGGATGGAAACGAATTGAATTGGGGTTTTAAGGTGCACCAACACATGAAAAGGTTATATGGCGCCTAACAGGCATGAACATGCCAGGCTCATCTTCCATGTACATCAAGATAAAATATGGAAAATGGGCCTAGAACCTTCTCACCCTGAACTGCAGAGTTGCTGCAAATTCTATCATAGAAACTCCATTTATGCTGGAGCCACGTTACTGTTTTTCTGCCACTGCTCTTTTGATGCGAGCGAGATAGCACCTGAAACAATGCAGGGATCATGATGAAGACCTTTAATGAACATGAACAAAAAATGATAAAATGAACATGAATTTGGGGGGATTCTACCCCTCTGCCTACCCCTCCAAAGGGATCTGCAGTGGCCCTATTCTTTGCCCCGTGACCAAACGGGGGCCCCCGGGAACCACACTGGGCGCATGGAAACCAAGACTCGTTAATAATCTTTTATCAACAATAGTACAAGGGATATACCTATTCAGACTGTTTACAAACTAAACTCCATCTACTGTTACACATGATCAGCACATGATTTTATGCCCATTACTCAGCTCTTGCAATGTTCTTACAGTGGAATTTTGCCATAAACAGCCTCTTTTAAATTGACACCACGCATGTTTGTAATTTAAGCAAATTTGATTGTTCCATTACGCAGCTTTGATCGACTTGTTTTGTTTGCAGCTATTCTCGAGGGTACATGCAAGCATGACGGTAAATCTTTATGTTGATGTTGTGTTCTGGTCCTTGGACATTTTCTAATTAATTGATCTCCTTTCATGCCAATTTAATCATAACAAGATCTCAGATCGATTATAATTATTGCTATTAGCAAAGATGAAGTTAAATGAAAACATATTTTATGTCTAAATCAAGTTTGTTAACTGCCAACAGTTAAACCACTTGTATAGACTTGTGCTACCAACTTTTACAATATTTTTTTTTGTTGACAAAGTTGTCTGTGCATGATTTCCATAATTTTTAGCTCGACTATTCGTAGAATAACAGAGCTTATATGTAATCGTGTCGGCCTTGTTGTCGGCGTCCTACATCAAGCTTTGCATGTAAGCTGTTTTTACTAGTCTATGTCTCTTACATTTCTTATCCTAGCACAACCAAATTTGGTTATGAGCTTCCTTACAGCATTATCTTAAGGGCTGGACTCTGGCCCCTGGGCTCCTATGGACCCAAATTCTGATAGTCCTTAAAATGTGTCTATTTCACATAAAATTTTGCTTGTAAGCTGTGTTTACAAGTCTGTATCTCCTACATTTCTCGTACAAGCTCAACTAAATTTGGGAATTGGTTTCCTTATAGTATGTTGTAAAGGGTTGCTTAAGTAATCTTGTTTCTGCAAATTCTGGGCTCCCATGAAACCCAAATTGTGATTTGCAATAAAGGCAGATCAAGGTTTGCGTGTAAGCTGTGGTATATATCTATAATTTTGGTTGGGATTTCTTATAGCATTATGCATCTTATTCATACTTCACCCATATTGGGGCATGGGCTCCCTCCTCCCCCCCATCCCCTCCCCCCCCAACTCCCGCCACGACACTTTTTTCTTTTAAATTCTTTTTTTTTTTTACATATTTCTGTATTGTTTTGGTCAGTTCTTACACATATAGCTATTTTGATCCAACCCCTCCCCGCACCCTCCCCGTACCCCTCCCACCTCGTAAGGAAAAAGTATTCAGCTTATGTTTAAGGTCATAATGTAAACTGTTAAAGAAAAAATCCTTGCTACCTTAGTCACCCTATACCCAAGGCACTTTTTTGGCCTTACATGTGAGAAATGCTAAGCTTTAAATGATGTGTGAATCACCCTTATTAAAATATGTCCTTAAAGATCCACAACTCATTAAGTGTCTTCTTATGGTAGACAATCAATATCAAGGAGTTACCAGATTCCGATAGTTTAACAAACAAACTTAATTTCCAAATTTATTAAGTTGTTCTATTCCTCCAAAACCTCGGTAAACAAAAACTTCAATACAATAGACATCACAGAGTAGAAAAAGTTTCATTCATTTAACTGTCAAATATTCATCAACAATCAAAACAAATATGGCGGTGAAATCCTATCCAATAGCAAGCGCGTCACATGTTTCCAATAGGTAACGTCATCACACTATTGCGTCATCACTCGCTCGCCAAAATCATAAAATAAGTTACGGTGGCCAATTTCAGTCGTTACGCACACTGAAGAATGTTATACACAAATCATATGAAGACAGATAACTCTAAATTAACGTTTATTTAACTATAATTGCAGTCATTCAAATATTTAGATAATGCAAACAATGTGATTGGTTAAAGGACGATCACACATGATCAATTTAAGCTATGTTCATTTTCCAATGAACTGTACGAAGAACTACTTTCATCCGCCATTCATAGAATACGCGTGCTGCGTAACAATATAGTTCGGATTTACAGGGGCGTTTTTAGGAGAGGGATATTAAAATAATTGGATAAAGAGTTTAAAACCGTGGATTCCAATTATAAGGGTTTAGTGTAATTTTTTGTGCGTTCATTGGGGTATGAACTGTTAATTGTCGCAGCACATAGCGTACATAATGCCCTCGGCCATTACGGCTTTGTGCTTAGACAACCAACAGTTCATAAAAAAGACACTAAACCCTTCAATCATTTAATGCTGATCACAGCATGGACATATAAATGAGGTGTCCTTCCGTACAACCCTGACACTGGTACAATATTAATGATGAGACCAGTGATCACATATTTCACACTGGATGGTCCTCCTTTACAGCTTGGTATGCTCTAGTGAGAGCAGATGGTGAATAAGCTCTTCTTTTACCATATGAAGTAGGACCTATCAGCTGTAAATACAAGAAATACCATTCAACCTAGAAAAAAACACAATTTCCAATTAGTGACTACAAAATAACATAATGGCTCTAATTGGCTTCCGTAGAAAAAAAATTGGTTGGCATTTTTTCCACCGTACACCGTGACTATTTTTAGACTTGACATAGTTTTTGCAGGCAGAGATAGCGTATGTGGATACACAAATGTTAAATGCGTTATTTTATCGTTTTAAGTGCTATAATAAAATGACTTAGTGGAAATACATAGAAATTATTCATCAACAATGTAAGTGGGGTTTTCTTACCTTTATTCGAAGCATTTTCTTGAAATTGTTGTAGAAACAAAGCGACTGAAAGTTTTATGATCTGTTTACATCCGTGTTTATTTTTGACGTCACATAATGACGTTACGCTCGCGATATAACAAAACCTATCGGAATCATATGTCTATCGGAATCAGGTTACTGGAGGATAGTAATCTCCATCAGTTATACTATTTCCAGCTCCGTTAACAATTTCCTCAAAATCCAAGTTTCCTTTAAAATAAATACACAGCGCACATTACCAAACATTACCACCGCCCCGGAACTTATTAATATGTACTGATTGACTTTGTTCATAACTCTTTTAACATTTTTGAACAAAAATACGTTATCCGTGAACTTATTAACATTTGATCATGTATCCTATACCATATTGACCGCAATACATTATGCGTGTTCCATCATCACATTTGATGTATATCGTATAATACTTGCTATCATGTGACGGTCTCTACACACGTTATATTCCAGAATTATCTTATCTATGAAAAAACAAACTACTTATATTAAATGACTTACATCCAGGGTCTTCCATAGGAATTTCTTAAGGGATAGGGGGATTTGCGCGATTGACAAATGGGGATGGGCGCGGGAAGGGTGTGTGCGCCTTCTTGCACAGATTTTTTTTTTCCTGACCAGTGGAAAGACGAGATTTGGCATATATCTAATATCACAGGGTTCTCCATAACTTTTGACTGAACAGGCTTTAATATAATTTGAACAGGCCGAAGCCAAAGGCTTCGATGCGAGTGTGCAGCGCTTGCGCTGCTAGGGGGGTCCGGGTGTATGCCCCCCCGGGAAAATTTTGAAATCTATACGTCATATCCTGCATTCTGGGCTGTTTTGTATGAGTTTGAGGTACTTTTTTTTAATCAAAAATTTACCATTTTTTTAGTTATAACTCAGCTTTTTTTAAAAAAAAGTACAGCTATAAATTATAAAAGCATAGCTTAAACAGGGCATTTTGGTTAGCTTTCACCTTCATGGACAACATTCCCCTGAAAATATATTCTTTATAATGCTAAATCCCGTAATGGTACATTTTTGATTGAAAAAAAGTACCTCAAACTCATAAAAAACAGATACATTCGCAAATATTTGGAAGATAAAACTGACATTGTCATCGCTATCTTCAAAATATTGCGGGATTTAGCACAGAAATTCTATTTTTGTTAATGGCTCAAATTCATTTAACGCAAATCAATGAACTAGTGGGTAGCTGATCTGTTTTATTTTTGCAAAACATTAAAACTGTGTTACAGCATGGATTGTCTCTACAACATTCTTCCCTCAGAGGCTCTGGCTCATAATCATCATCATCATCACACTATATCATTCTACAACATCTCCTCTTCCTCATCATCTTCATAATCATCATCCAAATCATCGCATCCTAGCATCAATTCTTTCACTGCTGCTTGTATCTCATCCCTGGTACAGAGTAATCCAGTGGGGTTGACCTGCACCTCTTCTGTCTGCATACTAGCATCTACACAATCCATCTCTTCAGTGACAGCTTCTGGTATTCTCTGTAATACCCCAGATTTTCTTGGAAGTTTCCTCCTTGATTTTTTCTCCAGCCATACCTTCACTGCACGTTTTATGAATGGGGAACTTTCCTCAACAGGTGGCCCATTAATGGACACACTGAGTAACCCTTCCAGCATGGGTGACCTAAGCCTGTTTCTTTGTTTTGTTTTTACATTTTTTAAGGCGCTTGCTCCTCTTTCCGGCCAGGCGTTTGAAACTGGGAGTGAGGCAGCCACCTCTGCGATAAATACAACTTCTAGGAAGAAGTGACGAAATCCTGCACCTCTCAGCAACTCCAGGAGTAGCCACTCTGTTGGAGTCTGGGTAGCTGTTCCAGCCTTTACTTTTGGTGGCATGTTCGGTTTAAGAATATCCTGAATGTGATACGTAATTCCCTGCCATTGGGTTTTCAGCATCTCACCTTGGATATCATCTGGAAAGAAGTGACTGGCAAGGACATCAACATGGTTTAATCCGTGATTCTTGAAACCTTCCTCTCCTGATAGTGGTATTGTTGTGGGATCAAATATGCTGAAAGCTGCCAGAACAAGTGAGCTGTCACTGAACCTTCTGTCAATGTTCTGGATTAAGCTTTCAACGTAGTTGTTCATAAGATTGAGGAGTTCCTTGGAGTGGTTTACGTTCAATGTGATGTCTCCACACATATTTGTAAAGGAGTCTATGTCTTGACTCAGCCTTATTATAGGTGATTCCTCATCTTTCAGTTGTTTCAGTTTGTCCTTCGTCATGTTCACAGCAGGGCGAATAGCAGAGAAGTTCAAGGATCCCTTCTGGAAGTGTCGTGATAGACCTGAAAGTATGGGAAGGATCTCATTCAGTATGTAGATTGTCCCGATAAACTTCAGACACCTCATTCGCCGCAGTAAGCCATGAGCAGTGGCATCTCTTTCTTCAAGCAGTGCTAGCGTTTGAAGAATGGCTTCGAAGTCATATCGAACAGCACTCACTGATGCATCGAGACTAAGCCATCGTGTGCGACATGCCTTTTTCAAGCGCTTTGCGACTGTCTGTGTGGCAGGGTTATCTAAATGTATGGATTTTAACTCCATCTGGGTTTTCAGGTAGGCAGCCATTCGCTTTGGCGAGTTTTCCAAGAACTGCCAAAGTTGACGGAGTAGAGTTTCCATAGTTTTAATATATGAGATTGACTCATTTGAATCTGTACAGGATAGTGCTAGTCTGTGACAAACACAGTGAATGTTGATCATGGATGGACTGTGTTTTCGTAGTAGAGCAGCTACTCCGCCTTTTTTGCCAGTCATGACTGAGGCGCCATCTGATGCAAATCCTGTAAGTTTTGATACATCAAGGCCAGTATCACTGAGTTCCCGTAAAAGCAATGAAGAAATTGCATTGGCATCAGCGCTAGTATAATCAGCCAAAACATTTTGACAACTCAGAAAGTTTGTTTCAACTTGTTGTGTGTCCCTACAGAAGAATTGAACAAATGTTACAAGATTTTCTGTCACAGAAATGTCCGCAACTTCATCTGTCAATAGACCAAATGCTAATGCACCTTTCACTTTGTCAAGTACTTCATTTTTCAATGTTTCTCCGATTGTAAGAAATATTTCACTTTGGGATCTTTCAGACCGATGTTTAAAGTATTTCAGACTGTCATCACCAGAAACAGACTGAATAAAATTAAGTAATGGAATGAATTTGCGATTCGCAATGAACTCCTTCATTAGGAAATATGCTGTAGCAAATGACTTTTCTAGCACAGATGTCTCTGTCTCACTTTTTTTCATCAGGTCCTGGTGGAAACAGGACCCCTTTTGCAACATTTCACTTTCTAGTGCTGCAGAATGCAAACTGCTCTTGCCATGTGTTGTCAGGGCATCTTGCTTAAAACGAATGCCTGCAGTTTCAGAAAACACTTTCATGTGATGTTTCTTGCATGCAATACAATACATTCCTTCACCTTCCACATAGCAAAGCCACCAATTCTTGCTGTTTATCCAAGCATGGATAAATTTCTTCGGCTGGAGCCTTGACGTCTCTGCTTTTCAGGACAAGTGTAACAGGAATGAACTGTCTTCGACCCAAATAGCTCAGAGATGGTCTCTCGGCATTCACCTTTATCCCATGATGTTGGAGGCCTGGTTGTAGGATGTGAGGAATGTTCTGTGATACTAGCGCCACTAGAATCTAAAAAGACACAAACAAAACACGTATTTTATAGCTATTTTATTTAAAAAGTATGTTGTTTTAAAGGAAAAGAGCTTCTTTTTTCTACTCAAGCCATGAAGTGTTTTGAACACACATACTAGTTATAGAAAGTTCAGTTCAACAAACTTAAGTGGACAGAAACACAGCCATCCAAATAGGTCAGAAAGGACAGCAACAGGCAAGTTATTTTGCACAAAGGCAAGGATGCATTTTTACATTAAAAACAAAAAGATTGTACCTTTTTCATACATCTTGTGTTGTGCTATCTGACTGACTGTGACAACATTCCCCACCCGAGTCTGTCACACTGGTTGTTCTGACAATGCTACAGCTACCTGTTGAGTCTGTTGAGAAACAAATATAGGTATGTCATATATAGAATAAAAAGAAACAATTTGTTTAATAACAATTATGATGAAGTGAACTGGAAACAAATTGAACATACCCTTAGCCTGCTATTGATTTATAATGGACTGTCCTTTCTTTAAATTGAAAGGGTTGTTTTGGGGAAATGACTGATGAGCCACCACAGTGTAAACCCTGATCAGCCTGCGAGTTATCGATGTGATCTGGGTTTACGCTGGATGCAAAGGCTATTGTAGTCGCCCTTAGCATTTAACATTTAAAAAGAAATATACTGACCATTTGGCTTTTGCGTCGACTCAGATATAGCGTTAGTTTGTTCTGAATCCTCGTTTAAACACCGACTGTCTGCGCCTGAAATGAATACATAATAAAAAAGTTATTTTAAATCAATCAAATCATGTTAAACAAATTATTTTCTAAATAAATCAAATTCAAGTTATATTTAAAAACAAAAGATGAAAAACTGCTTAATTTTAGTATGAACACCGGAATTGTATTTTAGATCTGTTCAAATTTGTTATTACATTCGGTATTTGAAAAAAACATAACTCAATAACTGAGCCATAAACCAAACAATATTAAATTTAACATATAAGGATGCGACAAAGGTATTTTCTATGTTTATGAGCTTACGATTACGAGCCAGGGTTAGCGGATTGCTATTTTAAACTTGGCGGTAAAAGAATTGCAATGCAATCAAATTTATACCAAGATCACAACATATAATTACCCCATGTGATAAAGCATGTGCTTTCCCACACATTTTATACAAACGAGCACATGGTAATGTGTGTAGCAGTAGGTAAATTTGGCATAGATTCTCCAACCCTTGTCAGTTGTTTTTTTCTTTTTTGAATTTAAATCTAAGCCATAAAGTGTAATGTGTGTGGTGGGTGTGTGTGTTGAGGGTGGGTGGGTAGATACATCAAGTTCAGGAGAGTTTGGGACCTGGGTGTTCCATTTAGCCTAATGGAACACCGACTCTCCTGTGAGATAGTGAAATAAATAAATTAAAAGTGACTTACCTTATTTTAAGAATTCGTACATGAAATCCGCATAAAACTCGCATGCAGACACAAAAACACGAAAACCGAAAGGCATACCATGCAGGTAATACCAACACGAAAATCGCAAATAGCATAATTCTCGTACAAACAGCGCATGCAAAACAGTTGATTTCGCTAATTAATTATATTAAAACGAAAAGACATGCAATACAAAACGGTGTAAATACTTTGCTTAAACGGTAAACGCTTGAAGAAATCGTCAATTTTTCTCTTTTTTTCCGTCATTGTTAAGTTGTTAGATGCTTTACATCACGAGTATCCCACTTCAATGACATCGATTAGACTGCGTCGCGTGATTATATAAATAGATAACCACTTAGACGTTAACACTCGTATACCAGTCCAATCACCTTGAACTGCAGTAAACAAACGGTACTTTCGGTTTCGATGTTTTGCAAATTTGAACCGGCCCGAACTTTGATTGAAGCGGTCATTTCGGCCGGCGGCCGGTTCTTATGGAGAACCCTGAATATCATAAGAAATGAAATAAAAAAATAATAAAAAACATATTTTTTGATGTAAATTTATTGTTTTATTCATGTATTTATCAATAAAAACAACAATCAGCCATACAGTTAACATTAACCACATCATTAATAAACATTAACTACATCACTCCGAGTCTCAACTCATCATCACAGTGACGATCTCCTTGTTCTCTGTGAATGCCAGTCATCTACCGCTCTGTTAAAATCAAAGTCATCCAGAGGTGGACCATCCATGCAGATTAAGAGAAGGCTGTTGAGGGCGTTGTTCGACAGGTTGCATCTGTGTGTTGTCTTTACCCTCTTCAGTGTGGAGAAACCCCTCTCACAAGCTAAAAAGAAAAGTGTTTTTTATTTTACAGTTAATATAAAAAATAGGTTAAAATGAACATTGTCATGATCTGTTAATAATGATATTCATGCAGCTCCAAATAATTATTTAATAAAACAGTAATTGCTTTTAATAAATATTGTATCATTTTATAAAACTGTATCCTACCTGCTGTGGAAGTTGGAAGCAAGAGCCCTATTGCAGCGAATCTGTAGAGGTTTGGGTGGGACTCTTGCAGACCGCCAACAACATATTCCATCACCTGGTCTGGTCTCCATTTTTCGTTCTTCAGGACGTGTTTAACCTGACCCCATTCTTTCGCTGTTTCAGTCTGGTCCAAATGGAAGTGTTCTGCAAGGCTCTGAAATATAACAAAACAATAAATTCAAAGAAAATCAATTTAAAAATGATAACCATTTTGTTAATTAAACAAGTATGACTTTTAAAACAAAACAAAAAATGCATGGCAACTAAATTACCTGTATGTCATCATTTCCATGGTATGGCAATTCATCTGCATCCTCTGGGAAGCAGGAGGCATCAAAGGCACCATAACACTGCTGATGCTTTAGACGCTTAGCCTCAGACTCATACCCACTAGACTCAGGCTCAGACTCATTTAAATCACAAACTCTTTTAACACTAAGAGTCCTAGTAACAAATTTGTCCATAATTCAATTCACTATGAAATCAAATGCACTGAATAAATTGTATAAACACAATGTGAAGAAGACTGCCTCAAGACCTGTTTATATTAAGTAAAATAACAATGGAATTGCTCATTCTGAGACATAACTAATTGTTAAAAAGCAGACAGCCAATAAAACAATTCAATTACTTACCATAATTATTTCTTGGTTCTGGTTACTCTCCAAAACACCTATATACACAGATCAGCAGGTCAATGAGGTACATAGATCAGCAGGTCAATGAGGGTTATTAATGTAACGCACTGTATCCAATACTTATCACTGAGGATAATGAGCGGGTACTTGTGATATTGTACTATTACAAGTGACCTCTCATTGGCTAAAATATAAGATAAGGTTCGCGGGAGAATGGGCTGGTCAGTCTATTACTGGACGCGATCGAGCTTGATGATAGGACACTTGTAATGTACTCATAATGTTAGGGTTGTTATTATTATTACTATTATTTAAAAAAAATAAAACAATCCGGTTCCATTTTCTGTGTATGCGTTCATGTCCTCACACGTAAGGAAACTCACAGTTTTCTTATATCCAATACTTATCATTAAGGACAATGAGGGGGTACTTGTCATATTGTACTATTGTGGGTTGCTTGTAGGAGCCTCGCACATGAGGTATATAAGGGCCGCAGCACAAAGAAATACTCATTCAATCTGACCATCTGTTTATACATACATGCGGATTAGCTGTGCTTAGCGAAAATGGAGAAAATTCTTGAGAGATATAGGGACAATGAATCTCCAGATCTGGGGGAAGTAGAAGGTCATTGTATCTCGATGTTAACCAGGGACGAAATAGTGGCGGAGCTTTATAAATTACATATAGACGGATTAAGACTGTGTCGGTTAGGTGGCATTGATCCCAGGGTGGAAAATTTATGTAATGTGTTACATTTTGCACTTGAAGTTGCGGGGCAAGTTACGGAACAACCCTAGGCGTCAACCTCCACTTCGGAAGGAAAAGCACTGGCGAAAAAAAGAAAGATCGAGAGCATGTCTGATGTCAGGGTTTTCCACAGGCCATTTAAGCATAGCGCACCCGCTACGCCTTAATTCCAAAATGGAATGTCCCGCTATGCCTTAATTGTGCTGCTATCCTTTGATCTTATTGCGCTTTCCCTTCAGTTTCCCAATAAAACACTTTACTACACGTCTATAAATTGTGTATGCAGTCAAGCGACTCAGGTATCGATCGATAAAGTGTCAATAGCTGTAACAGCTGTGAAATACACACAGATAGACCGCATGTGTGCATAACTGGATTAAAAGTTAGTGGCATGTTGTTTATTGTTCCGATAGTCGGCAGGCCCATATGAGCGTAATGATCAATCATCCTTTTAGAACCCCATCCAAAATGTCTGTTAATTGCATCGTCTTTTAACCCTAGCAGTCGCAATGCAATAGCACTATCACCACAATTAAGATTAATAGCCTTTAAGTGACTTTTTAATATGTCCGACATCGAGGCCGTGCTGACCGTATTCTCAGAAACGGCTTTAGATGATTTTTCTTTCACCCGAAACAAATAACCTGACCTTAAATTTGTTTTTATTGAAGCAGTATGCGCGAGGTATTGTTCTAAGTGCTTTACCGGACATACTCTCATCCTTCGAACGTAAAATAACTATATTCTTTGGGTTTTGTAAAGTTGCAGTTTTCCTTCAAATTTCGGATATAAATTTGCCTTGATTGTCAGGCAATTCAAATATCCTGTCGCGTGTTAACAGCCAAATCACGCGCTCTGTCACCAGTGTGGCATATTAATGAAAACTATGCCCTATCCCTGTTCAGTTGGAATTGTCCGATTGGGTCTTTATCAACCGAAAGCTGTTATGTCAAATATCTACAAAGCACGCCAAGTTTGTCAAACATAAAAGGTACAGCTTGCTTTTTAACAACATTACACGCCGTTTGCTCCAGACCTAACGCCTTTAAATGTTTATTAAATATTAATGCCAAAGCCGGGTTATGTATTTATTTATTGCCATTAAGACTGTCCACAGATTTTTCACAAGCACAAGAACTTGTCCCTGGGGTACCTTTAAATTGACATGCGTCAGAATGCAGTTGTGTACGTCCCTGAGGTTCCTTGTACACCAAAAATCTTTGCAAATCTGGACTAGCATTATGCATGTTTTTTCCGGGTTGCAAACTACTCAAAAACAGTGTTAAATCACTACTCAATTTACACTTTTGCTTCGAATATGAAGAAGAATCTGCTAAACCGTCTAAATATGTTATTCTAGCATTAATAGTTATCAATATGCAAAAAGGGTTTGAGTGGCCTTTCGCTCCCGTTTCACACCACATATTTTGCAATAAATGAAATCATAATCGTTATGAATTGAATTGAATTGAAAGTCTTTATTTATCGAGGGTGACCCAATTAGTTTATACTAATCTTCCTTGGGGCCCTCTGTAACAAATTCGTGATACAAAATACAAGAAAGGCAAGATACATAAGATATATGTAAACATAATAACATTGTTGGTGGTGGTAGTTTGAACGATATTTACACAATAATAAGATGAGATGATATCTATATCGAGTTTAATGTTGTTTTTCCTTTATCCATTTCATGCAGTTGTTTGTAAAACTTTTCATTGTTGCACACTTCTGAATGTGCTCTGGAATATTATTCCATAAAATAGTCCCAGAGTAAGACATGCTGCCCTTGAAAAGTTCCCGATTAGGCTTAGGAATACTAAAATTAGTATCAGTTAGTGATCGAAGACTTCTGTCAGTTGAATTACGAGTAGTAAACAAATCGGTAATATATGAAGGGGCAGTATTGTTCGAAACTCTATACATGAATTTGGCCTTTTGAAGTTTAATTCGCTGATCAATTGTGAGGCAATTTAGTTGTTCCATAGCGGCTTGAAAAGTAATATACTGTTCACTTAAAATAACGTGACATGCTCTTTTTTGCATTATTAAAAGGCTGTTGATATTTTTTCGACTTGTGTTACCCCAGATTACATTACAAAAGTCTAGATGTGGCTGTATGTAAGCTTTATAGAAAATAATTTGATAATTCAAAGGAATAAAATATTTTATTCTTGACAGTAACCATACATTTCTGGCTATTTTTTTCTTAATAAACAATATGTGGTCATCCCATTTTAAATTTTCATATATATTTACTCCTAAAATTTTATCACCGGTAGTAATCTGTAAATCAATGTCATTATAGCGCAAAGAAAGTGATTTATTTTCTAATCTGGCACGTCGATGTGATGTGGTTACAAAAAGGACTTTCGTTTTTGACGCATTTAATACCATACCGTTATGTAAGCACCAGACTTTCAAAATATCAAGAGCTTTCTGTAGATTTATTTCTATTATATCTTTGGATTCGTTTATTTCGTATATGGTAGTATCGTCTGCATGCATATCTGTATTAGAAACAATGCCATTCAGTTCAAGGGGAAGGTCATTGATGAACACCAAAAACATTAAAGGTCCTAGTATGGACCCTTGAGGTACCCCACACGTTATTGTTTGTTCCTTAGAAAGAGCACCTTTCAAAGATACGACTTGTTTCCTATCTGACAGGTAAGATTTGAACCATTGCCGTGTAAGCTCGCCACATTTATATAACTTTAATTTTTGAAGCAAAATGTTATGATCCACCAGATCGAATGCCTTCCGGAAATCTACCATTATGGCACCTGCAAATTTTCCTTCATTTAATGCCTTTAGCCATTTATCTATCATATAAACCAAAGCTGTTTCACAGCTATGTTGTTTCCTGAAACCACTTTGTGACTTACATAAAAGCTGATAGAATTGTAGAAAACTCATGAATGAATCATGCACATGTCTTTCAATTAATTTTGATATTGTAGGTAATACCGAAATAGGCCTATAATTGTTTACATCGTCAGGTGGTCCGGCTTTAAATAACGGAAACACTTTCGCATGTTTCCAGGTGTTTGGGAATACACCTTGTTTAATACTACTATTAATTAAATGTGCAATACTGTTTGATATGCAATTAGCTGATAGTTTGAGAAGTTTTGGGCCAATTTGGTCAAGCCCAGTTGCTTTTGAAGAATCTAAGTTTACCAACATATTTCGCACCTGATCTTCGGTTATTAATGGGATATTGAAAAACATCTGCTCAGGGACCTTTTTGTTTACAAAATCGTTCATCAAATTGAAATCTGAGTTCGGAATTGGTTGTTTCAAATTTGCTGCTATGTTTATGAAAAAATTATTAAACTCATCAGCCATTAAAGATGAATCGGTAATGTCTGTCCCATTAATATTTAATTGATTTATTGTGTTGGATTTGCCCGAGGATTTGGAAGAGGCTCCTAACTCCTTAAAGATTTTACATATAGATTTTGGGTCGGATTTTCCGTCCTCTATTTTTCTTTCGTATGACATTTTTTTAGATTCCTTTATTAGTTTAATCACTTTATTTCTAGATATTTTATAATTGTTCATATCATTTTGCATTTTATATTGATCTCTCTCTTTAATAGCGTCTAAACTTTTAGGCGTAAGCCATTCAGGTTGGTGTATATGTTTTACTCGATGGTTTTTAATTGGCAAATGTTTATCTACTATATCTGAAAATTTATTAACCCAGTTTTCAAGAATTATATTTGCCTCCGTGATTGATCCAGTTTCCCAATCAACTAAATTTAGATCATGCTGAAAATTGATTTCATTAAATGTTTTAAAGGATCGGTACTCAATTGTCTGGTGATTGTTTATCTTGGCGTAGCAATGAATTTTTCTTGTGCAGAAAATAGGATAGTGGTCACTTAAACCAATTTTTGGAATCTTAATATGTGAAATATTTTCTTCCGAATTTGTGTAAATGTGATCTATAAGTGTGCTTGAAGAAGACGATATTCGTGTGGGTTCATTAATTAACTGGACTAATCCCAACGATAAGATATCACTAGACCAATCATATTTTATTTGCATGTTTAATAAATCTCTATTTATGTCTCCTAATAATATTTCTTTTTCTTCTGATTGTATTTTTTTCTAAATGCTCGTCAAACAATTCTTTCCAGATAACTTTTGAATCAGGGTGCCTGTAGATAGACCCAATAAGAAAAGGTTTACCTTGCTTAGGTTTGATTTCAAGCCAAATGCATTCAATTTTATTGTCTTCTAAGTCTACTCTCCTCATGCAATTTATCTCATTTTTTACATATACCATCAAACCACCACCACCATTATATAATCGATCCTTACGAAAAGGTATTTGATATCCACTGATATGAAAAGCTTCCGTTTTATGCTCGTTTGTAAATTTGGTCTCACTCAATGCAAGAATGTGTACATTATTCATATCGGATGTTAATAATAGCTTTATTTGGTCAATTTTTGAAGTAAGTCCTTGAATATTAAGATGACCAATATTTAAGCCTTTTTTAGGCTTTATTCGGTTCCATGATGTAATGCTAACCGTTCGATGATCATGTTGACAACTGTAACGTCAACATCCCCTCGCGGTGCCAACTTTGAAAGAATAACTTTGATTTTTGGATTTCGAGATTTAATCATGGCTATCAGTTGATCATACTGTTCTTCTAGAAGATCGTGATCAGCATTTCCAGAAAGATCGTTTCCTCCGATGTAAATGAGAATGGATTCAAAGTTCATAATATCGAATAATTGGATATCTCTTAGTAAGGTTTTCACAGTGGCTCCTGAAACAGAATGTTTGTGTACGTAGGAATTTAAACCTTTCATTTTTATTCTGTTAAAAATTGAATCACCCATTAAAAGATTCTTTTTATTTGGTGATTGAGAGTGGTCTTGTGTAGGATTTCTGTCTTGGTCGTGTCGTCTTATAGGTGCGGTTTCATCACACACAGGCGGCAGGTCATGGTTACATGTTCCAGGGTCGGAGCTTGGTCTATTTATCACCACTTCAATTTTGCGTGCCTGACTGTGATTAGTCGCCATTTTCAAAGACGTTTTTTCCACCGTTTGTATTTTCTGTGTCAATTTAACAGCTTTGCTTCCATTATTCTTTCGCTGATTTTTGTTTTGCTGTTGGTTATTTTGCAAGCAGGTTTCGTTCCTAGTCAAGATCTGACTATAAGTTGTTTTTCCAAGTTCGGAGTTTTCACCTTCTGTCGTATCCGATATATTGTGAGCACATCCAATTTGAGGCATAGTAGCAGATTTCTCGATCAAAGAGTCTATTTTCAAGTTGCATTGTTCCACTTGACCCTGTAGGTTTAAACTCAGTTGCTGCAACAAATCAATTTGACTTTTTATTTCCTTCAACAGACTTGATTCTGTAACCCTTGTTCATATGCTATGTCATTTCGTGTCAAATTTCCATCACAAAGTCTTTTGTTTACAGGTGTCGATGTCTGATTTAGAGGCAGTTCTTTGTTTGTTTCATGAAACGAAAGTCCTTGGTCAGATTTTGATTTCGAGGTTACAGGTGTCGATACACCAGTCAGTAGCGATTGACTATTTTCAGGATACACATTGCAATTGTTTGGCAAAATAATTAATGGCGAGGAGTTCAGAGATGTAAAGTCCTGTCTCGTTTTTGGAACCACCATACGTGATGTCGGAATAATTAATAACGACTGGCTAGCCTCTGAAGAGAAAGATTCGTCTAAGATAGTAGCATCATCTTGTGACTCATATTTGCTTTGAGATTGGGACATAGTGTAATTCAGCGTAGAATTGTCATCACTGTTGCTGCTATGTCGCCAAAAGTTGAAAGATACGTCTTCGTCTATCTTTTCCATGATGTCAGTAGTAAACAATCTCAGTATTGTTGTGATCTTTAAATAGAACAAGGCATAAAGAGCCTTCTATGAAATCGTACAATTAAACGTTTCGTTCGTTCACATTAACTAGACGTTTCGTAGACATTAAATTACCACACTATCAAATATCCGGATAGATCATAAGAAATTAAATGTATTTATTCCGCAAAAATGTTTTGCACTTCCTTGTTAGTTACGAAATAAACTCCAAGTGACCCACTAAGAGTGGACTAATGTCTTTTACACTGGCAGGATGGGCGCGAAGCATAAAGCACAAAGAAGTTCTTTATTCATGAGCTGATTTTATGTATAACTTATACACTTTCAATTAGTTTTTTCCTCAAATATCAATTCTTTTATAACACAGTTAATCCAACAAAAAATAAATATTATAAAACTATGAATTAGTATCTCCAATTTCGTATAATTTTTGCAATAGAAAGCCTCAGATAATCCGTAAAAAATTAACATAAGTAATACAGAACTACTTTCGACTGCACCAGGCGAGCACATCCTGTTGATAATGCGCTATAACTATGGCAGCTACCGCATAAGACTAGTCTGGTCTCCGTTGCCTGCCCTAAAGTTACCATTGACTGCAGTTATATAAATTGATAAGTGTCACCCTTAAATTATTAAAACAGATTAAAATTCAATCTAACCATATAAGAAACGTGCGCAGTGTCGCAGGATGACTCTAGTGGTTGGGGCTAACTCAGGAAAGAATCAGTGATGGTGAATGCATTTACATAAGTTTAATACAACTTTTAAAATATGATAAATATGTATACTATTATCTAAAAAAACAAGCGAATACACAGATGAAATATGAAAAGAATGTTCTCTTGAACGTTTAAGACGTTCTTAGTATTGTAACAAATACTGAATGTGTCGATTGATTAAATACGACACTAAAGTGTTGTTAAAGTTATAACAATGTTGATCTATGATCTAGCGTGATAACTGTGATGCGCGAGAGCTCATGAAGTTCATGATGCGCGAATCCAATGGGTGATTGTCATCAAATGCCTTCTATAAGGGTTGATGACGCGATATGTATGATGATTAACCTCCACTGAGGTTGTGGATGATGTTCCTCCAGTGAGGACTGATAACGGGCCCACCTCGTGTCCCGGGGGTTGTCGCTACTAGAACCTGGCCATGTTGCGCAGGTTTAGGGACCGTCTCCACCGCTCTCAATAACACACTTAAATGAACTACCCACTTATCCTTGGTCCATTCTTGTAACTCAGCATAACATTCAAACCGTAACAAGTAACTGTCCATGTTATCTTTGTCAGCATCGAAGTATGGTAACTTCGAACCTTTTAACATTCCAGAATACCCATCTTTCCCTACAGTTTTACTGTCCCCACTATCTTTCTTGGCTGCTACCAACTCTAAAGCTAACTTATGATCTACCGCTGCTTTCTCCATCTCGATCTTAGCCTTAGCTAGTCTACCATCCGTTTCGAACCTCTCATGTTCTAACTCTTGCTCCTCCCTTACTATTCTACTTTCATCAACTCGCTTCTCTTTAGCTAACCTACCTTCTAAATCTAGCTTCTCTTTAGCTAACATACCTTCTAAATCTAGCTTCTCTTTAGTTAACCTACCTTCTAATTCTAGCTTCTCTTTATCAGCATCTAGCTTCTCCCTTATTTTTTAATAGTTTTATCTTTATATATTTACATTAATTTTTAATTAATATTTAATTTTTTATCAATTTTAGCGCACAATATGACCTATTTATGTGTCGACGTGCCGTAAAACACCATTCATTCATTCATTCATTCTTTAGCTAATCTACCTTCTAATTCTAACTTATCTTTAACTAATCTACTTTCTTCTGCTTTGCTTATTCTCTTTCCTTAAACACCAAGATTTTCTATAAAAGGGAAGGGGAGGAGCCTATTTTCAAATCGTGGCTGTTTTTTGGCACATTGTCGAATTCAGAGATTTTTTTCTGCAAAACCATATTTTTAGGTTGTGTTTTTTATTTAAAAAATGCACAACTGTAGGGAAACATATAAACTACACAAATAATTATTCATTTTTAAGAAGTGTCATGGAATAAATGAGAAATAATACTTTGAAATGTCCAAAATCCATCAAATTTTCAAACTGAAACAACCTTTGACCCAGGTCATGTGATGTAAACAACCTTCTCAGCAAGCATGTGTATATATCACGTTAATATGATCACTCCGTTAATACAATCACGTTAATATGATCACTCCGTTAAGTTAATACAATCACGTATATACTCCTGTGAGTAGGCACACTTTACTGCAGTAGGATATTGGTCAAAACTGTGTAGTGAATATTGTTCTTACCTTTATAAAAGCAGTATACTTCCAATTTAAACTTTATTCCATTTTGTGAATACAACTGATAGTGAATACAAATGTCAGGTATTGTTTATTTAGAATATAATTAGACACTTTTCTAAGAATATATAATTAAGGATCTGTAAATTAGACAATCGATTGTTAGGTGTCATAAAACTTGAACATATTATCTAGTTCCACCTATGTCCCATATATGGCTGACCGGTTGGATTTGGATACATGTTTCTGACCTCTGTCAGAACACATGAAGGCATAATCTCCCTAAGAGTCCAAACATTATCATGATCCCTCTCTCTATTTAGGAGTCTTTGCTTTTTTGTGATATATTCTGTGGGATACCAGGCTCCAGCATTGGACATCATATTCCAAAACTTCCTGTATTTCACTTTCCGGATACTGCTATTTCTAGGGTGTGGACTTGCACCATTACCAAGCCAAGTTTGACATTGGGTGGTAATACATGGTGCAGTAAAACAGTGTCCACATCTCTGATCGTCATTTTGGTTGGCATCTTGTCTGTTGTTGTCATTATTGTCCTCATCATCATCACTATTTCCTTCGTATCCACCAATTGCTATATCTTGTCTTGCATTATCATCACTATTATCATCACAATAATCATCATTAGCATCATTTCCTCCACATGGATCTGTGGCACCTACAGAGACTAATTCGCAACTTTCCAGTTTAGCGCCACCTAGCGGATAACAGGTGCGTGAAAACCAAAATGGCGACTTATGGGGTCATATCCAGAGGCCACTAATCTTATCGATAAATCAGCTGATAAAACTACTATACAAGTTGTTACACTGTCAAGGTAATTATTTAAACAAATTAAATCAACGAATGTTAGTAATTAAGTCATATATTATTTAATTTACCCATCTGCACCGACCTTTATGCAAGTAATTGGTGGGTGGGGTAATGTAAACAAACGACTAGCATGTTGGCAACGGGCCATATAGTACCCTTATCACGTCAATATCTATACATATTGTATTAGGAAAAAAGGAGTTCTTTTCAAGTTTGTTAAGTCTTAGCAGTCAATTTTCTTAAGCTCTCACTGATTGCGGACAAATTTAGAAGTAATGTAAATGCAATAAACATAGAAATTTCCCCCAAAAACATTAAATGCATATTTTTTTTTTTGCAGATGCCCCATCATTGTTATGTTCCGATATGTACCAGTGACACAAGGTTAAACAGTTGCAAGAACCTCTCATTCCACTCATTCCCAAAGGATGACAATCTCCAGCAACAATGGATAAAGAATATTCGCCGTGATGTTGGGAAAGACTTCAGTCTGAACAAGCACACAAGGATTTGTTCTCTGCACTTCAGCGACACGCTTTATGAGGTATCTGCGCCTGGCCGGGTAAGGAGACGCTTGAAAAAGGATGAAGTCATAACAATTTTTTCGTGGGCAACACCTAAACCACCAAGGCGTAAGCTGTTCAGAGACAAAACACCAAAATTGTCAGCCACTTCTAAGCCAGCCACCAGCAGTTGTGCATCGGGGAGCTCATTTCTTATAGACCATTCATATATCGGGACGATTGATAATGTTGAACACACTGTAATGGATGAAACTGAGATCAGTGAAACAGAGGATACCCCGTTGATTCTAAATACCAGTCAGTCAAGTACTACTATGGACGACAGTCTGCAAGACATTGATGCTGACCCTTCTCCACAGAAAGAAGCATTATATGAGAAACATAAAGCTTTGTTACTGACTCGGTCACAGGAGAAATTTACAGTGTTACGATTTTGTTCCTCGGATACTGATATTCGTTATTATACTGGCTTCCCCACATACGCAGCGATGTGCGCTTTCTTCCATTTCCTTCAGCCTGAGTGCAACTTCCTGTATTATGTGGGTTCGGAGAACACAAGTTTTAATTCCACAGATGTTTAGCTGGCCTTGAATCTGAAAAAGTAATCATGTTTTTCACACAGTTTCACGTCCGCGTTTTCTTTTGTCAGATAAAAGGATGGCTGACCAATCTGCTTCTGAATCAAGGTTTTCTTTGAAAACAAACTATAAGGGCACTTGACTTCAACAAGTTTAAGTTGTTCATTATGCATCACGAGTCTATCTGGACTCACTCCAAGATACGGTAGTTTTGGGTTAACCACCAAACCAATGGCACTATCAACAGCACTAGTTACTTGACTGTACTTTGCGAATGCAACATCCTCATACATTATTCCATGCTTAACACTTTTTGACGTAAAACACAGTTTCCTCTGACAAAAGGTCTTCACAGGATCTGTACTGGGTCTCATCCTGCAGAATGTTCCAAATGTTGATGCCGTTAATCTGAACTCCCTCTCGCGGAACCAGTTTGTGTTCTTGCTCTGCATCCGTGTCTGTTTTTCAATTGTTTTGGACTTCTTCATGTCAATGTTAACCGCACCATCATAAAATGACTTCTCACTTTCATTCAAATTGCCTAATTCAATATCAACAACAGTCTCACTCATGGTGTCGTACAGCTGATCATTCAAATTTGCTGTACTTTGTGCTTTTGGTATAACAGGAACACAGTTGTTGCTTCTGATAGTTTCAATCACAGGCAGTTTTAGGCCACTGGAATCATAAAGTTTGACCAATTTCTCGATCTGCTCTGATCTCACAGCACTAGCAAAATGAGCAAACGGATTGTTGTACTATACTGACGAGCAGAGCTCCTTCTTGGACACCTTGAATGGATCGTGCTTGACAAAGTTTATGTCACTAAATAATAGTGGTTCATCTGTCAGTGGTTTTCGAACATGCCACATCTGCAGCTTGTGTACAAGTTTGAATATCTGGAATCTTTTCCACACCTTGTCTAAAAAGGTCAATGATGAAGTACACCATCGCAACAACGTGCTTACACTGTCCATCGTTACCAGCGGGGCATCCACAAGTAGCCCATTTCAACTTACTACCACCGTTCTTGAAGCACAAATGCACAGGATAGTGTTTGTCTTTCATAGATGGCACAACCTCACCTTTAAAATAAATATATAGTCCCGATTCAGACTTTGTACTAGCAAGAGATATCGCCTTGCCTTCACAAAATAGGTTGTATCCTTCAATCCTATGGCGTTTCGTTTTCACCTTCTCATCAAGGATCTTCTCATCTATATCCGTGATCGAGAACTCAACTCCCCAACCTGTCTTTGGCGCTATCCTTCCCTGGAAGGCAAGCAGTCCTGTGGAGAAACAAAATGCACATAATTACACATAAAGAAGTCAGCAAAATGCTTTCTAAAAATAATCTGTTTTTATGTGTTAATTTTACAAATTGTTCAATGGCTTACCAATTTCAACCGATCTCAATAGTATTATACATCTGACAAACATTAACATGTGTTTCTGTATGTTAAATACAAGCATGTGCAAATATTACAATATGACCTATTGTCAATATACTCCGACATCAGCATAGAGCTGGGTCGATCTGTTGACATTGATAAATTGTCCATTTTGGCCCTACGGTATCACCATTTTGACCAGTTCTGTTCTGTAGCAGTTTTCAAATATGGAAAAATTTCTAAAGGAATTTGACAGCTTTTTTTAATGAGTAAAATGAGTAAATAGACTATTGAACTTTTAAGGTCAATCATCTCAGTGGCCACCTTTTGATACATGTGTGTTGCGTGGTGTTATTAATTTGCTACTATTAAGATGACATATTTAATTTTCCGATTGCCTTTATTATCTAAAAATCAAAGCAAATTCTGTGAAAAACCTCAGAGAAATCTTTTTGAATGCTCTACTCTAGTCACAAGTGACTTACCATTTCTTGTCAAGGATGGGTTGTCAGTCATTGCATCAACGCAGCCAGGGCATTTCCAGTTGGATAATTGTTCTGCCTCATCGTAATCTACCTCAACACAGCCAGGATGAAACCAACCATCACAGAAGTCGCACTGAATCATCATCTTTGAATCATCATTACGTTGCTGGCACAGGCAATACAGTTGGATGTCCGGAATGGAAGCTGCCTTTTCAAGTTTGCATTTCTTTGACATGGTTGACCTGAAATTTTGTTATATACATAAAAGATTTGCTCCGAGATAAAATGCAACAAAAGATCAACAAAATTAAAACATATGAAAATCACATGTTTATAAACAAATCTCTTTAAAAAAATAAAATAAAAATACAAAACCAAAATGAATGGGATGATATCATGTTGACTGCATTTGCCCTTGTTTGTCTATTGATAACATGTGTTTATTTTATTTTTTCTAATAACTTCTAGGATATACTAGTCTGTCATGTTCTGTTCATGCGTGAATTGGACTAAATAAACTAATAAACAAATTGTATTTATTGCATATAATATTACCTGAAGTAAATAAATCATTTATTTTAACTTTTAAAGTCGATTTAATATCGTTTCCAATACCTTGCATCAGAAACTGAAAAGCGCGTTTTTACCCCACCCGCCATGTAAACAGCAGACTTCAGGACTTATTTTCCAAAACAAACACAAGCAAATTATTTATAGACACTACATACCTGACTGAATTCCAATATTGTTATATTTGGATGTATTTTAATTCAAAATACGCGGTCGACAGATTACAGTTGTTGAATATGTTGAATATTAAACTAATTTTATTGCTGACGTTCATATGACCCCATCGGCAGCCATCTTGGATTGTCAAGCACTTGTTATCCGCTAGGGGTGCTAAACAGGAAAATGGCGAATTGGCCTTCTTCTGTCAGCAGTCTTTCATTCTCATCAATTTTGTGCATATCAGCTGACCAGTTTGATTTTACTAAAGATTCGTCAAAATTCCAATTGTTATATTCAAAAAAATGAAATTAAGTATCCAATTGTTCTCTGGTGACATTCAACGTTATTTCTCGTTATTCAGCCATCACTAAAAGTGTACTCACTTTCTGGAGGGAAATGTAAACAGGTCTTGACCCGAGTTTGTTCCATTATTTAACCCATTTCATTCGGGACACCGATCCATCAGTAACTACCCTTTCTATTCGGGACACCGATCTATTGGTATTATTTCTGTTGAAAACCCGTCTCCCATAGAAACGTGTATGAAACGTCATTACTTTCTGTGCACGGAAGTGAAACTTTACTAGCGCATGCGCATTATTTACGAGTCATTTCCGGATATTTTAGAATTGAAAAAGTCTTGAAAAAAAGTAGTTTTTGCTCGTTTTTTCGAAGATTTCTTTTTGATTTGAACAAAATGGCGGAGGCCCAAGAAGTACTAAGCGACGGGAGCGATATAGATGTGGGGAATTTGTCAGATTTGAATGATTCCTACGTAAAAAGTGACGATCCAGTCGAGGAAAACATCGGAGATCGTCAACAACAAAGGAATCAGTTCGAATTTCCCGACTATCAGGGATTTTTCGATGATGATTTGGACTCTGATGATTCGGATATCTTGGAATTCGAAGGTTTCCAAGGTGGATGGGTTCGGGATGACTTTCAACGTCGCCAGACACGGCTGTATACAGGTGAGGGGGGGTGCAACAGTTCAGCACCCAGAGGAAAGTTTTCCCCGTGATTATTTTGGTTTGATCTGGGATTATTTGGTTATTGAAACCAACGGATATGCCACCCAGGAAAGGGTGAAAAATCCCTCACCCCCGTTTGCACTAGAGTGGTCCCCTGCTGATGTTCCCTGTTGATGTTCCCTGCATGAAGGCATTCCTTGGCTTATGTTTTCTAATGGGGATCATGAGATTGCCCAGCAGAAATGACTACTGGCGGGTGAAGAAGCGTCTTTTACTGACCGCCTTCAACTCGATCATGCCACTTGACCGATACAACCTAATTTGGCAGCACATACAAACATAAAAAACATAACTTTAAAACTGTGTGAACGGATGTAAATAATCTTTATTATGGTGTAAATAAGACAACAGCAACTCTTGGTTACAATTTTGAGTTATTTATTTGAATGAGAATCAGCTTATTTGCTTCAATGAACATTCGGGTAAATCTGTCTCCGAAACCAGTTCTGAAATGGAAAAAAATATCATGTGACCAAGTTTATAAAAAAATTAATAACTTTTGAAGTATTCAATGGAATTTAAAGCTGATTACACTCCTAGCAAGGGCTTGAAATTCCCTACAATCTACTCCCTGGGTTACCAGAGCAAATGTCAATATATCATACAGAAATTTTCAACTGAAATTGAGGTAGGACATATTTTCATGACCCATTTCGCATGTTTACCTATGTTTTTTTGTTTTTTTAATTGCATGAGTTTTTGCATGAATATTGCATGTTAACTTATACCATTGTGTCAGGAATTTCAATACCTACAAAATGATATATAGTTATGTTATGTGATTTATAAAATTGACCATGTAATCAATATTTTTCCAACATCACTGAAATGTAATCTGCTGCTGCAGCAAAACGCGTGAAAATGTTCAGATATACAGGACCTTTTATCAACTTAGGTTCTAGAATGAAATGGGTTAAGGTGTGAGAGGGAAGGTGATCATGCCTTACTGATATACATAAAACATATGAATATCGAAATAAATAATACTCTTTATTTATTTTTCTTTAGTTGTATATCCTTACATAAATCATTGGTAAGTTTCAAAGTAATTATCAGTCATGATTTTAGTTTACACACCCACTGTCAATGATAGTGGACTACTTTTGCACTGAAATACTATATCCATGGAATAGTTGGCCTAGTCTCACCATGATGTCCCATGTAGGTAATTAATTTGCAATCTCTTGTTTATGAGATGTGGATGCAATGCAAGATTATAGCCTTGTATCTAGTTCTCTAATTATCTACCACAAATTGTTATCTAACTAATCACTTATAAACATAACAGGCTGGGCTCTTCATTTGGCCTAGTCTCACCATGATGTCCCATGTAGGTAATTAATTTGCAATCTCTTGTTTATGAGATGTGGATGCAATGCAAGATTATAGCCTTGTATCTAGTTCTCTAATTATCTACCACAAATTGTTATCTAACTTATCACTTATAAACATAACAGGTGACTGGAATGTTAAACCAGATACTATATATATAAATTAATGTAAGCAAGATTATTTCAAGACTAAGCTTCATCAGATATGCACATGTATTCATTTTATTCAGTTGAATTAATTACTTGTAATGCTGTAATTGTAATAATGATTAGACATTCTTTTGGAAATTATTTAATATTATATCTGTAAAAATGGAACCACATAATGTAGGCGATGGCCTTGAACGAATTAAAGACGAGGCTAAACATGTTTTTTCCAGGACTATACGCAAAATATCAGAGATTTATATGGTATTCTTTATACCCTATGCTGGTCAGCACCTATGATGCAAGCATTATTAATCACTAATAGTTTGAGTTGAGTGTATTATCAGCTGTTCACAGTAAGCCCCGCCTTTATCTGATGTGTGTAGATGCTACCGGCCATGCAGGTTTAAGTCTAAATTCCCGTTCCCTAGCCTGTTCGTCTTTAACAAAGGTTCTAAGCTCCACTCCAGTGTACCCTAACTCCTTACCCATATCCGTAAGTTCCTTTATGGACGTCATGGTTATAGACATTGTGGAATACTCACTACAATAACTACAATACACAAGTCACTAATAAGTCTACTCTACTAACTACTAATGGTAAGTCACTGTGTCCTCAGTATATACCTGGGCATCATCATAGGACAAGTTACATACACATTTGTACTAGCGCTAACTACTAACGGTTATGTATAGATAGTATCTAGCTTCCACAAACATATACCATACATAAAATATCTATATTTTATATTGGACATAAACCTTAAACAATCATAGAAATGTGTATAGCATGTATATTTACTTCTCCCATCAATATATGTATACTCGAGTGTCACAACATGAGTAGAACGTCTTGTTCGCCAACCTAATTGGCTACTATTGGTATATCAAGGGAGGTAAAAACAACCACCCAAATAATTGAGCAAAAGTGCCTCAGACCCAATCATGTAGACCACTGCGACCTCGTGCCAAGGAAAGAACGTACAAAACAACAGTTTGGACTCACCCTTGCCTTGTCATGTCTTGACTTGTCTTCCAAGCTGTGGCCGTGATCGTCTTGAGTCGCCTTGATGGATCAGAGGGTGGTACACAATTTTAAAATAATAAGTACAGATTTAGTATATCATAATAAAGATCACTTATTGATTTTTTCCCGCTGTAGTCGTCCAAAATCCCACTACTCTGAAAACCATTGTCACAGGATGACCCTAGTGGTTGGGGCTAACTCAGGAAAGAATCAATGACAGTGAATGCATTTACATAAGGCCAAAAAAAAACAAACTGTGTTTCCGGTGGCCCGACTGACCCTATTTTTAAGGGGCTGACCCTAAAACATTTTATGAAATTTTATTTTTTTTATTTCTTCTGAACAATGATTTATCACAATATATTGAGGTAAACTGACATCACAGAGAAACTTTCAGCTGTATCATCAACTTGTATGGGGTTTATGAGATAAATACATGTACAATCTCACAATATCTTGCTCCAAAAAAAAGAAAAAAGAAATGCAATAGGAAACACACATATTTTTTTTTTTGACCTAAGTTTAAGGCAACTTTTAAAATATGATAAATATATATACAATTATCTAAAAAAAACAAGTGAATACACAGATGAAATATGAAAAGAATATGAAAAGGATGTTCTCATGAACGTTTAAGACGTTCTTAGTATTGTAACAAATACTGAATGTGTCGACTGATTAAATACGACACTAAAGTATTGTTAAAGTTATAGCAATGTTGATCTATGATCTAGCGCGATAACTGTGATGCGCGAGAGCTCATGAAGATGATGATGCGCGAATCCAATGGGTGATTGTCATCAAATGCCTTCTATAAGGGTTGATGACGCGATATATATGATGATTAACCTCCACTGAGGTTGTGGATGATGTTCCTCCAGTGAGGACTGATAACAGGCTCACCTCGTGTCTCGGGGGTTGTCGCTACTAGAACCTGGTCATGTTGCGCAGGTACGGGGACCGTCTCCACCGCTCTTAACGTTGTGCGTGGAAGCTTAGCTCCACTCCGGAAGGCTTATATCCAAACCTGGATGGCTTATATCCAACCCTGGATGGCTTAGGCTGTAATTATACATACGTTTTAGATGTCGGTTGATAAACATAACCATCTTGCATAATTATCATTACCCAAAAAAATCTTTATTTAATAAATATATGTAAGCTGTACTAATGATGAGTAGCAATGTATACATATTCTACAACGCCATGTATACGACATGTACGTCGCTTTTAACCAGTGCCCCTAATACATGTAATATACAACGTTATCATGCACACATGTATGTCAACTTATGCCCATATTATACAACGCTATGCATACGCGTCGAACATCTGTACTAGTCACTCATCTCATTGTTCACTAATGTTAACAACTGCACCTATTATACACCGTTATCAAATTAATATTGTTTTACAATTTATGATCAATTACAATAATTACATCTAATAAAGTAACTTCAAAATCATATGCTAGTCTAAAGTTAATGTTTGAGAAACATCAAAGCTAACCGGATGTCATAACCTCGCCAAACAGGATGGCGCCGCCCACTGAATACAAATGTACGATAAAAGTTATTAAAATAAATACTGACCAAATATTGCCTGTGAATTTCGCCATCCAACTCCTGCTCCAAACAAAGCAACTATCAAGCAATCCCCGCCAGAACTAGAAGACAATGGATTTTATAGCAAACATTACGCCCAAACCATTATTTCCCCCGTTCAGTCCGTGACATACATGGCTAAATTCGCAGTATTACAATCTACACGAAAGGACCCTTACACAATTTTGCCGTGTTAAGGGGATAGACCTATACTTTTACATGCATTAGCACAAAACTAAACTTATTAAATGGCCATTCCGAACATCCTATGGTGGCCACTTCAAATGTGCACGGTTTTCCGTGTTACCTGAATATATCATGAACATTGTGAATTTGGTTCAACTAAACAATGAATTAGGGTGTAACTAACAGCTGCTCACAAGAGCTATGTACGACAAATACGCTCTACCCTTGACATTTTGTGACGCACAGGATGAAAAATATAATCCATCATAGACCAATAACACAAACCGATTAAAGAAACGAGTAAATAATTACAGCTATCTATTTTATTTACACCATACAATAATAAAACATTACGACAAACCAATACATAAATGTGAAAAAGAATGATAATTGTACATGTAGATTTATTAAAAACACAAATAATAAGCAATATTCTTTATACATGTAATACACAACATTTGGTTCCTCAGTGTATTTCAGTGTTGTTAAAGGGTTAGGGGCAAAAAGGTCATTTAGTAAGCTGAACAATTATACATGCTCTCTCACTGTCATAATTCAGGTGAACCGTATCTTAAATGTTTCACCTGTATATGATGATTATCGAGATAAACCCAACCCTAGGCTAGCCCTAGGGTTTTAAACCCTTTAGCCAAATCTGGCTAAAGCTCTAAAAATTTCTTTAGCCAGATTAGAATGTCTTTAGCCAGACTTTTGTCGAAATATTTTGGAACTTTAATTGAAGGCGCTAAAACCTTGCGTTAGCCTACACATCAAGAGTTATTTAAAAGAGTATGCTTTAATATTAACTAAAGGGTATCAATATGTCCATAAGCATGCTGCATTCTGCTTTAGAATGAATGAATGAATGGTGTTTTACAGCACGTCGACACATAAATAGGTCATATTGTGCGCAAAAAGTGATGAATGATGAAGAAATGAAGGGTAAATTAAAAATTAATGTAAATATATAAAGATAAAACTATTTACATTTAAGGGATGATATGGTAGTAATATAAACTATATATGTAAATCAACAAATGCCCGAAAACGGGTATATAAAAAAGTAAATATATATATATACAAGAACATATTATAATGATTTATATAGTCTGACTTCCTTCAGGAAATCTAAAATTAGACTAAAATCTATAGTATTAAATAACTCGGTCATAGTATTAACATTGTAGTACCTTTGACGCATAGGATCAAAGTCTACTCATTCCAGCAATATGTGTTTGACCGTTAACGGTGCAAAGCAGGGTATACATTCTGGTAATTGCTCACCTTGTAATAAATATGAATGAGTATAACGTGTATGCCCTATCCTGCACCGGGCGCATTCTGCTTTAGTGCTTATAATTAAAAGTTGAGTAACTGTTGCACAATATTCAATAATAATGTAATTTAATGTGTATGTGTTACAAGCAACCATTAAAAGATAACCAACATGTATGTTTAATTATTTGCCCGAACAAATCCATACTTGTACATTATTAACACACCGGACACAAGCAAAACATGTACTTCAAGTAATCCACCATCACTCAAGCCTGACACAAAGTAATTTTCGTAGAAAATTCAGGTTCACAATCGTGGTACTTCAGTACAATTCGTTAAACTTAACACGCATAATCCGAATACTTCTGTTGTTGTCCATAAATTTAATTTAGTCTCGTCACTTTCTTCCTGTTATTCCCATTTGTCCTTGCACTTCAGCGTAATAGTCTCATTAGTCTGTGCAATCAAATCATCCATGTTCTGAATGGAAAGATGTTTAACTGCTCATCAAAACATCATAGGTTATGTAGAGCCACCCAGAGATAGATGAAGAATACATGTAAATAGAAATCCACGTCCTCTTAATCCGGTTTATGTCACCATCAGACGGATGCGGCCAAGTGCTTTGCCAAAGAACACACTGACGAAACCGACTTTTTATGTCGCCTTTTCGAAGAAAAATGCGATACATAGGGATCACTTTGTTGTCCGTCCGTCCGTCAGTCCGTCACGAAAACTTAACGTTGGATATAACTTTCTCATTTCTTGATATTTTTTCATCAGACTTTCAAAATATACTCATTGTGACAACATCGACCTGACCATACTAAAATATGAAGGTCAAGGTCACACTGAAGGTCATTATATGGGTTAAATACTCAGTTTTTTCTTCACAAAAACTTAACGTTGTCTATAACTTTCTCATTTCGTGATATTTCTTCATCAAACTTTCAATATATACCCATCATGACAACATCGACATGACCATACTAAAATATAAAGGTGAAGGTCACACTGCAGGTCATTATATGGGTTGAATACTCTTTTTTTTTTCTTCACAAAAACTTAAGTTGGCTATAACTTTCTCAATTCTTTTTATTTCTTCATCAATCTTTCAATATACACTTGTCATGAAACATCGACATGACCATACTAAAAAAAAAATTCTTCACTTTGTCAGGCCAGTTTATCAAGGTCATTTATCTGGGTCCAAAAAAGCCTTGTTATATTGACAAAGTGCTGACAGGCGACACACGTGTTCTACGGAACACCCATCTAGTTTAATGAAACTATTGCTAGAGGTATAAAAATAAATTGATGTGCAGACAATTATATGGCAGCATAATTATCTTGTTATCTTGTTATTTTTTAGCTCTACTGAACTAGAGCTAAAAAAGTTCATTTGTCCACTTTTACGCACCTTGTTATTTGTCCCCAGTACTTGATGTAATGTTCCTTTCTTAGGAAAAATTATATTTTATCATTGGTGCAGTGGTTGTAATAGTCCATTGAAAACTCCACAAATAAAGATACAAATGCAATCACAGGTTCGAAGATGTTACTGCCTATGTCAGTTGATGCGTTGTCTACGGTTAGACCTTGAATTTTGTGAATGTTAACAGCATATGATATTGTAATAGGAAACTGTGTTCTGATGGTGGGGCGCATGTCTTTGCTGTAGAATTGCACAGATATCGGTTTAATAGATACTGGTATTATTGTATGACCTGGAGATGTGAATATGGAACCAACGTGTAGATCATCAACGAGTACATTGATGGAGGATGGTGTTTCTTTTGGTTTGCACTTGTCGTGACCATTTTTCCATGGGAAACTGTGTATACAGCCACGAGCACCATTCTCAAGGCCAGATTGTGTTTGAATGTTGCGCATCAACAGGACACGTCATCCGAATACAGGTGCTTAATGTTGCTTGGAGGCCACCATTTTGTGTTTCGTCGTTGTTTGTTGGTGGATGTCAGATGGTTCATTGATGGCAGAAATGTTTATGATATCAGTAGGTGTTGGTGCAGTGGCGGAAACAGCTGTGTTATTGTATTGTTTGCATTATTGCGCTCTTTTGGAAAATATATGCAATTGGTTGATGTTGTCTGGAGTATTTTTTTCTGGAATGCAAAGTGATCATATCGTCAGTTATATGGACGCCTAAACTTATACAGTTGAGCAGAGATGTATATGCATTGTTGGAAGTTCTGTTGAAGTCCATGGAATAGAAGAAAGAAATGGCAGTATGTTAAAAATCTGCATGGTCTTTAAAGACATAAAAACGGAATGCGGGTCGCAGTTGGTAAAAGTCACCAAAAGCAGTGATGTGGAGGTTTCCAAAAGATAGCTGGCTTTGAGAGGAATTGACCTTAATTTTAGTTAAGTGTTTGTGTATGTGTATTAGTGTGTTGATGCTGACCATGCTAATCTCATCTATGATCAGGACAGTTATGTGTTTGTGTATGTGTATTAGTGTGTTGATGCTGACCATGCTAATCTCATCTATGATCAGGACAGTTAAGTGTTTGTGTATGTGTATTAGTGTGTTGATGCTGACAATGCTAATCTCATCTATGATCAGGACAGTTAAGTGTTTGTGTATGTGTATTAGTGTGTTGATGCTGACCATGCTAATCTCATCTATGATCAGGACAGGCAAGTGTTTGTGTATGTGTATTAGTGTGTTAATGCTGACCATGCTAATCTCATCTATGATCAGGACAGTTAAGTGTTTGTTTATGTGTATTAGTGTGTTCATGCTGACCATGCTAATCTCATCTATGATCAGGACAGTTATGTGTTTGTGTATGTGTATTAGTGTGTTGATGCTGACCATGCTAATCTCATCTATGATCAGGACAGTTAAGTGTTTGTGTATGTGTATTAGTGTGTTGATGCTGACCATGCTAATCTCATCTATGATCAGGACAGTTAAGTGTTTGTGTATGTGTATTAGTGTGTTGATGCTGACCATGCTAATCTCATCTATGATCAGGACAGGCAAGTGTTTGTGTATGTGTATTAGTGTGTTGATGCTGACCATGCTAATCTCATCTATGATCAGGACAGTTAAGTGTTTGTGTTTGTGTATTAGTGTGTTGATGCTGACCATGCTAATCTCATCTATGATCAGGACAGTTAAGTGTTTGTGTATGTGTATTAGTGTGTTGATGCTGACCATGCTAATCTCATTTGTGATCAGGACAGTTAAGTGTTTGTGTATGTGTATTAGTGTGTTGATGCTGACCGTGCTAATCTCATCTATGATCAGGACAGTTAAGTGTTTGTGTATGTGTATTAGTGTGTTGATGCTGACCGTGCTAATCTCATCTATGATCAGGACAGTTAAGTGTTTGTGTATGTGTATTAGTGTGTTAATGCTGACCATGCTAATCTCATCTATGATCAGGACAGTTAAGCGTTTGTTTATGTGTATTAGTGTGTTCATGCTGACCATGCTAATCTCATCTATGATCAGGACAGTTAAGTGTTTGTTTATGTGTATTAGTGTGTTGATGCTGACCATGCTAATCTCATCTATGATCAGGACAGTTAAGTGTTTGTGTATGTGTATTAGTGTGTTGATGCTGACCATGCTAATCTCATCTATGATCAGGACAGGCAAGTGTTTGTGTATGTGTATTAGTGTGTTGATGCTGACCATGCTAATCTCATCTATGATCAGGACAGAGTGTTTGTGTATGTGTATTAGTGTGTTGATGCTGACCATGCTAATCTCATCTATGATCAGGACAGTTAAGTGTTTGTGTATGTGTATTAGTGTGTTGATGCTGACCATGCTAATCTCATCTATGATCAGGACAGAGTGTTTGTGTATGCGTGTGTTGATGCTGACCATGCTTACCTCATCTATGATCAGGACAGTTAAGGAGCAGAATAGGAGCCGAAGTTTTTGTAGAATTTTAGCTGAAAGTAGATGGTATTGAGCGTTTTGCTTGTGTTGGTCTTCCTGTACCAGTTCTTGCAGTTGTCGGATGTCTTGGATGGACTTCATGATGGTTTTATAGTACTGGAACTTTGTGAGAGAATTCATAAGAAGGTGTGTTTTGTTGAATGCTTTTGCAGCATTAGAATAGGGATGTGTTATGTCAGATGCTTGGCACCCTGGGAGGAAGAGACAAAGTAGAGAGTGGTATTATTCCTGTGGTTTGTGTGTTTGGAGTATATGTAAGAAAGCACATTTGCTTATGTACTTCATGGATGAAAATTTCAAACGTTATGTAAAGCGAATCAACATTATATTTACTCTTCAGCTGATCAATTTAAGAAAACAAACAATATTTATATGTACTTAAACACAGTGTCGGCCATAACAATTTTTAATAATACATGAAATATGAAATATATGATATATATGAATTATATGAAAGACCTTTGCAGAGATTTAAATAATTTCTTTAGAGCAAAATACTGTTCAATTATTTTACCAACTGAAATATAATACTGTTCAAAACAGCAAGATTCAAAATCAGTCAACATAATACTATTTTCTGATTGAAATAAATGCGCCATGTGAAACTTAATTCACACTAGCGTTCGTTTAGTGCAGAGTGGCGGCTGTAAAAAGTCTCCCTGTGCTACGAATAACAGTGGTGTTATTTTTATTGGTCCTTCGGGACCAACGAGCCCAATATGGTGGCTTTGAAGTAGAATACCGCTTAAGTCGGTGCTACGGGGCATGAGAGGTGTTGCTTCTTTCATTACTTTTCATGAACAGACTCAATAAAACCGAGTCTGCTGCTTTATTCTCTTAGTTGTGTTTGTTGCTCCCAAAGGATCACCTTTATCAGTATTTATTACTAAGGAATACCTACAGGGTTTCAGACATTGTCCAAGTTCCAGTCAGTGTTTATATCTGTGTTCTATTTTCGAGCATATTGCATCTCCTGATGCTTCAGGAGTCATTCCAGCAATCTTATTGTATTTTAGCAATAATTATTTCATTCTTAAACTGTGTCAGGACCTCTATAATTTTCACCCCAGACTGTGTCAACAGGGGAAGACGATCTTGTTTTTTGTCCAATTTGCAGAGGTATAGTATCTTATCGGTCAACACGGTTATAATGTCGAAACATATCATTCGATAGAAGATATAATTCTACAGTCTAAAACCATACTTGTATATTGATAATCCTCTTTGTATTTTGTAGAAACGCGTGTATAGCGGCCGTGCATGTTTTCCCCCACTTTTTTCAATGTAGCTTTTCATGAGTGTGTATTTTGATAGGATCAAGTAGACTGGTACCCGATACGCAGTCTACTGGTCCCCGAGACCAAACTCATGATTGCAGGGTTAGGTTAATAGTAGCTACACTGATGAAATGGTGTTATTACCTTATATTTGCCATCCATAAGCCTTCTCTAGGCCTGCTTCAGGAAATGCAGTTGGGCAGGTGTCGCAAAGATGAAATACCTCGCCTTGTCAGCACGAATATCACCCATCACCCACAAGAAAGTCTTCACAATGTAGGAAATCGATGTTTACCTGCATGAGAAAATATATTTTAAGCAAAAGAACAAAACATAAAGACACAAAATGCATGTTTTAATTTATAAACAGCGATACTTTGCAGCCCTATACTTATTATACTCATATATTAACTGTAAAATCCAAATCCATAGGTTCATGCGTTCTCATTTTGGCCCTGAATCTGTTAGCAGCACATGTCAAAAGGTCAGGGTTGTAGAGACCGATGTTGGCCGGCTGGATGTGCTCCTGAATGTCTTCTTCCACTATCGCGCTGGCCGACCGAAATACGTTTGTCTTCGCCATTTCTTTCACTTAAATTTGTACTAATTAAATATTCAAAATTGTCACAGTTGGTTGAAAAAGTTTGATTATAACATAGAAAATAAATATAGTGTCGACAAACAAAGCTGCAGCAGCATGGAAGGGAGGATTCACAGACTGATGCCCAGAATTCCAAAACGAGGCTCCAGACAAAACAAAGCTGCAGCATCGTGGGATGGAAAGTTCCCAGGCTGATGTGCATAATTCCAAAATGAGGCTATAAGACGCTGAAACCTGATACACTCTGCAACAGATACTGAAACCTGTTGGGGTTCGGCGAGGGTCCCACATATGGGACTCTTCAAAATACGGTCAAACATAGTTCAACCTACACGATATTGGTCCCATGACTAACAATGCGATCGGCTGATCTCTTCACTGCTCCACCAACACCCATCTGGAATGCCTTTGCCATGGCCAGACTCGTGAAAATTCCATGCTGCCCCTTTGAATCCATGGTCAAATATTTCTGTTGAAAACAGACAGAAATTCCCCTTCTGTCAATACTGGGAAGTTGGCCCATCATTAAAAAAATGTAAAAAATCAACAAGTGGCTGATTGATTTTTATTTCCTCCAGAACTGTAGACAGATATGCCCATATGGCACAAGGATCATGTCTTAACGAATCTACGCACAAAGAAAGAAATAGGTTCTTCCATATCTGCTGTTATATTATAGTAGCCTCTGTGTAAACTAATCATTGAAAAACCAGAAAAACGCACAGATTTTGCCTCAAATGCGTGCACAACATTTTTTGTTGAATATTAATGTTTCTTTTATTTTTTCAGGAACTGTGCACCCTTTAGATACAAGATATAAGACGCAAAAAAATTACAAACATAAACCACATACTTTTTTTGATAAAGTAAAATACATAGTAATTTTCGCGAGTGAACTACGTGATAATTAAAGTGATTGTTCTTTTTAAGCAGCACATGAAAAAGAAAGAACACAAATAACAATATAATATGTCAAACTTTTATTACAATGAATAACAAACTGTTCAAAACATTCAAAATGGTCATGACGATATAACATTTTACACAATGTATCTTTCAAAACTATGTTTTTAGCATTTCTGTCATTTTAAGATCTTCATTAAATATCATATTTCAATTTTTATATCCAACTCGTATAGGAAAGATAATGATAATAGTAAATCTTTTATACTACTGTTCATTAAACACTTATTTCAGTGCTGCGGCATGGTCAGTAAATTCGAATAGAGAATGAAGCACAGTTGTAACATGTAGAAGGGCCATATGGTAACTTAGTTCACTACATCAAAATTTATAAGAAGTATTGCAGCAGTTCAGACATTTTTTATCCATCGTTTACTTACCATGCAAACAGTTTTTAACTGAAACTAATTTATTTATATAGTCAATGTAACATCTTTCTATTACATTTACATTACTGTGATATGATATACATACCTTTATAAGGTCTATGACAACTAGGAGAAAACATTAGAAACACAAATGTGACTAGCTTTAAATCACAAAATTGTAAAAGGAACTAATACTATTGTTTAAAAGTAAAACAAAACAGTAACTACATCTGTGCCTGACATCAAACATATGTACATACTGAATGTTGACACATTCTCTGTCAATAGTCTATATAACATCCAGTAACGTAGTTCACTACATCAGCATTTCAAAGTAGTGTTGCAACACAGTTAAAAAATATGGGTTCTATCGCTTAGTTAATATGGCAAAAAGTTCTTAACTGAACCCAATTTATTTAAACAGTCATATTTATACATTTTCAATAGTTTGATATGATATATATTGCTATATAATGTATATGGCAACTAAGAGAAAACATTAGAAACACAAACTGGCTAGCTTTAAATCACGAAAGTGTTTAAGGATGTAATAATAGTTTTAAAAGTGAACGAAAACAGTAACTGTATCTAACATATGCATACATACTGGGTGTTTACGATACCGTACATACGTTATCTAACATCGTAGTAATCGTAACGTAGTTCACGCTTACTATCTAATATACCTGTTTAGTACTTAAACAAGTTTCGGACCAGTTCAAGGGCTGCTGTAGATAATTTATAGAGCCTACGTGTCTTGCCATACACTATGGGCTCATCGACAGCACATAAAATCTCACTACGAGACCGCCAGCACACATCCTCTTTTGAAGGCCATTTGAACGTGGCAACCAGCCTGTTGCTGCCTTCTGTCATGAAGGAAATTTGGTAAGTGTTGTCTTCCGCATCAAAATCAAGGACTAAACCAATGTACCATTTTCTATCATACAGTGAAGCTACGTACGTGCCCGTAGCATACTGCTGGTCTATGGATTCATCAGCGGCACTATCTTCTCTGAATTTTCATCCAGTACGACACTATCAACTCTGACTTCTGTTTCCACAAAGACTGCATTGCCGACACTATCGACTCGAACTTCTGTATCCAATACCACCGCATTACTGATTGACTCTGATGAATGTTGTTCCATATTATTCACTGCATCATCATTAGGAGGCTCTACTACTAGACTATGTCTCTCCCATCCACCGCACTTTGCTTGAAACACACCGGCATCAAAACATTCACCCCAAAAACATGACGTATCTCGTACAGCAATACAGCTGTCACCGAGCGAGACGACACTATGGACGCGTATGGTACCTTTGACTGTTTTAATGTTCAGACGTTTCAGCTCTTCCAATGCGTTGTTGCATTTTATGTTTGACACAAACATATAATTGACACAACTCTGAACCTGTGTGGCACCCCAAGTATAAAAGTTGTCGGCATTTTGGATGCTGCATATTTGGCGTTTGACGGCGCTGTCAGCCTGACGTTTGGCTGTGCCACCTACACCATCGCACGGCCCTTTACCGTGGCCAGCTTCGAAATACTGCCATGAGGCAGTAAAACCATTAAACATCTTGTCATGGTTTGCAACGACATAAAACATATGTTTGTTCCTGAATTGGCTTGTCGGGGAATCGGTAACATAATGTATAGTTTTGAGATTTGACACAAGGTTTTGAGCAATGGGTACAATTTCTTTGATAAATGCTAAGACGGTCCCAGAATTGTGCATAGCAGTGTCAGATACAATCACATGCGACTCGTGTTCAAGCTTGCCAGAGGTTTTAGGGTAGATAATTGCCGGGTGTAAAGTAACACTTCCCTTATCAAAGTATGCAGACTGAACCTCGTCTGCGTGAGAGCAGACATAGTTTTCCGCAAAATCCATTTGGATAATAGCATGGTCGCTTTGTAATTGCTCCTTTAAGTTTCTGATCTCTTCATATTGTGTCTTCTCTCTTTCGCAATGGCTTCTAAAGTCTGTAATAGCCTTTCTCATTATTTCAATAAACTCAGTTCTAGGTTTGTCAACATGAACGACTTTCATTCTTTTGCATGTTCTGCCTTTGTGTTCAACTTCAACCCTTTGCCATTCTGTGTACTTTATGTTGGTGTTCTCATTCTGTTGTATCTCGGTCAACAGGGCTTCGTCAGTGTTTCGTTTGATATACGAATCAGGAGTTGTATCAGTTGTTATTCCATATGAACGAAGTGCTTTGACCTTCAATGCCATGTTTTGATGGCGTTGGCACAAACATGTCTTCCTTGAGCTAAAGTATACAAGTTTAATATTTTTTGGTCTGAAACTACCAAATTTTGTCAGATTTATTCGGATGTCCGGGTTCTCTGACCTGAATTTCATGTGCAGGTTAATCAGCAGGTCATTTAGAACTATTTTCTGCTTCATCCCGTGCTCAGTCTTTAAGCAATCGGCTTTCCCGGGAAGACATGCACTGTTATCATCACGCTCCAAAAAGTCAACAACTTTCATTTTAATTCTTGCATTCTCCGCTATTTTGCGTCTTTGCATATTCGTAGGCCCTCTTATTTTTCTAATCAGTTTATACCTGTTTAGATTTGAAGTCTTCGAAATGGCAGATATTTGTCGGGACCGTTTTGCTGTTTTGACACTGGCGACACTTATTGCATCATCAGTTCCTTTGATGTCATCAACCATGGATTCGTAAAGCTGCAGCTTTTTGGAGATTGATTTATAACGTCTTGGTGAAAGTCCATTTGCCTTTAGTATTGTCTTGGATCTACTTCTTGGGGTCGATGGCAAGATACTGGGTTGTTGCACGGGCATACTTTTTGCACGTGTTCTGTGATCATCCAATGATCTTTTAGGCTTGTTATTTGATACGTGCATTTTGTGTTTGTCGATTCTAGACAACCTTTGTCGCAAAGTATTGTTCTTTCTTTTGACATTTTCAAGGTCATTAGAGAGTTTTCATACCTTGCATTCTGCTTCTATCAAGGCTTCGGACTTCGTTTTTCTACCCTGCCCTTTTCCCGGAAAATTCATTCTAACCGTTAGCTTATTTCCTTGTGTTGTTTCACCTCCTGTAGATGTACTTGGAATGGGTCTAACTATATTAGATGTGGATGTGATTCTAGATGTAGAATCACAAGGTCCAGTTTCAAAACCAATGTCCATGTCATGTGATCCCGCATTAGGAGTAGGATTGTTAATGTTCTCATCGGTATTGTTGTCTTGTTTGTTGGTGTCTATCTGTCGCTCTCGAGCTCGCTTGCTTTTCATTGCATTTCTGATCTTTTCTCATCGCTTTCTTAGTTTGGTGCCTGATAACTTAGCTGTATGTACATAATACCCCTTTACTCTCTTGGCTTCTTCCCTCAAGTATTCCTCGCCTTTTTCTGCCTTTTTCCTTTATGCTTTTTGTATTTGTGCGCGTGACTTAGCCATCTCCTGTAACAAAAAAAACATATTCTAATTCCAAATCATTTCATGTGAACTACGTTACTTTTTACGTGAACTACGTTACTGTACTACGTTACTGTATGCAGTTAACTCTAGCTGAGTATTTGCAGTCCTAACTCTACAGTTCTGTATAACAGAGGCATCATTTATCTTACACATTATATACTATATCTAGTTGATAAGTGTGCATGCTCATTATAACTTATAAAATGCGAAAACAAGGTAAAAATGTACCTTTTCAAACGACCTGGTGATGTGAAACAATGTTATTATCCCGCCATTTCTTGCTGACGTCACACACATTGAAGAGTAGTCGGTGTATTGGTATGTTTTCGACCGATAGATAAGTCCTATTGCTGAACTATTTAAGATATTTGAATTATGACTGTAACGTAGTTCACGGTAACGAAGTTCACGAAACTACATTTATGAGGTGTAATGCTTATGGGAACAGGACATAACTAACTGTTTATGATTTTATTGTAGAAGGTACATTCTCACCAACACATTAACACGGAAACTCTGATACTGCCTTTGCCCTTTATACATGCAATGTACAGTAACGTAGTTCACATTAAAATGTTAAAACTATCAATTCATATTTAAAGCTAATTTTAAAGGGTTTTCATCAAAGCCAGTGTTGCATCTAAGTGTATAGTGTTATTGTTATATGTATAACGAGTTGTCTAAGACTGTCTGCGTGTTTTTCAGTATTTGCTGAATCTATATTATATTCTGACAAAAATGGTAACGTAGTTCACGTAGAATTATGTGACGAGACAATATACAAAGAAAAATCTCTATTTTGCATTCTTGTCGTGCATCAGTATGGTAATGTAAATATTGAGCATTACGACTATCTAAAAGCGTATAGAAACATTCAAAAATGGATAACTATTATCTGCCTACAAAGCAAAAAAGTATAATACCCAACTTTGTGACAGTGTAAATTTGCTATTTTGAGACATATTAAGTCATTATTTTTACAAATGAATCCTTACCTAGGGATTGAAATGGTTTCTCAAGTGTAGAGGTCAATGTTGTCCATCGTCGAAACCAAAAATACCAGAGTATAACGTGATATTGGTATGCAAAATTGAACGGTGACCGCCGTTTTGTAGAATTGTGCGTTTTTCCGGGTTTTCAATGTAATATGCGACTTTGATGGCCTGAATCTCTTTGGCTGCTTCCCCAACATAGTTCTCTGCAAAGTCAATGTGTATAAAACACGCGGATGCTTTGAGATTGGTCTTAACATTTCTGTAGTGGCGATATTAGTTGTTAATATTAAAACCTGTGACATCTGTAATTTACCCATAACTCTTTATGTAAAAAATCACGCAAAGTCTTCTGCCAGTCCAGTTTGTTCTTCTTTCGCAGTAATCACAATGGATTTACTGTCACCCTTGTTCATTCTCTCCTCCGTCACAGATTTCCACTGTGTCCATTTGACTTCTATTTTTGGATCCTTAATTTTCATTGGGACTTTCTTTCCTTTGCATATTTGGCATTGACCACACACATTCCATGTTCTCTGTAGAGCATACAACTTGTTGCACTAAAACCTCTGTGTTGAATGTTGTTACTATTCCTATATCTTCAAGACTCTTACAATAAACTTAACTTGTTCACACATTTTGCATAAGCATGTTTGTCTCCTTGACTGGGTTGCATAACCCAGAATGGCCTTAATCTGCAGAAACTGCATCAGTAATTCATAATAATTGTAAAAATACATAATATATATGGGGAGAAAAATGTTTTTTCTGTCCAATATTTTATGCAAATTTTTTAAATGACTTGGTCTAAATAGTCATAATTAGTTTTAAAGCAACCGATTTACTGAACAGGTGTAATGGTCATCATTCCGGTTATGGCGTCCCAACCATTATGGTGTCCCAACCATAACAGTAAGAACAAAATATCTTCTAAACACTAATATTTACTATATAATTTTTTGGGAGAAAGAGAATAAACATAATATAAATTGAAAATATATTTCTATGGACTTAAGTTTGATAAATAAACAAATAATCAAAATACAGTATTTTATTTTCTGTTGTAATTTTGACATTTGTGGGCCATAATTGCTGGGAAAAAAAGGTTTTGCAATAACAAAAACTATTTAAACATATAGATACATGACCTTACTAACCCTTTGGAGCAAACAAGTCAAATCTTAAGCAGAATTATGGGAATTTTTTTCTTTCTTATTTTGAGAGAAAAAACTTTTTTCTACTGAATTTACCTTTCAGATACCTTTTTTTTCCCTATACAGGTAACTCATCACTTAGTAATTACATTTTTCACAAGTTATATGATGTACTCTATAAAATATAATCACTAAAATATTTATAGAAAGAATTTTATTTTTGGGTAAAATGTGAAACTTTATTTGCACCAGGCCTTATGGAGAACAGGGAGGTGTCAATTGTTGATTAATTTGTTTTTGTTGTTTTCTACTTTTTTGTTTTCGTGTTTTCCATTGTATCCGTTGGAACGTTTTGCTCTCTGACATTTTTTAAATAAGTTTAACTTTCCCACTTTATTTATTTTGTTTGTAAGTCTGCCTTTCCTTTTCCAAGTATGTTTCTCTTCTTTCTGATCTTCTCTATTTCTTTTTTCCCGGTAACGTCTTTGCCTTTCGGCAGGTGTTAAAGCCAGTTCGTCTGAAAATTCAAAACAGTACATTAAGGCAACATCTAATTTATCAGCGAAATCATGATAACATGGGAAGAAGAATTTAAGAATATTGTCCTAAAATTAAGAATTAACATTAGGTACAGTTAGATTTGTTACAAACGTGTTCCTACTATTACTGAAAACAACTAATTGCAATTCTTCCATGTTAATTACAGTGACGTATTCGGTATCAAGTATATTAATTTCTTTATAACTATAATAAGCTTAAGCATGGGAACAAATATTAAGAACAGTTTATAAATATTGACAAATGTTTCCAGAAATATCCCTAATGTTAAATCATGTGTCACTATTGTTACCAAAATTGATTAAATTTCAAGTTTTCTACAATGATTACAGTGAAGTTTTCATTGTCGAATATATGATTTGTTTATAACTGACCACTTTATGAAAAAAGAATATCCATAATTATTAAGATTGGGAACTGTTCATAAAAACAGAACATTGTTACCATGATATATGTCACTCCAGTTATTAAATGTGTCACTACTGTTACCAAAAAGATTAATTTCAAGTTCTCTACATTAATAATAGTGAGTTCATTTTCAAATATATACATGTATCTTCTTAAACTATAGACCACTTTACAAAATAAAAATATGCATTATAACTAAGATTTGGAACTGTTCATGAAAACAGAACCTTGATACCGAATATGTCACTCCAGTTACTAAATGTGTCACTACTGTTACCAATTGATTAATTTCAAGTTCTCTACATTAATAATAGTGAAGTTTTACAAATTAAGAATATGCATAATAACTAAAATTAAGAACTGTTAGAAAAAACAACATTGTTACCATATATGTCACTCCTGTATAAATTATTAAAGACAGAAGTCCGGGTGACGCACCTTTAACCCTCTCCACCATTTATCTGAAGCCACACACCCTGCAAATTTAATGCCATGTCTCGCTGCGAAATTTCCCGAAAAGCGTAGAAAGTTTGCCTTCGTGAACCGTATCCCCAGTCCAGCTCTTTTAATTGCATGATCAATAAGCTGGGTCTCCAACTCCTTTGACAACAGAGTTTTACCCCCCCCCCCCCCCCCCCCCCCCCCCCCCCCCACCCTTGCGTACCTTCCTGCACTTTACCAGTATTCCTGTCACTGAGCGATGAAGAAGGGACACTGTACTTTTTGGCCGCCGCCCTTAATGAGGTTGACCCTGACCTAACCTCAGCAAGAGCCCTGGACATGGCATCTTCCGTCTAGGCTTTTTTGCCTGGTGGGCACATTTTGTGGAAAGACATTTTAGTCTGAAAAAAGAGAGAGAAAGAACAGGGTGAAAGAAAGAGCAAGAAAAGTTAAGATGTAGAGGCAATAAATACGGTCTTCCGTGTGATTATTGTGATTAAGGCCAAAGCAAATAAATTGTTTATTGTTTCATGCTAACAAAGCTGAGGTAGGTAGGGATTTTTCAAACTAATATTTTCTATATAGATTATATAGGATTGGGAATCTTTACCTTCACGATACTTATACTGACTCCTATGAAACTACTTGATGGATTTTCATGAAACTTCACAGGAATGTTGACCTAGCTATCAAAAATCTATCAGTAGAGCTTCAAAGTCATTGACCTCTTGTTTTACTTCTTTTACAGTTTGCGAAAGGGGGATGCATACAATACAAGGAAACAATACAAAAAAAAAATTCTTACATTTTATATGCAGAAAATCGATGTCATAATGGAGAAAAAATGCCGATGAAAACATCGGGGACGAACAGACAGACATTTGTGAATGCCGATAATAATTTATTTTTCGTGACTTCCCCTGCAAAGGATTCAAGAACTGTTCATGAAATTAATTCACGAACTTAGTTTATGAATGAACATGAACGAAAAATGGCTCTTCCTGAACAAATGGCCATTTGAACTTGTTCATGAACATCTATTGGCGTGGCGCAGTCGGTAGCACAGCAGATTTGTAACCGGAGGCCCCGGGTTCAATCCTCCGTGGTGCCACTGAGTTCCGTCGGTGTGTTCTTGGGCAAGACACTTTTTAAGCTGATGTTGCAATATATATATTGCAATATGCAAAAACTATATTTCAATATGCTTTGTCTTGTACCATATTGCAATATCGGTTTATTGCTATAGCCCTACCAAAAACATATATAAACAAACTGATGACATCATAAGAACTTTCTAGACTGGTTTTATTAAATTAACCCTTTCCCTCATAGGCAGTTTTTGGACTTTTCCAAATAGGAAACAGTATATGAAAACTAATATATATCTTGAGTGTTTTATGTTGTTACTCTCTGACAAAGTGGAAAACACTGTGGGAAAAGTAGCCATTGCTCGTTACAAGCAATGGCTACTTTTCCCACAATGTTTAAAAAAGTCGTCTGCTGATATAATAAATGCTGGAAAATGCGTATATATCAGGGAAAGGGTTAAAAACATTATGAACATAAGATGATGAGGATATTTCTTCAATGTTCTAACTTCTTAAATGTTCAAAAAATCTTTGTTTTCTCCTCAGCACTTTCTGGAGGTTTTCAAATTTTTTGTAAACGTATCCTTGTCAAAATGAGGAATGTGTTCCTTTACAAGGCACTGATTCGCTTTTCATAACTATTGATTTAATTCAATTTATAAATGATTAAAGAGTTTTATAAAGCTTGTTTTGTATAACTGTTTGCATATTTGTTGTAGAATTTCAATAAATTGTGCGAAAAATTGTTAGCGTGACGTAATATCATGGGAAGACATTATAATAAATCAATTGAATTGACCCAAAAATTCCATTGTATTCCATGGAATTCCATTGGTAGACAGTATATATATATATAAATGAAAACAATCCAAGAAATCCATAGTATTCCATGGAATTCCAAGGGTATATATGACTAAAATCAATGAAATTTCATGGAAATCCTTGCTAAGAAATGTTAGCCTCCCACATATATTTCTGATTGTTTTTTCTCTCTTTCTAGTCAAAAGAAATAATAAAAAATACAATATATCAATTACACACATTCTCTGTTAGGGGAAAGAACCCCGAACTCATTTAATATTAAAACCAAATGACACATTAATTGTGTCGCAGCATGCGAAAACCAACAGCATGGTAAAGAAAATCCCTATCTCAGGAACCGTAATAGAGCGAAAAAAGCTTAGAATGTCCTCTTTCAAGTCAAACAATTTCAAAACATAGTCAGGCAGAAATAAATCTCATAACATTTTTGAATGCGCTATTTTATGCAAATTAAAGTTATGGGGTTGCTTTGCCCATTTTCATTTTTGGTTAGTAACGATTTGATACCTAAATTATTGTTCTATCTCTTCTGGTTTCTAAAATATGCTATTTACAAATATCTGCGTTATGCACACGCACACACAAATAACATATGCTCTATACAATTCCAGTTCCCATCAAAAGGTCTTATATTCTTCCATACTTATGAATAGATAAATATGTATTAAAGCCATAAATGGCAGTATGCATTGCTCTTGACAGCGCAAGTATTAAAGGGACTGGAGGCGATCTGGAACTATTATGAGAGTCTATCCAAATACAATTTAATCCATCATAATGTCTTTCAACATCATATATGTGCAAATGCACTAAATTGGATTTCATGTCACTTCAAATATAATTACTGTTTATGAAATAGTTTGGTCCTTGAATGTCACTCCACTCCAACAAAATAATTTTGAAGAACAACCAAGTGGTACACTTCTTAATTACTTGAACTGTTCTTGATTTTAAATCCTTTCACAATGTTTTTGTTTGATTTTAAACACAATGAACACAAATAAAACGCAAGATTACGACTAGTCGCCAGTCTCATTCAATAAGTCAGTCCATATCCAATTCAACAGCTATCTCATGGTGTTCATTGTTTTCCACTGAAAGTAAATTAAAACACAAAACATTGTTTCAGTCAGTTTAGAGAGGGAAGTGTTTATTACAGCATACTAAATGACCACACTGATCCAAAGCAAATGGAGCTATTTAAACAGTGCCATGGGCTATGTCACAGTCCGGAATGAACACTGAATAATGAACTCAGTAATTTTAATATATTTTGTTAGGGCTATTCCATTAAAACATACATGGGACCCCAGGAAGGCCCTTTTGAAACTTAACACCCACACATAGATGCAAGAACCTAATTTCAGAAAATAGTGTCCACCCATAGATTTTTATTAAATTGCATTCCTGGGGTCCCGGGTATGTTTTAATGGAATAGCCCTTATAGCCCTTATCGTGTTATTGTTTCCTCCTCTTGAAATGTGTGGTAGTTTTGTGTCCAACAATTCATGACAGTGACATCTGTATAGATGTTAGATAATATTATCCTTTTAAATGAGATATGTTTGGATTGTACGGCACTGTGTGTATTTTTATGAAATCTTTTAAAAGATTTAAAGGAAAAGGAACTGCTACATTTTGCTGCAGCAAGAAATGTTTAATACCTGAACTGTTATATTCATATTCCAAACCCCTGTACTGGTCTCTGTACATTCGGACTCTGTTTCTCATCTTGTCATGCACTTCACCACCACTCACCTCAAATCTTTTCATTAGAAGCACTGAAAATAGGTGCATTTTATTATTATTACATAAAACAAACAGTCACGATTACAGAGTAAAGACAGTATTAATGTAAAACAAGAGCACCGCCAACAGTGCAGACGCTCGACTTAGGTGAAATTACCATTGATAAACAAAGTTTCCATCAATTATACAGGTGAAATTACCATTGATAAACAAAGTTTCCATCAATTACATACAAGCTTTAACCAAGATTTCTAAGTATAAAAGGAGCCGTGATTTTGTTATAAAAATATGTGAAGTTTCGATATATTATGTAAAGTACTTTTGGAGATATAAGCTTACTGTAAAATAAAAGTAAGAGTTCTAAAATCTGGTTCTGTGGTATTGTGTTATTATGTCAAATGCATGTATGAAGTTTCAATCTATTATGTCAAGTTCCTGGCGAGATACAAGCTTGTATACAAACTTTAACCAAGTGTCGAAGTACGGAAGGGGCCATAATTCTGTCAAAATAAAAACATGAGTGACATCACCTGACTTTGTGGTGTCATATAATGATGCTGAATACATGTGTGAAGTTTCAATCCATTGTGTAAAGTGGTTTGGAAGATACAAACTTACATACAGTGTAAAGTGGTTTGGAAGATACAAACTTACAAACTTTAACCAAGCTTACATACAAACTTTAACCAAGTTTTCTAAGTATGAAAGGGCCCATAATTTTGTTAAAATCGCAACTTTATTCTTGTCAGATTGGGGCTTGATCTGAATTTTCCACCCTTTCATTTTGAGAACAGCTGATCAATTGTAACAACTGAAGTTTCTCAAAGGCTTTAAATTAACATTAAATTCGAAGAAAGTTAAAATTGCCCAAAGATATTAGAATACCAATGTGTGAAATGAATTTAAAAAATAACCGTATATTTATCAGCAAGTAATAGATTCAGATTGTTTTGTCTATGTGCTTATGAACCTGCCACAAAGTGACTGTATATGAATATATATATCTTACTATTAAATAACTACTATTTCTCAAACTCTTAAATTTACATGTGAGGAAATCTTTTCGCTCTGCGTCGAATTTTGGCCTGGTAAACGCGCACTTATTGCTTTTTTGACCAGTCAAGCTACACGTAACCATTTCCTCATGGGTAAACACATACAGCATTACTTCTTTAACTGCAAGGGCTGGCGTGTCGCAGTCGGTAGCGCGGCGGATTTGTAACCGGAGGCCCCGGGTTCAATCCTCCGTGATGCCACTGAGTTTCGTCGGTGTGTTCTTGGGCAAGACACTTTCCCTTAGCCTCGTCCGTCGGATGGGGACATAAACCGGGCGGTCCCGTGTATCGGTCTATCCTCCGAGCACGTTAAAGAACCATAGGAATCTATTCGATAATAAGAGTAGGGCACGGTTCCCGGATTCCTATGTATCCTTCCCCTCTCTCTGGGGCGGCTCTAAATAACCTATACTGTGTTGACGAGCCGTTAAACAACATTCAGTTCTTTAACTGCAGCTGTTAGGTTTGGGCACTTAATCATGCGCTTTTCAACATCATCCTATGAAAAACAACAAAATATCTCACCATATCAGTTGTTGATGTAAACATATATCAAAAAATATCGACTAAAAATCAGCAACTACTTTGTGGTAGTGCCATATTTGGTCGCTCACACAGACATAAAGGGTTGTCTGGTTTCCTCCCAAGATCACATTTTCTCTCATACCTAGTCATGTGAGATAGGTGTTTTTGTCATGTGAGATTACTTTTTCTTGCATACCGGACAAGGATATCCGTCATTTTACCGGGGCTATATATTTCCATCTCACCCTAGGGTCGAGATAAAAATTCATGCGTGCCAACATCCGGTAGCTGGCAGCATCAACGCACAACATGTCTCTGAAATGCGAGAAAAAGAATCTATTCCAGGTATTCGGTTCAGATAGGGGATTCCAACACGAGCCTCGGTTCCGATAAAAACACATACCTCGGGCTGAAATTCCCTATCTACACTGGAAACCCATGATAGATTCTTATAATCTCACATGACGGGACTCTTACATGAAACGTCATGACGTTATGTTGGTGGCGTCGCCTTATTCTAGCGTAAAAATCTAATTATACAGTCATATTGAAGTATGCCTGTACTAAGTGCATAATGGGAGACCCTCGGGTGAGATTTCCCTATCTCACATGGATACTCATGATGGATTCTTATTATCCCTGCCAAGATTTGTATATAATGTGTAGCTTGTTTCATAATCAATGTTAGTTGTTAATCAATTATAAAAGTAAATATTTTGTCAGGATGTGCAAATATGGTATATCATTCAGTGCCAAGTTTGTGGTCAAACATAGTATAACCGCCAAGTTGAAAATGTGCACCTTTTCATGTACGTTTACGAGTCCAGCACAGGTTCACTGCTGTCATTAAATATACTAAATTCAAAATCAAAATGTATGTTACTGTTAAGAGCTTCTTAATTTTCTGACAGTGTTTGTTACAAATTTGAAAATACATCAATACCTTAGTTTTACCAGTGGGGAAAACCTTGATGGTCCCAGATGGTCTTCCCGCATCAGGACTGTTGCTCTCTTTAGCATTCTGGAACAGAAGTTGATATTAATATTATTGAAATGGGCGACATTTTTCCATCAATCTGAATTAAATGAACACTAAACACTGTTGAACAGAGTCTTATCCATCAAAGTAGACAGCACACAGTCTATCTTTAATATAAAGCATTCAACGGGGATCACTCTAGGCCGCAATTGAACAAATTGTTGCACCGAATTCAGGAAATCCATTTTCACCATTCCGGTTCGTAATGAAAATATATTTATTCACATGTATATTTCATTTAATCTCAAAGTAAATCTCAAGTAAATTTGTTCAGATCCATTTATTTCCGATTAAAACATATAAAATGATTTATTAACGTAATATTGTGTGGCTCGCTCACTTTCAAATTTCACAAGAATATCAGTGTCGTCAAGACTGAGTGAGTATGCATCGCTGCTATCATCACACAAGGCTGTTTCGTCTAGGCATACTTCATCTTCACTTGATGATTCTGGTTCTGGGGTCTTAGTTTTCTTTTGATACTGTAGCACTCTTTTAGTGGCTGGTTTCTTCCCCTTTGTTTTACTGTTCTTTTCTTCTTCGATCCTTTTTTTAACAGGTGTGTCAGTGTTTATCTCAGATTTCCCCTTCTTTTTTTTTATAGAACCCTCCTTCCTTGCTCCGAGGTGCCCAAATGGTCGTAGGGATTCTGGTTGAACCACAATTTGGGTAGGCCTATATGTGACTGATGATGAAGTAGAAAGCATGTGTGTCTCCCCATGCAGGGTTGAACTTGTGGTACGGGGGGCATGAGCATCTGCAAGAGGAGTATCTGGTTGTTGCACTTCTTCAAGTGGTGTGTCTGATGGATCATCAGCAATAAGAGGGATGTCAGCTTGTTGAACTTCTTGAATTGGTCGATCTGTTGCATATGTTGACATGAACTCGTCTGGAGTGAATATGTTTCTAACCAATGGATAGATGCCAGTTACCCTGAATCCAGATCTTATGTTTTCAGGTGTCTGAATAATTGCCTTGGGAAAAGCATAGGATACCAGCTTGGGGATGATATGTATAGTCATCGATTTTCGTGCGTTTTCCTTCTCGTGCATCCAATTGTCTACAGCCTGATTATAATAGGTTTTAAAAGGACCATAGATGGTCCTATCAAGTGGCTGCAGCTTGTGCGAGCAGTGAGGGGGGAAGCTAAGCAGAGTGATGTTGTTTTCTTTGGCAAATGTTATGCACTCTAGGGATATGTGTGATACATGGTTGTCTAGCAGCAGGAGAATGGGTTTGGCCTCTGATGGTGTTGTATACTTCACAAAGTGTTTCATATATTTCACAAAAGTATATTCAGTCATCCAACCAGTTGCTTTTGGATGGCCACTTGCATCACTTCCTGGTGGCGCGGTGAGTAGCCAGTTATCTTGAACATTGACTCTGGGGAACACAAAATATGGTGGTATTGAATTTCCTATACCATTAACAGCAAAACATAATGTTACTAACGTACCAAGTTCTTGGCTCACTACTGAACCAACTTGTTTAGTGCCCTTTTCTGCAAGAATTTTGGATGGCCGCTGAACAGTCGTTACACCTGTTTCATCTAAGTTCCATATTTGATCTGGTCCATAGGTAGGGTTCCTTCTCGGTACCATCCTGTTTTGGTCTTATAAATTTTTTTGAAACAACCTCTCCAGTTTCATGCATTGTTTCCTCAATAACTTTTTTATCGCAAAATTTCTGAACCAATTTTGTGATAATGTCGTGTTTGTTTTCATTAAACTGTATTTGTTGTCTTAAACACAACTTACAAGGTTCCGAATCGAACTCAATGTGATAACCTTGACGAACAATTGCCAAAAGGAACACATCATTGGTTATATTTGTCCAATTTTTGTAAAATTCAGATATTTTTCCAGTCGTAAATGATTCTGGAGTGTTATATAACTGCTTTAAGCACAGTTTACTTACATCTGAACTAGCTTCTACTTCTGCCTTCCCACATTTCCCTTCTTGTACGGCTTCTGGTGCGGATACGGTGGCAGTGCTGGCCCCTTTTTGTCTAAAAAAACCCAGTCTCCTTGTAAAAAGCAGTGGCAGATGCTTTGTTCCACTATGGTTTCGACCATGGCTTGCTTCCCCCAGATCTTCCATGGTCCCCTTTGCCATGTCCTTTATAAAACTTAGAAGTGTGTGGTTTGCTTGGTAAGGCCAGACCAATTTGATGACTTGGATTACGGATTTTTTCCCCGAAATTTGAAGTTAGGAGGAAGGAATAATAAAAAAAATAATAATAATAATAGAAATAATAATAAAATAGTCTGGCACACGTGCATATTTCAACTAAGAAAAAGACATCGAACAGATAATCAAAACCATGTGTGATGTACCAAACAAACTTTACTACAGAGACAAAAGAATAATATGCAGTGTATCAAGCAATAACTGAGTGGTACATTTGAAAAATTGAATGCTGAAAATTGAACACACACACGCACGCACGGTGCGCACGCACGCATGCAAACTGTATGGAGCAGGGTTCAAACTAGGCCTGGATTTCAGGGAGAAGTGACTTCTCCCTCCAAAGAAAATAGAGAGAAGTGACCAATAAATAGGGAGAAGTGGGGAAGACACTATCTTTTAAATTAAGCGCGCAATCGGTTATTTTTAATTATTAACTGATATACATGTATACACCCTATTGGTTATAACCTTTTGATTATTTAAGAGCATGCTAGCTGTTTCAAATTAAATGTGTTTATTAATTTTATTCACACTCACAGGCACTCTTTACTTATTATAATGTAACTATAGAAGGAAGGACTGAGAGAAGAATTAATATAAATATATTGCATGTATCTTTATTTATTCATATTTCTATCAATTTGTATGGTGTTCTATGAAGGGTGTACATATGATTCTCAAACTTCTTCCTAAAAAGGCTTATTCCTCATCATTTAGACCTATAAGACCAATTTATGTGTTTTGTTTCCCAATTTGTATTAGCTAAAATCAATATTTAATAAAAAAATGTGTTTCCTCCATCCAAACTTATGTACCTATCCAAACTACTATGACACCGCACTTTTCCGGAAGTAAAATATTGCCGAAAATACAGTAGAAATGTCATCTATTATTAACTCTTTTTCATGCATTTGTTTGTTTGGAATGCCAAAAGGTCCGTTTTATCAAACAATTAAGAAAACACAACTGTAATCATTATTCGGTGGTATCATTTAATCACCTCAGGTCAATTAACTTCAGATTGTTGTTTCGTTTCGATCACGTTTTCAACACGCACTTGTCTAACTGTAACGGAACCTACGATGGGTCAATTGTTCAGTTATACGCAATCTCACTGGATAAGGCGTGTGTATTCCCTGTACAGTCTAATTTGTAAACAAAAACTGGCTAGGTGCGAAAATTGCCTCGGGGGATATCATAGTTGTAGGAAAGTATGCTCCCCGCGGGGTTTCTGCTGTGATCGATCAAAGCAATTAGCATAATCCCTTCCCAGAGATGTTTACGCCTGTCCTGAGACATAAACAACAGGTCAATTAAAGGACAGGTTACACTTCGCTTGAGGCAGGGAAAAAAGCGAAGTGGTCAATCTGAAGGCGACTTAAACTTCGTCGTCGGCTAAAAAAAACAAAAACAAGTCTTAAAGTTCCATATATGTTATTTAAGCTGCATGTATGTGTTACCTAGTTCTGACATCGTTCAGACCAAGAGATTAGCGTCCATGAAAACACGCAAGCCTCAAAATTTAGGCACATAAATTCATATAAATTTCGGAAATTTCGAGGGTAGGGTGACATTTTTATTTTTTTTATTTTTCACTTTTTTGAATTTTGAAGTTCGGCGGGTCCGTAATCCAAGTTATCAAAATTGTCTGGCCTAACCAGCTATTACCCAGCTTTCTACTTTCGTCTATGTCTTTTAGCTGCTTGCCTATGTCATCCCCAAATAGCAGGCTTGCCGAAATTGGTGATGTTTCATTGCACAATGACCTGTATTTCTGTGATATTGCCGGCACCAGAAGTCGCTTCCTTTGAGTGGATATGTCCCTATGTGCATACGCAAGCAGTGTGACAGCATCCATTGCAAGATCAAGGACTTCCTCTGTATCAACAGCCCCTGCCTACAACGTTTTGTTCAGTATTGTGACTAACGGTACCATACCTTTAGTCAAATAGCCTTGTGCTCTCTGAAAGTATTTATCTGATTCTTTTACCTCTTTATAAGTCTGCTTACTAGTCCAAACAGATTTTTCTACTTTTGGTACCTCCAAATATTCACAATTTTCCGGACATACATATTTCGCCATAAGTTCTTTGACACTTTCACTTCTGTGGCCGACTGCAAAGCTTGGTTGACAGTGCTGGCTATTTGCGATTCAACTAGGGCCCCATACGCGTTTTCCTTAATAAAACTCTTTTCCCGTGACTTTAATTTTTCACGTCGGCGATCAGAGACAGACACACTGGTCAAATTGTCATCTTTACGGGCCCTTTTTGGTTCCGGCTGCACATTACTTTCTTCCGACGAAGAACCCGAATCCTGAAAGTCATGCTCCGATTCCGAATTTGAATCGCCTCCCGACATAATATCTGACCTTTTAATGTTATCATCGGGCCTTTTTTCCATTGATTTTCGCATAAGTTCAACAGTAGCCATCAAACTTGTCATGGCCTGTTGTTGCTGTACGCACATTTGTTGTGTTTGCAATAATTGTTGTTGCATAAACGACACCGAGAAATTGTTCATGGGCGCTGCCATATTGATGGGCGCTGCCATATTGGATCCTCCTTGGTGCGCGGTCCCATCATTCCCAGTGTTTTGCGGGAACGTGACGTAGCGGTAGGCGTGTCCATCAACATGATTGACACCCGCATTGGAACTTCCAATTCTATTATTGTTATTTCCGCTGTTCGGAACCCCAGGGATTATACCCTGAAGAGATACGCGATTGTGTTCCTTGCTCGTTATAGTAACATGTTGAGCAACTCAGACATCGGAATCGGTGTCTATGACGACGAAATTGTCTCTTTCTGCCATGTCTGCGAGACAAAGGATTTTCTCGGAATGATTCTGACTTTCTGGGTGTGACAGACTTTCTAGGTGTGACATACTTGGTAGGAACGACTTCTGACTTTCTGGGTGTGACAGACTTTCTAGGTGTGACAGACATGGTAGGAATGACTTCTGACTTTCTGGGTGTGACAGACTTTCTAGGTGTGACAGACATGGTAGGAATGACTTCTGACTTTCTGGGTGCGACAGAGACTTGGTAGGAATGACTTCTGATTTTCTGGGTGTGACAGACTTTCTAGGTGTGACCTCTGACTTTATTGGCGACACAGATTTGGTAGGAATGACCTCCAACCTTTTGGGTGTGACAGACTTTATGAGCAACACACCTGGTTGGAGCAATACTGGTGACCTCTGTTTTTCTTTTTTTGGTGTCGACATTTCCGACTGATCCTCTGAAAATGTGCGAAATAAATTATTAGACTAAACAAATGTTTCCAGGAGTTTAAAAGAAACTGTAGCTTAATGGCAACGCTTCCTACTTGTACTTCCTACCAATGCAAAACGGTTTTGATTCCCCGTTAGAGTACGCAAGAAGGTACATAATTGATAATCACGGAATCACTAATTTACACCACCATAATTATGTGCCATTACGGTTGATTAATATTAACTTGGTTAGTTCCTAAAATGGTTTAAATTACAATTACAATGTAAACAGTATTTTGTGCATGTCTGGTTTTTTACCCACAATAACATTGACTTGAGAAAGTAGTCATTGTTGTCAATGGTGATCAAGGTCATGAATGACAATCAGTATGCACAGAAATAGTGATAACTTATGGCCAGTCTTACAGAACTGTGAAATTTCACTTGTGGTCAGATTTACAGACCTGTGAAATTTTCTCATATCAAACTGATCCATTGAATTATTAGCATAACAATACATTACTTACTTTCTAAGAATTTGTCAGTCACATCTTCCATTAAACGGTTAAAATTGTCATCAAGCCAAGAGCCCATTTCTTTTTTTCTGAAAATAAAACAATGAATTCTAAACATAGGCCGGACCAGACTCGGGTGGGGATTACACAGCTACATGTACGTGCCAATTATAATTGTAAACATTGACCCTTTCAGATGTTATTGAGTGGAAACAACAATTTTACAGAAAATTAGGTTGAAAAGGGGCCATCCTTCCTGCCAAAATTGACCATAATCAAACTTTACTTGTATTTTATGTATTTTGTGATAACACAGCTACACATCATCTCATCTACATAATACTTCCATACAATCATTTATGATTATGCTAGGAAGGCATGCTAAGTGCAGGTTTCCTGGGTGATGGATAACCAGTACTAGGCTTTGGGGAATTAGGTGCCTTTTGCCTTCCGACACCGCCAACCGTAAAATATTTCCAGAGCCAGAGTGAGACTCGAAACCGCATCTAAGGATTCAAACGGAGGCCCCTCATAAAATATTATTGAAACCATGAACCCGTTCAAAATTTATTGCGTGGAAAACATCGGACCGTGGGTAACACTTAATCCCACTCTAGTTTGTAGTGCTGCAACAATACGGTCAAACCCATATTGCAATATATTGCAATATCTTAAACCCATATTGCAATATGTATTGCAATACAGCTTAAGAATTAAAAAGTAATAAAAAAAGGTTCAGAGTACAAACAACTTTACTATGTCAACTATATAAAATATTGTAAAACACATAAAAGGTTATTTGAAGAATATTTTTCTTTCAAAATTCAAATTATTTGTCAGTGAAAACAACTGAACATAACTAATAAAAACTACAAGACAATATACATGTATGTGTCTGGAACTTAGTTTGGTTGCGCTTATTACGTGACGTCATGTTTTCGATCCGAAACAGACACAATGTTTACAAACAAAATCAAATATGTCGCTCTCTGTATTGAACAAACTACTCAGTGACAAACAACGGACTGTATATATTCCCTAAAGAAGTTTGTATGTATAAATTAAAATTTTGGGTGTAGTCTCTCTTTTTTTTTTCAATGAATGAATTCTGTACTTGTGACAGTGTACTAATTGACAGTTGACACCTTAAATGTTTTCTTAGTCGAGCAGCTGTGTTTGAACCGGTTGTATATATTGAGCTCATTACCTTTTCATTACAACACAGATTGGTTCCTGAACTGGCACAAGCGTATAAAAAAAGATCGAGTTCAAGCAAGTTTGTGTACTAGCCTCTTTTTGAGTTTACTAGTGTTGGAGATGGGTTGGGAAACACTTGCAGTTTCAATTGTTGTGTGGAATTGTTAAAAACGAAAAGATTTGTGAGTTTTTTTAACATGTTTAATAAGTTCTGTCTACATATCAATAACAGTTAAAAACCGCGGTACACAAAATCGTATTGCAATACATATTGCAGAACTAACATACCGCAATTAACCGGTATACCGGTTTATCGTTGCAGCACAACTGGTTTGCATGAAATTCACTTTCATCATGTCTTAAAATATAAAATATGAAAGTTCCACCATCCCGGATAACCACGATACAATGACAAACCACAGTCTCCTGATTTATACTCATGAATGGGCTTTTTCGGCTTCAAAACTTGGTTAAGATCGTGAACCGAAAGTCGCTGTACATCATTTAACCATCTCATGGCAATATCCAGTTTTCCTCCCCGTGGGGATGAAAGTTTTCAGTCAACTTATGCGTTAAAGGCAGGATCAAAATACGTTTAAGTCTCCGGGGAATGCACTTATATACCCCAAAGCCCCGGTTGCTATGTCAACTGAAATAAATTACATACCTTGATAAATCCTCCTTCACACGCTTCATGGAAACCCCTAATTTCATCCTATGTCAACGTCCACTGCCAAGTGTATATACAGCTACAACAATAATCAGTCGTCCTCCTTAAATCCATGAGAAATGCAACCCACTTATATATAAATGTTACACTGCAATGCTACTTGCATTCAGAAATGGCCACATTAAAATTATTTACAGTTCCTTTCCTATCAACACTTTACGCAAAATCTTCATCCGAGGAACTCCAGACAAACGCCATCTTGGAGTACGAATTGCTGGCTGTGTGTTTTGAAGAACGTTTGCCTTGTTCTGTTATGCTGTACTTAGGTCTATACCCCTTCGGGTGGCACACTTTCTCTTTCGGGGTTTTACCTTTTGCCTTACCCTTTCCTTTTCCATTGCCTGAAGGACACTTCCTGCCACTCTCTTCAACCTTATTTTAAGTGTTGGAAGTGCAGGCATTGCAGGAACGTTGGCATTCGATGTGCCGGGCTGACAAACTGCCACTGTACTTCCTGCCCAGATGCCTGCTTTTGCTCGGCAGCTGGCGCAGGGTCATTTACAATAGTTTTGTCATGGCTGCTATCATTGTCATCTGAGCTGCTATTGCCAAACATCGCTAATAACAACTCAGAGTGTTCTTTAGTTATTTTTCCTCTTCCACCTCTCCCCTGGGCCTTCGGTTTATTTGGTAGGAAAACAGGGCCAGCTTCATCAGAGATGATGATTATGACATCATCTTCCGCATCATGCTTTGATGACAATGGTGGTGCAGACGTTGTAATTCCAGTCGTGGAAGGCTCAGAATCGGATTCAGTGTTTGACTCAGTTTCAGTATTCGCCACTGGCAAAACCTCCCACTCTGCTACTCGTGTCTCTGTAGCCCCTGAAAACCCTTCCCAGGAGTCAAAAAGAGGTGTGTTGTAGCGGAAGACTGCTGGTCCCAGCAGGTCGTATACAGTTTTCAAGAGCTCGAAAAACTTTGACCTCTGAGCGCCACATTACCTCCGCCATATGACCCTCGAACTGCGTAACCTTGGTTCCGGACATATTCCTGAAATGGTCTTTAGCGTGTTTCCATGCACCTTTGATTGTGTTGGTATGTACTGTCACTTCTTCGCCTGTAGTGGTGTTCACATAAGTGTACTTATGAATGATGATGAAATGATGGTAACCGTAAGAATTGAGGTCGCAATAGGCGCTCCAGCCATCACTGTAGATGGTGGAGCCTGCTTCACGTGGCGCCGTATTAATGGCGGTAACATCTCCGATCTGTTTGCCCTATCAATGTGTTGGTCTTTCACTCCACCATAGGGAAAACCCAGATTTTTAAACCAGCATTTGGATTGCCTTTATGGTATTTCACTTTTCGACCGATTAATAGTTTGTCTATTTCTATCTCTCCTTCCAGTTGCTTCATCTCCCCTTCCAGTTGCTTCACTTTTGTTGAGCGCTGAAAGTGTTCTTTAAACAATCCTCGTAAAAACGAACCCCATGTCACTACAGTACTTCTGTAGGATATTCCAGAGAATTTGGCACATTGCAATAGTGTTCCTCTGTCTAGATATGTCTTTATGAATACCATCACATCTTGCACAGCAACATGGGTTCTATCGAAGAAGGAATACACAAACATACTCCTTTCGTGGTTTCTGTTGACGTCGCACCTGAAGGTCTGGTTGCCATGTTTTCACAATACTGAGTATAATGTTCATGTAAAACCAGTTGCGACATACTGTGAAATGAATGGTTCAATTGTTCCTTATGGCGTATATGATAATGTTACCCCTAGTGAAAATGAGACTGAGATTTCACTGAGATTTCTGTGAAATTCACAAATGTCCATGAAATGTTCAAAGAGAAAAATTATGTACAGAGATAAATTGTATTACCTCTAAATGTATGCAATTTGGACTACTCTTGACCTTTGGGAATAGCATTAGAACAGTAATGTTAATGTACATGTATGATACATATGTATAAACAGTTGGAAGTAAAAATAGATGTATCAAATTGGACCTTGAGAGAAATGTGTACATATTTAGTGTCAATTGTTCATACATTTTTAGATATATCTAGAAGGGTGTTCTATGGAACACTTGTGTTGTGTCGCCTGCCGTGTGCTGGACAATGTAACTATGAAGTTTGAAGACGAGGTGAAATCCTTTATGAATTATGGAGCTGATTTTAAGTTTTATAAAAAGAGGCACAACTCTGCCAAAATGAAAATCAGAGTTATTGGACATGCAACAACTTTCCTTGATGTAAGATGATGATGTGTGTGAAGTTTTATGAACATAGGTCAAATACTTTTCAAGTTATGGCCAGTTATGAGCTTGGTTAGGTTGCAGGTTAAGGCTTTATAAAAAGGGGCATAACCAAAATGAGTCAGTTATTGGACATGTGCAACAACATTTCTTAAGGTATGATGAAGATGTGTGTGAAGTTTTATGAACGTAGGTCAAATACTTTTCAAGTTATAGCCAAAGTTAGGTAGCAGGTTAAAGTGTGACGGACGGACGATGGACAAAGTGATCCCTAGGTGTCTGCCATACTACGCATGCGACACAACAACCATAAAGTTTAGTTAAATAAGTCATAACAGTTCACTCCCAAAATGAGTCAGTTATTGGACATGTGCAACAACATTCCTTGAAGATGAAGATGAAGTGTGTGAAGTTTCACGAACATAGGTCAAATACTTTTCAAGTTAGAGCCAAGGTTAGGTTGCAGGGAAAAGTGTGACCGACGGACAAAGTGATCCGTAGGTGTCTGTCATGCTACGCAGATGACACAACCATGAAGTTTAGTTAAATAAGTCCTAAAAACAGTTCCATGGAATAAAAAATAATTTTGATTGGACATAATTTTATATTTTTTTCATTGGGAACCATCTTCTAATTCTTATATCTGCCATTCCGTATAGCCCGGATCTTATTGTTCACTTTTGGCACCAAGGTTTCCATCCAAACCTTTTCCTGGTCCTCGGTCGGAAATTCACTGAAGATTTTGCCTGCAAAAATATCTACATATAGTTAAAAAAGTCAATATTTCAATATGTCATAGTTGCAAATAGGAATCTTTATATTTAAGAAGTTGTGTTATTGTCCGCAAATAAAAGAATAATTACATGGAATCAAATCTCGCCTGAAATAGGCTGTGACAAGCATGAACATCTCTAAATGGATCTCTAAATCAGTCTTGCGGGAAATCAGTGTTGGCCTTATTACCAACAAGGATTGAATGCGATAGAATTACTTTTCATTTTTAGCTCGACTATTCGAAGAATAAGAGAGCTTATGTAATCACCCCGGGGTCGGCGTCGGCGTCGGCGTTGGCGTCGGCGTCCCACATCAAGGTTTGCGTGTAAGCTGTGTTTACAAGTCTATATCTCTTACATTTCTTATCCTACCACAACCAAATTTGTTCATGGGCTTCCTTGTAGCATTATCTTAAGGGCTGCATAAGCAATTTTGGTTCCTGTAACCCATGGGCTCCCATGGAACCCAAATTATGATATCCCATAAAATGTGCCCCATTTCACATCAAATTTTGCATGTAAGCTGTGTTTACAAGTCTATATCTCTTACAATTCTTACCCTAGCACAACCAAATTTGGCCATTAGCTTCCTTATAGCATTATCGTAAGGGCTGCTTAAGTAATTTTGGTTCCTGTAACCCCTGGCCTCCCATGGAACCCAAATTCTGATAGCCCTTACAAAAGTTTGTTTCACATCAAATTTTGCGTGTAAGCTGTGTTTACAGGTCTATTCTCTTACATTTTTGTCCTTGCTGAACTAAATTTTGGAATTGGTTTCCTTATAGTATGTTGTAAAGGGTTGGATAAGTAATTTTGTCTTCTGCAAATTTTGGGCTCCCATGGAACCCAAATTGTGATGGCCCATAAAATGTGCAATAAAGGCAGATCTAGGTTTGCATGCTTATATATATATCTATAATTTTGGTTTGGGATTTGTTATAGCATTATGCATCTTATTACTTCAGGGCTCCTCTCCACCCCCCCCCCCCCCCCAGCCCCCCCCCCCCCCCCCCACCCCCCCTTTTTTTTTTTTTTTTTTTTACATATTTCTGTGTTGTTTTAGTCAGTTTCTAACACATATATGTTGCAACCCCTCCCCGCCAGCACCGCCCCCACCGCCCCCACCCCCCCGCCTCTCAACCATCACCCCACCACCCCGCGCCAGATCTGATTTTGTTTTTTTTTTTTTTTTACGTATTCTGTGTTGCTTTTGTCAGTTCTTACACATATATGTTGCAACCCTCACCGCCCCCACCGCCCCCACCCCCGCCTCTCAACCATCACCCCCCCCCCCCCACCCGCCCCAGATCTGATTTTTTTTTTTTTTTTTTTTTTTTTTACGTATTTCTGTGTTGCTTTTGTCAGTTCTTACACATATATGTTGCAACCCTCCACCCCCCCCCCCCCCCCCCCCCCCCCCCCCCCCCCCCCCCATCACCCCACCCACCACGCACCACACTGGATTTTTTTTTTTCTTACATATTTCTTTGTTGTTTAGTCGATTCTTACACACATGTTGCCCACCCCAAATCCCGCCTCTCACCCCAGCACCCCCATCCCCGCCCCAGGACTTGAAACTTTTTTTTTTTTTTTTTACATATGTCTTTGTGTTTTTAGTCATTGTGTACTCATATTCGTTGCCCTATCCACCCCCCCCCCCCCCCCCCCCCCCCCCCCCCCCCACCCCCCAACCCACTCTTGCCTCTCACCCTCACACCCCGCTCCACCCACCACCCGACGTTGAAACGATTATATAGAGGGTTTTTACATATTGGTGTGTTGTGTCATGTCTGACACAGTGTGGTGCAATCCCTCCGGGCCCCAACCCCCCCCCCCCCAACTTGGAACTTTTTTTTTTTTACATATTTCTTTGTTGGTTTAGTCTAGGTCTTACTACATGTGGGCCACCCACCCCCCCCCCCCCCCCCCGCCCCCCACTACCCCAAACCCCCAATTGGCACTCCCGCGCGCTCTCACCCGCATCACCCCACCCCAACCCCGCCCCAGACTTGAAACTTTTTTCTTTTTACATTTTTCTTTGTTGTTTTAGTCAATTTTTCACAGATAGTTGCCCCATTCACACCCCCCCCCCCCCCCCCCCCCCTTGGATCTATTTTTATTTATTTTTATATATTTCTGTGTTGTTTTAGTCATTTCTTACACATATATGTTGCAAACTTCCCGTCTCCCATTCCCCCCCCCCCCCCCCCCCCCCAACCGCCCCCTCCCCCCGCTCTCCACCACACCCCACACCCCACTTTTTTTTTTACATATTTCTGTGTTGTTTAAGTCATTTCTTACACATATATGTTGCAAACTTCCCGTCTCCCAATCCCCACCGACCGCCCCAACCCACTCCCGCCCCTTCCCCTGCTCTCCCCCACACCCCACCCCCCGACTTGGTCTTTTTTTTACATATTTCTGTGTTGCTTTTGTCAATTCTTACACATATATGTTGCCCCCTCCCCCGCCTCTCACCCCGCCCCACTTGATTTTTTTTTGGTTTACATATTATTTTCTTTGTTGTTTTAGTCAATTACACATGTTGCCCTTCCCTCCCACCCTAAGCCTCTACCCCATCCCCACTCAAACTCAATTTTTTTTTTTCTTTCTTCATATTTTTGTGTTGTTTTGGTGAATTATTACATAGCTTCTTTCACAATATGTTGCCCTCACCACCCCCCACTCCCCACCACCATCCACCCCCGCCTCCTCTCCCCACCCCAACCCCGCACCCCACTCAAAACTCGATTTTTTTTTTACATTTTTTTTATTTTTTTTTTACATATTTCTGTGTAGTTTTGGTCAATTCTTACACATAGTTATATTGTGCTCCCAACCTCACCCCACATTGTTGTAGCCTTGTTTTCTGATGGTATATACTAGCTTTAAATTTATTATTCTCCGAAAAATCGAATAGTCGAGCTGCGCTGTTCTCCGACAGCTCTTGTATTACCATCCATTTAACATTTGAACAAGAACAAAAAGAACATTAAATGGTGGATGAAAAAAGAGATAAAAGTAAAACTAGAATGACGACGGATGATGGCTCCTCGTCATCCCCATAAGGTCTTCTGGCCCGTAGAGCTAAAAAAAACAACATCTGCTGTTCGAAGGGAGGGACAAGGTCACCCTCGCATTTGCTATGTCATATGGTTAGTTGTAAACACCAAAATACTAAGTTCTATCACCAGATGCATACAGTTCTAGATGAATTGACATAAAGCGCAAAACTGAATTCAGAAAAGTAGCTAAGTTCTATCACCAGATGCATACAGTTCCAGATAAATTGACCTAAAGCGCTAAAGTGAATTCAGAAAAGTAGCTAAGTTCTATCACCCAGATGCATACAGTTCTAGATAAATTGACCTAAAGCGCAAAAAAAACTGACTCGCACTATATTTTCTTTCAGGTATTTATAATTCAGAGCTTTAGTGTAGTGTTTAAGGAATTCTGTGAAAATAGAGTCTACTACTCCTAAAGCTGCCATTTGTTTTCGTTCAGTGGCTTCCTACCATTCGCCATGCCATATATTGTCAGGTCGAGGCACTCTTCTGGTGTTAAAAGCAATTCAACTATGTTCAGTGCGAATTTCACTGTGTCTTTTGCGGTTTGCCTGGCCCTGATAAGGTGGCGCCTGTTCACCAAGATGCCATATTTTGCCTCGCCAAGATACATAAAGTCTAAAGTAAATATTGTATTAACATTATGAACCTATATTTTAATATCTGCATGGCTGCTTGGAAGAATATATAGGGAATATTATGTCAGTGCCTTTTACTATAACGTTTATTAGGCGAGGCTTAGAAAACAAAGAACGGCTCGGCAGAGCCCTCGTTTTCATGCCGATCCTAATAAATTTGATGACATAACATTCTATTATCATGTAGATTATCCACATGTTCTGTATAAATTACTATTATAATCCTATTTCTCAGAATGTTACGCTTATCGAGGATGCCACCATCTTGTTTTTTTCATCAACACAATACAGGTTATTAGAGCCGCCCCAGAGAGGGGAAGGATACATAGGATCCGGGAACCTGCCCCTACTCTTATTATCGAATAGATTCCTATGGTTCTTTAACGTGCTCGGAGGATAGACCGATACACGGGACCGCCCGGTTACGTCCCCATCCGACGGACGAGGCTAAGGAAAAGTGTCTTGCCCAAGAACACACTGACGGAACTCAGTGGCACCACGGAGGATTGAACCCGAGCCTCCGGTTACAAATCCGCCGCGCTACCGACTGCGCCACGCCAGCCCCTGAAAAAGTTGGTATGAAATCGATCATTTGATTGGAATTAACTATAAGAAAATGAGTTGTAGTTAAGGTAGTGAATCATATATGTTACAATGGGACACATGCATTTAATTGATATTAGATCGAAGTCATGGTGAATTAAAAATAGCAATTTTACTACACTTTTTTTTTATTTTGGTGAATTCTTACATAGCTTCTTACACATATATGTTGCCCTCATCAACCCACTCCCCACACCACCCACACCGGCCTCTCCCCCACCCCCACCCCCCACCCCACTCAAAACTCGATTTTTATTTTTTTTATACATATTTCTGTGTAGTTTTGGTCAATTCTTACACATAGCTATATAATTTATTATTCTCTGAAAAATCGAATAGTCGAGCTGCGCTGTTCTCCGACAGCTCTTGTCTAATATTGCATTCATGGTATCTTCATTCCATTCTGAAGGATCCACTATGGGGCTATGAATGATTGCATGCAAGGAATTTGCCATGCACTGACGGCCACTGCCTCTGTTTCTTAAATGTCCATGATGGAATGTTGATTGCAACATACTGTAATACAAAATAAAAGACATTGTCAATCATATAACTTCACAATGTTTATTCCCTTAGGTATTTTTAGCTCTACTGATCAGAGATCAGCAGAGCTTATGCCGTGGTGCGGCGTCCGTCGTCCGTCCGTCTGTCTGTCCGTAAACTTTTTTTGTAGCGACTACTCCTCTGAAACTACTGAATGGATTTTCATGAAACTTTACAGAAACTTTGCCCATGAAGTCTAGTTGATCCTAGCAAAAATTCATGTTGATGTGAAATCCAAGATGGCCGCCAGATCTAAAAATAGGTTTTTAAAAAACAAGTTTGTAGCGACTACTTCTTGAAAACTATAAGTGATATTGATATGGGACTTTTTCTAAAATGATCAGCATGACATGATGTTGGTCCTTGTCGAAAATCGTTTTGATTCGACATTAAACATGGCTGCCAGCGGCCATCTTTGTTTACATAGAGTTATAAAATGAAAACTTGTAGCGACTACTCCTCTGAAACTACTTGACGGATTTTCATGAAACTTCACTGGAATGTTGCTCTTGATGTCTTATTGATCCTAGCAAAATTTCAGGTCGGCCGGAAATTCAAGATGGCCGCCACGGCTAAAAAAAATGATCAGCATGACATGATGTTGGTCCTTGTCGAAAATTGTTTTGATTCAACGTTAAACATGGCTGCCAGCGGCCATCTTTGTTTACATAGAGTTATATAGTTAAAACTTGTAGCGACTACTCCTTTGAAACTACTTGGCGGATTTTCATGAAACTTCACAGGAATGTTGCTCTTAATGTCTTATTGATCCTAGCAAAATTTCAGGTCGGCAAGAAATTCAAGATGACCGCCACAGCTAAAAATAGATTTTTAAAAAAGAAGTTTGTAGCGACTACGTCTTGAAAACTATAAGTGATATTGATATGGGACTTTTTGTAAAATGATCAGCATGACATGATGCTTATCAGAGTCAAACATTATTTTGATTCAACGTTAAACATGGCTGCCAGTGGCCTTTTATGTTTACATAGAGTTATATGATGAAAACTTGTAGCGACTACTCCTCTGAAACTTTACAGGAATGTTGCTCTTGATGTCTAATTGATCCTAGCAAAATTTCAGGTCTGCCGGAAATTCAAGATGGCTGCCATGGCTAAAAATAGATTTTCAAAATACAAGTTTGTAGCGACTACTTCTTGAAAACTATAAGTGATATTGATATGGGACTTTTTGTAAAATGATCAGCATGACATGATGTTAGTCCTTGTCAAAAATCGTTTTGATTCGATGTTAAACATGGCTGTCAGCGGGCATCTTTGTTTACATAGAGTTATATAATGAAAACTTGTAGCGACTATTCCTCTGAAACTACTTGACAGATATTCATGAAACTTAACAGGAATGTTGCTCTTGATGTCTAATTGATCATAGCAAAATTTCAGGTCGGCCGGAAATTCAAGATGGCCGCCACAGCTAAAGATAAATTTTCAAAATACAAGTTTGTAGCGACTACTTCTTGAAAACTATAAGTGATATTGATATGGGACTTTTTCTAAAATGATCAGCATGATATGATGTTGGTCCTTGTCAAAATTGTTTTGATTCAACGTTAAACATGGCTGCCAGCGGCCATCTTTGTTTACATAGAGTTATATAGTAAAAACTTGTAGCGACTACTCCTTTGAAACTACTTGGTGGATTTTCATGAAACTTCACAGGAATGTTGCTCTTGATGTGTAATTGATCCTAGCAAAATTTCAGGTCGGCCGGAAATTCAAGATGGCCGCCATGGCTAAAAATAATTTTTCAAAAAACAAGTCTGTAGCGACTACTTCCTGAAATCAAAATCAATCAGTAGACTTCAAGGTCATTGACCTCTTGTTTTATGAATATTCATCAAATGCAAAATTTGCCTTTCATGAACTTGTAGGTTCATGAACTAAAAGTGCATGAAATTTCAAAGTTCATGAACTAAAAGTTTGCGAACCAAATAAGTTCACGAACTTTTAGTTCATGAATTCAGAAGTTCATGAACTTTCTTCTGAAGTTCATGAACTTTCATGTAATTCAGGAAATTAATCCTATTGGTCAGACATAATGTGGTTTAGGAGATGTCATTTGAAGCAAAATGTTAACGACAGACGACGCATAACGGACATAGAGCGATCAAAATTAAGCTCTTGAGCATATCAGGAGAACTAACAACAGTTTGTGTTTAAATCAGGCCGTAAATCAAAATGAAACAATGAAACAGTTTGTTTTAAACAGTTTAAATCTAACTTCTCCTAGTATTGTTTAAATCTAAAAATGACCAAGAGAACTAACAACAACAGTTTGTGTTTAAATCAGACCATAAATCAAAATGAAACAGTTTGTTAAACAGTTTTCAAACGTCTCAGTATCGTTTAAATCTAACGTCTCAGTATCTTTTGAAAATTTTCAAATTTCTTTATAAATTTCCAGTAATCAAAGCTGGTGTGACGTAACACTGCAGCTGTGAGATCTCTGAAAGAATCGCCATTCAGTGGTGGGCGGGCCGCATCAGTAGTTTTGGGGCTTTTTTTCCCTCTGCGCGAACAATTCTTAATTTCCTCCTCAGAGAAAAAACATTTAACAAGGTATTTAAATTTTTCTTTATCATTTTTCAATTCGGACACACTGGCCTCATTATATTTTTCTAAGTTCTTTTGTTCAACAAGCTTATCTTCATCAAGTTTTTCATTACAAGCAAACGGTTGAAGTTGTTGATCCTCGTCAAGTTTTTCTATTTCAATAACTGTTTCTAAGTTTTCCTTCACAGCTTTCTTTGTAGCTTCAACTTTCAGTGACACTGTCTCTTTTTCTTCTAATTTTCGCACCTTTCTTTTAAGATATTTCACATCTTCCTCTAATTTCCTTATTCTTCTTTCACTGAAAAATGGAATGGCAAGATACAGTTGAAATAAGAAACATGAAAATGCCTGCATGTGCCATCGCTCGACTGCAATTTTCTAAGTGAAAAAGGGGAATAAATCTGTAACTATACATAGCCGAGTTCTTGCACTTGCCTGCTATTTCCATTAATGATAAACAAGTGCGTGAAGTTTCATAGCAAAACATCTTATACTTTTGAAGTTAAAGTTTAAAGTAATATACCTATTACACTGTTAAAGTTATTGGCCAAAGTTCAACAGTTTGAAGTGCAATTTTCTATTTCAAAAAGGGGGATAATCTCTGTAACCATACATGGTAGATGTATGGCACTTGACCTGGTTATGTGACTTATAATGATAAACACTTGTGTGAAGTTTTAAAGCAATATGTCTTATACTATTTAACTTACAAGTCAAGGTTAAAAGTATGAGACAATGATGCAGATGACGCCACTCAAGCTATGACAGGTTGTCAACATATGAGCTAAAAATGCAATTTTCAACTAATTAAAGGGCAATAAACCTTAATGATTATTTGTTGATTAAACGAAACTATATGGGCCACATAATACAAACATTAAGATTTGGCTCCAGACTGGAGAAAAGTTGGACGGACAACACCTGTAAACCTATATTCCAAGAGTTAGAAATTTACCCTTCGCACGGACAGATAATGTACAAACCAGTGGACAATGCCATATGTATATGATCCTCTGATATTTTTGGGGACAAAAATAAATTGTTATATAACCCAGTGCACACATCCATTTGCACGTTGAAAGTTTCCATTGATTTCTAAGTTCAAATATATATAAATTCTGCTTAGATTTTATATGTGTATTCATTATCAGTGTGCTGTCTTATAATGTTTGAATAACCTCACTTCATCCAGAAAGATAACTGTGGTAACAAATATTACCTTTGCGATTCGTGTTTCCTGTAGACGCTGAAGACAGGTGACTCGATGGAGGTTATTTCCTTCGACATGGCTGCAAGGTAAATTGTCAGGTCTTTAAGCATAAATGACAAGAATATACAAGATGGCCATAGCCAGCCATGTCAAGCTCGCCAAAAACAGTAGCATGTATATGTAAATTAAGAGTAGCATTTTACAATAAAATAGAAGTGTTGTACAAATCTCTCAAAGCATGCCATAGTTACAGCCTGGACAAGTATATTTGTACCTATTTCTGACCTTGAACCTCTAAGTGTGACCTTGACCTTTGAGCTATGGACCTGGGTGTTGCGCACAACACACCAACTCCTCAATACTTGTTCATCACATAATATTAAGATCTGAATCTGCAGCTAACATTCAAGATTTTTTTCAACTTTTAAAGTAATTTTACATTATTGACAAAATGTTTGTTTTGTAGTTTCAGCTCCATTTATTTCGAGTACAGAATTAGAACTCAAACCTTATTTAATACCATTCTTTGTATCACTTTGACAGCTTTATCTGCAGATAATACATACTCAAATACTGCTAAAATGGGAAAACATACATCAAAAGCTAGAAAATAGCAGCCTTGCTTTTATTGAGACTGTTCGTTGACAGTAATGAATGTGCAACACCGTCAATGGCACCTAGCACTGGCTTACAGTAGTCTAAACAAAATGTCCAGTTCAATAGGAGTTTTTAGTTCTACTGAGGAGGACTTTTTAGTTAAAAGCTTTTTTAGTACATTGCAGTGAGAAGTCTGATAATATGTGGCAGCTGATATTGGTGATATACTGAAAGTTTTACTTGAAGCAGCGGTTATGAACTAAAAAGGGTCAAACTAAATAAGCACCAGGCTCCAAGGTTACAAACATTTTCAAGTTGGTCAGTTTTGTAGTCGAGTTCGAAGTTAAGTTTTGAAAATGTTCATAATAAGCTGATGACAGAGCTCACAGTTCATTACATGTATCATCTACATATATGTTTTGCTTTTTGTCATCCTCTTTTTCCAAGTCCAGCTGTATGGTCTGGTCCAGACTTCCTTGCCGCTGTGGTGTCAAAATGACAGGCATGTTGTTTGCAGCATGTGCTGAACTTCCCATGCTGTGTTTGGACGACTGTGTCATCTGCGGCTCTCAGCCTGTACTGTCTGGTGTTTGTTATTGGTCTTTTCCTGTGCCCAGTTGGGATCCCTCATTGTGCAGTTTCAGTGGTACACTAGTGGTCAATGAGGTGATGTGCTGTGGTGATGATGCATTATGTCTGTCTGTAAATAAAACATTTCAGTTGAGAAACTGATTAGCTAAAACAACATGGCCATGATATCATGGCTCTGTATCGCTCGCATGAGTAAAACAGACAGTGAGTCAAAATGCCAAATTCTAGAATTTGACCTAATTATCAGTTACTTTTTCATTCAACAATGAGAAGATTTTTAAAGTTTTCACTATACACATATAAGGAACATTCCTATGACGTTTAGGTTGAAATTCGCCCTGTGGTCCAGGAAATGTCGTAAATTTAAGTTAAAGAAATTGTCGATGACGGGCTTAGGGAGATCACTATTGCTCACCTTGGCAAAGATCGAGCCAGTAGTTTTTGAGTGAAAAATGGATTTTTTTATTTAAAAAAATAATGATGTCATCCTAGTCAACAAGGAAATTTCCATTCGAAACACCCGGTCAGAATAAATTGTGGAAAGTCGTCATCTTCCTTGGAACTTATTGTTTTTATTCAAAATATGTTGAAAGTAAACAACTTGTTTATGCATTTTAGTTGATTGATATTATAATAAAGTATGTCCACTCCTTGTATTTTCCATTTAATTTGCACCAATTCACGAGGTGTGAGAATCTGGCACATCATCTTTTAAGTTTTCACTGTATGCATTTGAGGAAAATGGGCCCTGTCCTCTGGCAACCAAGGTTAAGTTTGATCTAAATATTCCAAGCAGTTTAGGAGAAGAATCTGATGTTTGAAGCAACTGTTGACAGACTGACAAGGGAAATGCACTCATCAAAACAACTTACCATGATGATTCGAACACTATAGTGTGCTCAGAGAGTTAAATAACTAAACATTTTGCTAACCTTTTATGTATTCAAGAATGTGTGCATCAATATCTTCTGTGGCTTCTTTAGTCAGTGTCTTCTGAAGAAGGTCTTTGAAATGTTTTTCCTCTGTTGGGCCTTCCTCTACAAAATAATAACAATACAATTAAGAGGTGGAAAATTTGTGAGCATACAGATCGGATGACTCGGTAGCTCGTTTAGTCGAATGGGGACACACGTCAGACATTTGGTTCAAGTCCTTGTCGTGCCACAAATTTTTCCCTGTGACATTTGGCGTCCAACATTATTTTTCTAAATTTAAAGTACCCGAAGACTTACTTTCGTGTTTATTATTTTAAAATTTAGGTAAAATATAATAATATTCATGTTTAAAATTATTCTATATTCCGTAAAATACTGTTGATGCGCGCCTTTAATGTCTTTTCCAACAGCAAAAGTGGGAGTGGGTGGTAAAATATTCTTTTGACAATTTTTCCATTTTTAGCTCGACTGATCAGCAGAGCTTATGCCGTGGTGCGGTGTCCGTCGTCCTGTCCGTCCGTCTGTCTGTCTGTAAAGTTTTATTTGTAGCGACTACTCCTCTGAAACTACTAGATGGATATTCATGAAACTTTACAGAAATGTTCTCCATGAAGTCTAGTTGATCCTAGCAAAAATTCATGTTGATGTGAAATCCAAGATGGCCGCCAAAGCTAAAAATAGGTTTTTAAAATACAAGTTTGTAGCGACTACTACTTGAAAACTGTAAGTGATATTGATATGGGACTTTTTCTAAAATGATCAGCATGACATGATGTTGGTCCTTGTCAAAAATCGTTTTGATTCGACGTTAAACATGGCTGCCAGCGGCCGTCTTTGTTTACTTGTAAAAACTTGTAGCGACTACTCCTCTGAAACTACTTGGCGGATTTCCATGAAACTTCACAGGAATGTTGCTCTTGATGTCTAAACGATCCTAGCAACATTTCAGGTTGGTCGGAAATTCATGATGGCCGCCACAGCTAAAAATAGATTTTCAAAAAACTAGTTTGTAGCGAATACTTCTTGAAAACTATAAGTGATATTGATATGGGACTTTTTCTAAAATGATCAGTATGACATGTTGTTGATCCTTGTCAAAAATGATTTAGATTTGACGTTAAACATGGCCACCAGCAGCCATCTTTGTTTACATAGAGTTGTATAATGAAAACTTGTAGCGACTACTTCTCTGAAACTACTTGATGGATTTTCATGAAACTTCACAGGAATGCTGATCTAGCTATCAAAAACCTATCAGTAGAGCTTCAAGGTCATTGACCTCTTGTTATATGTTGTTTGATATGAAATCTATGTTAAGTGGACACAATTATCTTAACATATTTCACTACTTGTGTTTCAAATTCTCCCCTGTGAAAATATTCATGAACTTTTCATGAATATTCATGAAATGCAAATTTTGCTTTTTTCATGAACTTGATTGTTCAAGAACCAAAGTTCATGAACTTTTGTGAAGTTCATGAACTTTCTAAATAAAAGTTCAAGAATGTTTGATGAATTCCTGAATATTCATGAAAAGTTCATGAATTTGCATTTCATGAATATTCATGAAAAGTTCATGAAAAGTTCATGAATATTCATGAAAAGTTCATGAATTTCTGGCATATTTACAATAGTCTACTTTACTAATAATTCATGAACCTTCAGCTGAAAGTTAATGAATTATCTGATTTTTTTTTCATCAAAACTTGGATCATAACAAACATTTAATTACCCCTTATTACATAAACATGTGCTCAAGGTTGACACAAAATTCAGCAATGTTTGACTACCAGTTTTTGAAACAAAGAACCATAACTCCATGTAACTGTTAACTAAAGCTATAATTGATCTCCAACAAAACATTATTACCATAAACGATAAAGTTTACAAGGGTGCACTAAATGTTGTTGTTTTTTAAATTGCATACAAAATTTCGAGTTCACAAGTATAAAGAATGCTATCTCATTAAATCATAAAAGCGTTCACTATTCATTAGATGTTGGTTGGTATTTTGATTACAAAGTTATTTGATTAATAGGTACGTTGACAATCACGTTTTATCTATTCGATAATTTAAACATATAATGTCCAATGTAAACATGGTTGACAAAATATTTTCATTTGTACTTGATAGTCTCAGAATGTTTTCGTATAATCACTGTATTGAAAACATTATGGGAAAAAGGAGTATTTGCTTTTCTTTAGCAAATCTTCCTTTTCCTTAATGTTTTCAACGTCTAAGAACTTTTTGAATATTTTCAAACTTTTTAATAAATGTGTCCAAATCAAACTTAGTGTTCTTTGCAACAGCATCAGTTAGCTGTTCAAATGCCCTTCCATTCAATGGTGGTCTTGCTCCATCACTACCACTTTTTGGACTTTTCTTTCCTGTTCTGGAATGATTTATCAACTCCTCATTTGTAAAGAACCTTGAAACAAGATATTTAAGTTTTTCTTTATCGGTTTTCATTCCATTAACTTTCAGTTCATTATATTTTCTCTCAACCAGATCACCGGTACTTTCAGTTTCACATTGTTTTTCGTCAAGATCATTGTCAGTTAAAGTGTCTACTTTCTTTCCTGTGTCCACATCCACTTTTTTTATGACTAGGTCTACGTTCTTTTCCGTGTCCTGGTCCACTTTCTTGGTGTCTTTTTTCTGTACTGTGTCTATGTCTTTCTCAAAACGTTCTTCTAGTTTTCTTATCTTTCTCCTCATATATTTTACATCCTCTTCCAGTTTGCGTATTCTTCTTTCACTGAAAATAAAAAATTGATCACAGCTCATGTTAATTGTTGTTGTAATTGTAACTAGTGCATAAACTCTTTAGTGCATAAACTCTTAAATGTGTGTAACATAATGAGCATGCCATGTCCGAATCACTTCTGTTGCCGGTAGGAAATCCCGAACTAATATTCATTTTTTTCTCTGGCTAACGTTTCATAACACATTCAAAGAAATGGACGTTATGTACATGTTCGCATAATTGTTATATACAAATCAAGATATTTGCGAACTAAGGGTCAATAAGGGCCTGAATCACCATCATCGCACCGAGATTCATAATTGGGGACATTATCACAAGTTAAGTTTTCTCCTTTCAAATCCTTTGAAGTTATTAATAATTCAAATTTAAACACCCTACATTGTCACATTGCCAAAGAAGATTAATGGTGGAAATTATACACAAAGATGTGGGCAATATTATTGATGCAAGACATCAGGACAATTGCACAGTATTGTAACATAATAACAACTTTTTATGCAGACAGTGCTGATGAGTTCTTTCAATAGCCCTGTCCGGAAAGGTGTTATCGTTCTTGGATTTTTTACTTCCCTTTGCCGTACTCTCTAGAAATAGAAACCAATAAAGGACTACGCACCGTTTTCAACTACTTCCGGAGTGGTTTTCTCAAAATGGAAGATTTTACACCAACAAAGCGACATTATTGTACCGTATGCTCCAATTATCGATGGAAAAAAGTAAATGGACGTACTGTTACGTTGCATAGGTTTCCCACGAATAAAAGAGTAAAAGGTGCCTGGATACGAAGAATAAAACTGGTGAAAAAGGGCTTCAAACACAACAACTCTCAACGCCTTTGTTCTGAGCACTTTGTAGGACTAGGAGGGCAGTTTGAGAAAGATGTGGTTCCATCGGTGTTTGGTGAAAGACGTTTTAACACAACTACGGTATGAATTTTGTTCATAAAGATCTATATGTTAATTAATCTCATTTTTTTTAAAAAGAGTATTCCTTTGTATATAAAACAATATGTAATTAAGCAAAAAACGGTGGGTGGGGTATTTTTTCTACGTATTTAATTTCTTCAGTTTTAGTTTTTCCCAAAACTTTTTTAGTATTTAAAGTTTTTGATATATTAAAATGACTTCAATTTGATTATAAAAGAATCTCTTATTTTGAGGTTTGTTTTATATGCCATGTACCAAGAGTCATTTATTAGTTAAAACAATCACAATTATCGCTTACATTTGATGCTGTTTGCAAGATAAATAGATGTATGGCAGTTTGTCGAGATGCCTCGATGTTGAATATGCTTCGGTTTAAACTTGTTTATATAGAAATTAACTTAATTGTATACATTTTTTTCTCATTTCAGTTGGAAAACATCAGACCAACAGTCACTGAACACGACATGCCACAATTGGAGAAACCAGAACCTCGCGGAGAAGCAGTCAATCTCAAAAGTGGCTATTCTTCAGAGCAAACATCTGTTATGTTTCATGATTACATCGGTGCAGTAAAAGTTGAGGACATGACTAGTCATTTGAATAAAGACTGTCAGACAAACATAGAGAAGCTGTGTACCACAACATCTACGCAAACATTATATACAGACAAAGTTGACGCTTCAACTCAAACAGAATTAATCTTTGATGAAAATGAAACCTATATCGCCACAAAGTTATGTGACTGTAATAAACAATCTGAGTCAGCGCAAGTAAAAACATTCGAGAATGCAGGTACTCAGTGTAACAAACCAACGGTGACAATCGAAGACATTAATTCGGACGAGAAGTGTATGTTTTACACGGGAGTCCCAAACAGGAAAGTGTTTTACGCATTGTTTGACGAAATGGATGATGCTTCTGAAAAAACTAAAAGGACAACATCAAATTCAAGTTCTGGTACAGGGCGACCTAGAAGTCTGCGTTTAGTTGATGAATTTTTTATGGTTCTTATGAGATTAAGACTAGGGTTGTTGCTGGGAGATTTAGCAGACAGATTCTGTGTATCTAAATCAACTTGTGGCGTGATTTGTGAAAAATGGATAGAGTATTTATATTTAAAGCTTTCTTTTTTAACTGACTGGCCTAGCAGAGAACTTGTGAACAAATTTATGCCAAAAAAATTCAGTAGGAAATATCCTAACTGTCGTGTGATTATAGACTGTACCGAGTTCTTTACAGAGACACCACAATCGTTATCTAATAAGTCACTGATGTTTTCTAGCTACAAGTCCCATATGACTTATAAAGCGCTGTTAGGCATAAGTCCAGCTGGAATAATAACATTTGTGTCTGACTTGTGGTCTGGAAGCATCAGTGACAAACAAATCACAAAACAGTGTGGTATCTTAGAGTTATGTGAAAAAGGTGACGCTATTATGGCAGATAAGGGTTTTTTAATAACTAACTTGACTACACCTTTGGGGATAGATATGATCATACCTCCATTTAAAACACATAGATTTTCTCGGAGAGAGGTTGAGGAAACGCGTAGAATCGCAAACTTGCGCATTGACGTAGAAAGGGCAATGGAACGTGTGAAAAACTTTCGCATTCTAAGTGGTGTGATACCAATAACAATGTCAAAAAGAGTGTCGAAGATATTGAAAATTTGTGTTAATATGTCAAATTTACAATTTCCTCTTGTTCAGGATGACCCATAATTTTAAATGTTTATTACATTTCATTTCAAAGCTTTATGTAGATGTCTATATATATATATATAAGGCCTCAATTAAAATATTGTTTGTTTGCCGCTTCCAATCTGACCCATTTAAAATTTAAAAAAATATTGAAAATTTGACATTTTTTTTTACTATTTTCTTTGCGAAATGACATAAAATTCAATTTTTGTTTGAAAAAAAATAAATTAAGCTACCCACCGAATGGAAGTGACGAACAAATAATTTTTAATGTTGACCTGAATCATTGTGGTAATTTGGAAAAAACTTCAAGTTGGTTCAGCGAAAGTCAAGACTCATTTAAGTGCTTTGAGGGGCACCCGAGGTCTACACTGTCATAATATGAAATTAACCTAAATGTTATGATCACTCTTTAACATTAAAATAAGACAAACAACCTGGTTTTCATTTCATATGGTTTACTTAGTTGTAATATGAAACAAAATTAAAATATATTTATAAATTATAGTGATGTTTTTTTTTGTATTTATTTGCATACGTTAATAATCAGTAACAAAGCTCAACAATACATGTTCAACACCTAATGGTTAATCCATTTAAATATCTAATAAGGCCTTACAATCAGTTTTAGCCTAACCTCTATTTCCTGGCTATCAACCATTATTAGAACAGTCCAACAATCTCTGTAGGCAACTGATCAGAAGTGGGAACCGCAATACAACATAATGTTAGCATGTCAGTATTTCATACTCGCTACCCAAGGATCAGTAAGCAATTTAGTTAACCTTGTCCGAGCTAGCCTTGTTTTTAAAATTAACAGACAAAACTAAAAAAAGTTTCTTGAAATTTAACTGTCATGTTAGGATCAATCCATGGTATATTTTAATTCTTAAAACTCAACTATGGGATTAAAGGAAACATTTATATGCTGATGAAATATGGGATCAATCAAACATACATTGATTATTTAGTTAACATTGAACCTTTCTGTACTTTTCTACAAAAATTTAATATTTTTTAATTATTATACAGACATTTCCCTCTTTGCAAACGGCAAGTGAAAAGTTCAGGAAGAACAAACTTCTGATAAAATGTTATTACTTTGACAAGACACTCTTGCCAAAATTGTTCATTGAAATTAATCCGTTCGATGTGTACATCCGACAATGTCCAAATCACAAAGTCGCACCATTGGGTGTTAGTTAGAGCCATCTGGGCTTGAATCTGGTAAAAGTAATTGTGATTGTGTTTCAGTTGAATTTTGTCTCCATTAAGTTTACAACAGAATTGAGGGTCTTTTGTAGCTTCTACAATTTTTGAAAACCGATATTTAAATGGGCATTTAACCTCTAAAACACCCTTTTGGTCATCGTCATTAACCAAACCATCTGGACTCGCTCCTAGAAATGGCATATCTTTTTGTACATATAGTCCTGTATCAGTAACCGATATCTTGTGACCACCTGCCTTTTTAACTAAAATATATTTCCTTCTAGCTGCTGGTTCGTGATCACGCCCCCATTTTACACTTGCGTTTGAGAAATTATTGTATCCCATAACAGTTTTTATTAAACTTTCAGGTTCATTCGAGTTTTTACACTTGCATATAGCACCAAAATTTGATGATGTAACTCGACCGAATCTAGCTTTTCGCCATAGCTTGTTTTTTATTTGTCCACGAGTAATTGTCTCGGTTAATTTACAATTGTCATCTGACAAACTCTGTTTTTTGCGGTAGGTTTCAAAAAAGTTACTACTTTCGTCACTGTCTAATTTAACGGAATCAGCATAATTAAACGTGATATCATGTATTTCTGGTAATTTTGGTTTCCGATCTTGAATCGTCACCGAATCGGGTCTTGTTAACAACCACGCAGCATGTGGTGCACATTGTCTTAACTTACTGGCAAAGTTTTCAACATTTACAGGTGTCACACTTAAAACGGGTTCTTTTAACGGTGTTTTTTCAAGTACTGGATTTTGAACGTCGTAAGTGCATTTGCACTTTTTAAATGTTATGTCCTGAGACTTTTTTGGGCTCAGTTTTCGTTTGCGCGGTTGATTCCATTTACACGTGTTCGATGTAGACGCGTGAAGACCTTCTTTCTTTTTTTCTGTTATGTCAATTAGCCCATGGAGTACTGCCGCTATATGGTTACAGGATTCCCCTTCACTGAAAAAGATAAAACAAATTTTAAATAGACTGATTAATGCTCACTGTCACAAGTAATATATAATGCTTTGGTCACAACCCCTTCCGATTAGGCTTAGGATGTACTCCCGGCATGATTTTTAGCCATTTTGGCCTGGTCCCCGGCCGGACACCAGACATGGCCGGCCGGTGGCCGGGGCTCTCAGGCAGCATCGGGGAGGTGCCCGAAGAGTTTTAACTCGAAGTTAAAATTTCTCCGGTGTCCCGTAGATTTTCATAATCGGCCACATATCCTTCACACATCGTTTAAGTATCGTCCGATATCCGGCCGGGAATCGAGCGGTAATCGGCCGGTGTATGTAGCCTCAGAGGAGAAATTTTTGGGACCGGACATGGGCCGATATCCAGCCGATGTATGTTTACACATTGGAAAGTAACCCACCGATGTCCGATCGGCTTGAACCGGTGTGGACCAGATATGATACAGACATCGGTCGGTCACCGGCCGGCTAGAACCGGACATCGGCCGGGCATCGGGCGGACTATATAAACCCCCGTCAGTCGCCGTGTACAACATTATAGCGCGTTTCTACACAAGAGACAACACACACACAACAACAACTTGAGAAGCTAAGAAGATGCCTCCCAAAGGAAAAGAAGGAGAACATGGCAAGGGCAAGGGCAAGCAGAAGAAGGCACCCGCAGCTCCTCGGAGAACCTCCCCCAGGAAGAAGAAGGCTGCCCCCGCCGAGGACCACAGCAGTGACGAGGAGAGCACCCATGGAGCCGGAGCTGAGTCAGATGCGTCGCAGGAGTCTGTGGCCCAGTCGCAGTCAGGGTCGCAGTCCCAGTCGCTGCCCCAGTCACAGTCCGAGTCGCAGTCGCTGTCCCAGAGGTCCAAGAGGCGCCGCAAGGAGCCAGAGTTCCCCATCGACATAATGAGGAAGATAGCGTCTTTTTTCGAGGGGAACCCTATGTTTTACGATGTGTCACACGAGAGCAACAAGGACACCCACCTCAAGGACACGTAGCTGCTCGAGTTGAGCGCCGAGATCAACGTTCAAGGTGAGACCATTATCTATTGTGAAATATTGAATTTTTTTGGAATTTTGTGAAAATTTTACTTAAAAAATGTATTACAATTTAGAAATGTCCTAATGTTTTTCCTTTTTCTGTGTGTTATAGTGGAAGACATCATGCGCCACTTCACGAACATGCGAACAGACCTCTTCAAGCTCAAGAATGCGGTCAAGACGACACCGAGCGGGTCTGGTGCAGCCAAGGTCCTGACGCCCCTCCAGCATCTGAAGGTGCACGGATACTCGTTCTTGGACCCCTTCTACAGGCCCCGTACTTCCAAGACAGACACGTGCGGAAAGGTAAGCATCTGCAAGCAGAATTTGTCGAGTTTACCTCTTTCATAAATATTTCAATATTTCACAATAGATAATACTGAATGGACAATTGGTATTAACTCATTTTCATTTTTTGCTTGCTGATGTTTCAGATTGCCGGGGCTGAGGGCGGTGACGAGTCTGGGTCGGACGTGGAGTCGGAGTCGGTGTCGGTGTCGGTGGCGGCAGATGAGGGAGCTCCCAGCACTTCCAGGGGTACTTCAAAGTCCAATCCTCAGCCAAGCCCTCAGCGAAGTCCTCGGTTGTGCAGGAAGTGCTCCTTAAGTTTCTGGAGAAGAGTGCCGAGTCAGCCAAGCAGGCGGAGGAGAAGGTAAATACATGATAAAATTGCCACATTGAGCATTGTCTTATACTTACATCCCATTACTTTTGAATGCAAGTTTTTTTGTATTTACTATTAAATGCAATGCTCATGTTCTGTTCACAGGTGCAGGCTATGCGGGAGGCATCCCAGAAGCCAGATAGTGCGGCGTGGGCTGACTGGCTAGTCAGCATACAGTCGGAGATCCCCGAGAACCTGTACCGCCAGTATCAGGCCGACAGTTTCGCGCTGGCCATGCGGTACATCTCGGGGCAGGTCCAGCCCACGCCGCAGCCACAGCCACAGCCACAGCCGTTAGCAGAGCCGCAGCTGCCGACCTTGTTGCCGCAGCAACAGTACATCACCCTCTCTGCCATCCCTCCACGGGGCCACCAGCAGCAGCAGCCGCAGTTTGCCACACAACTACAGGTATGTTTTTCTAAGCTCTTTACATTGTACAGTACATCTCATTGCAGTTATTTTACAATATGAACATTTTATGCCTAACACTTATAGTCTTCTTTTGCACTGTAGTAATGTTTTTATGTTACTATGTTTCAGTATCCAGCTCGTGCCCACTCGGCCCCTGCGCCAGCTGCCACCTCCTTTGACAGTCTGCTGTTTGGGACTTCGCCGAACGCCTCGTTGCTGAACCAGGCATGGACCGTAGCTGACACCATGACGTCACCCTTGGGCAGCTCGCTCCCGACGCGTACTTCAGGCCTGGACACGCCCCCCGCTCAGCAGTCCAGACAGTCCACTGAGTCCCTGTCACAGTTGCTTCAGGATACGCAGAGGACACTCTACCCCTCCGACGATGTGCACAACATAGTTATAGACTCGAACCAGAGGAGCCATGTGAGCCATGTGAGCCATGTGTCCGACTCGGATAACGATATGGACAGGGATATGGACAAGGATATGGCCAGGGATCTGTGACTTTTGTGATTACTTTATATGTGCATCTATTGATGTGATTACCATTGACGTTGGATATGTTTATGTTATATTACCATGTGACTGTGCATATTAAAAGAATGTGCTTTGAGTTTTAATAAAAAATCCTGGGTCTTAAAATAATTTATGTGTCTGTTTTGCCTTGTATAAAATAAAGTTGTTATAAACGGTCCAATAACAAAGAAAAAAAAAGCAAATAGTAAGGTCAATTTTACAATAGAAATAATAAAGGTCAACTAAAAAAAACAAAGGTGAAATGTTTTAAAAGTCAAATTCGTACAAAGTCTAAAATAATAACTGAAAAGACTTTGCTTTATGTATTTGGCTCTTCTTTTTAAAAAATGTAATGTCAGTCAAAGTCTGGGGATTGCTCTATATGTCCCCCAAATTTAACTAGTGAAATTACTTTTTATTAAGACAATCACAATGATTGATATTAGAATTATGCTGTTTTATTTCTCAGTCCAGATTTTTATTTTAATTTTTCAAACCATTATATTTCTTTAAAGGTTTCTTTATTTTATTTCAAACCAATGTATTTTAAATGTTTACCTTTAATTAGTGTTTTATTAGTGTTAACACACAAGAAAGTACAAAAGAAATGTTTCAAATTTATGAAAAAAATATTTTATTTCAATGCAACAACTTCATGGAATGATACAAATATAGCAAACATATTTATTACAAGCATGGGACATAGTAAAATAGGAATGTAATGAAAGTGTCTGTCACAATGAAAGTAATACACAAAGTCATTGTTGTATCGCCACATGCTGCCACGGGACACTGCCGGCCGGACTCATGAAATAGTTCTTAAAGTACGCGCGCTGCTCCTTGCCAGCTTGGGTCGTCCTGGGGCCCCGTCCTTCTGCCTCGACATCCTGTATCACAGCGTCGTCCCGCCACGCCCCGGGCACAAGTTGCATCTGGTCGTCTTCCCGGTCGAGGTCCGGGTTCTGCAGGCCGGGGTAGCGGGTCCTCATAATGTTGTGGAGCGTCATGCAGGCCTTTGCAACCTTGACGACGTTGCGGGGCTTGAGTTGGATGGTGGTCAGCAGGCATCTGAAGCGGCGGGCCAGGATGCCGAACGCGTTCTCCACAACACGCCGGGCCCGCGACAACCTGTAGCTGTAGATGCGCTCGGGGATTGTCTGGTAGCGGTGGGAGTACGGTTTCATCATATACGTCCTCAGCGGGAACGCGTCATCCCCGATCATGAAGAAGGGCATGTCTCTGTCGTCGTTGGGAAGGAGTTCGGGCGGGGGTAGACCCAGGGTACCCAGGCGAAGAGCCGGCTCCAGGCGGGATCGGTTGAATATCCCGGCGTCCGAAGATGAGCCGGGGCCCCCACGTCGGCCCAGATGAACTTGTAATTAGCGTCTACAACAGCCACCATGACGATGGAGAAGAAGCCTTTAAAGTTGTAGTACAGCGACCCAGTCTTGCCCGGCTTCGTGATGGCGATGTGCTTGCCGTTGATGGCCCCGCAGGCGTGCGGGAAGTTCCACTTGTCTCGGAACCCTTCGGCCACTGGTCGCCACTCGTCTGGGGTCTGGGGAGTGTTCCACATCTCGGCCTGGTACTCTTCAAAGATCGCCTGGCACACCTCAGGGATGAAGAGCGATATGGTGTTGTGGGCGACGCGGAACGCGAACGCCAAGTCTCGGTAGCTGGCTCCCGTGGCAAGGTATCTCAGTGTGATGGCGAGCTTGAGGCCAGGCTCCAAAGGGGCTCGGCACCTGCAACACAAGAAGGTGGTAAAATATAATTAAAATCATGCATAATAAAATATTTTTAAAGCACATGTTAGCAAAAATAGGTACAAGTCACAAGAATTTCACAATTTCACAGTATAATTACTTTTGGCTCTTGGTAAAGCGGGGCCCCACTCTGTCGAGGAGCTCGTGCCAAAGTGCCGGCTCCACACGTAGGTATGACTTGAATTGCTGGCGTGTTCGTTCTCGAGCTCCCGCATCAACGTCTCGTACTGGCCAAACAGCGGTCTACGCAGGATCCAGTCGCGGACCCACCACCTCCGTCTTCTCCTCGGGGCCGGGTGCGCGCGCAGTCACCCAGAATGAATCGCGTGAAAATCGGGTTAAACAGGTACACCGCGGCATATAACCGGGATACCAATAAAGTGCAAACATCACCAAAATTGAGCTTGGACAATGGTGTGCGGAGTTTACCAGTTTGATATATGTAGTAAAGGTTTTGGAGTATGTGCAAAAAGCTACATACATCAAACACAATTCTAAACCCAGATACAGATTTAAGCAAAAATATGATTGCCTTTAGAAAAGACCAAATATCTATCACTGACGAATCCTGTTGCTCAAGTTGGTAGTTTATTTTCACTATATTTTCTTTCAGGTATTTATAATTCAGAGCTTTAGTGTAGTGTTTAAGGAATTCTGTGAAAACAGAGTACTTACTCCTTAAAGGGACACATGGCAATCTTGAGTTTTATTCAAACATTAAAATTTGCTCCTCAATTTACTTATCCTACGTCATTTTGACTTTAAAACTGCTTGCATATGATTAAATAAAAAATTGAGATTTCAGTTTTCTTCACTATTTCACCAAATTTTTTAATATGTTATTGATGCACTATCATAAAAAGTCAGTAATTTGTAAAAATAACTTGCTTTGAACTATTCTAACAATTACTATTAATGATTGAACAAATGCAAGTGAAGAGAAAAACTAACGGGACGCCGTGAGTTTTTAAAAAATCAAGATTGCCGTGTGTCCCTTTAACACCTGCCTTTTGTTTTCGTTCAGTGGCTTCCTACCGTTTGCCATGCCATATATTGTTGTATCTTATAATTACCTCTCATGAACAGACTCAATAAAACCGAGTCTGCTACTTTTCTATCTTGTTTGCGTTTGTTGCTTCCAAGGGATTACCCTTTCAGTATTTATTATATCCATCAGGAGTAGCTGTAAGTGTATGGTCCCTATGGCTGGCTGCAAGTCCTGACAGAAAAGTGTTCAATCCAAACATGGTGCCTCCATTTGGATTACTTGAAATAAAATGCCCCCAGGTAGGCAGTGTGCTTGAGACAAAGTATCTGTCTAAAGATCCAGAGGGCCAGCTGAAACTTAAGAGGAATCACAACTATTACTATCAAATTCTAACTCAGCTAGCCATCACAAGTCTGACATGGTGCGGTTTGTATGTTTGGTGCCCAAATGAATACCACTTAGAAACAATCTACTTCAACCAAGACATACGGAATGAAGTAAAAGACAAAGTTGTTCAGTTTTACTTTATCCACTTTCTGTGAAGAAAAAAACAACTGAACATTTTCAATCAAATTCTCTAACGGATCAGGCTTGGATTAGTGATCCTTTGAAATTAGCAAGCAGACATGCAACTGTCCATAACTGGTTTATTGAACCAGAGAGTAAGAGGGGAATCTCAGAGTCAAACAGATGGTTCCCTTTTATGCATCAATTCATTCTTTCAATATGAATTCTTAATTTTGCAATTTGTTCAGTGTTTTCTATTTCGCTCACATTAAACTGTTGCTTTTTACTAAGAAAATCTGGAATGTTTAATGTTGCCCTGTTTTCAGCCAAAACCTTTTTCAATAGAAAACCTTTGTCAGCCATTATATCATCCCCTTGTTCAATTAGATCCAACAGGCCTGATAATCTTGTTATTTCAATATCTGACATACACCCTGTATACAGAGAAGACACAAAAGTTACTGCTCCATGAGGGGCGATCCCAGCAGGTATTTGAATTTGTAGCTTGAGTATAACTGAGAATTCAATACCCGGGGAAGATGGATGTTGTGTTTTTATTTCAGTACAATCAATGATCACTCTAGTAATTGGATATATATTCTTAAAACAATCTGGCATTAATCGTTGAATAGATTGCTTTGGCATTCAAGTAGGAATAGATCCTTGGAGAAAGTATAAAAAGTTTGCCCATGTTACTATTTTCCGACTGACAGTTGCCACAGAACAATTAAAACGTACACCTAAATCTTGTTCAAGAAGTCCTGCTCTTAAACGGCACAAAAACATAAAGTACTCATCAATTATTTCCTTCCAGCCAAACTAATTGTTTCACTACCTTGGTAGTAGGCACTCTGCATCATTGGCTGAATGCATGTAAAAAATGCAACAAAAGTTAAATATGAAGAAAATCCAGTGTAGAATGAAATAAGGTTGTTGTCATTAGCAAATCTGTTCAATCCAAATCGCTCTACTTGTAATTGTTTCTGCAAACCTTTGCACTCTTCATTTGGTCTTCTAACAGTTCTATTCTTGTTTGTTTTATGACCAGTTCATCAGGGATGTTGTTTTCTGGTGCCTGTCTCTCAGGTACTATATCTGGTATCTGCAAGTTTCCTTTTTCTTTTTTATTTTAAACAAACTGTTCAAGACTGTTTCTTTGCAATAGCATTTTTTTCTCTCATTATTTTTAAGAAACTGCAGTCTTCCAAAATTTGGTGATGTGCCAGTGATGTTTTGTTTCTCTCTCTTAACTGTTCTATTATAGTATAGAAACATTTTTGTTTTTTATTTGCATTAAATTATATATTTAAAAAAAATATATATGATACCTTTCCGTTAATTCATCATGACTGGCAAGTATTTTTCTCTTCAAAGTTCTCCTTGGGGTTTTCTGGCTGCTCCAGTCAAAGGCACCGTAACTGTTTTTAAACGTTGTCGGACGGGTCCACGTCCTGTAATCTTCCATTTTAAAGTGTTTGAGCAAACTACAGTGTCTTGGTTTATCTGGAGAAAAAGAAAACATTTGTTCTTGGTGGGTAAGTGATAGATCAAACATGGGATTGGTCTTTTATAGCCCACATTGTCAACTGACTCTTCTCCGGTTTATTTCAGAGCATACGCTAAAGACAATATATGATGCAGCTGTATATTTATAATTGTGTAACAGTGCAAATAGTCAATTAGCACATGGTGTAGAATGCAGTGTGTTAATTTTCTTTGGGATATTCAGCGAAAGGCATGAACTATTTAATTATATACATATGCGTATGTAAACAAAGGGTACATGTAACTTACTGTGAATAATGGTCCTTCATCTCTTCTTATTTTGAACATCCACTGTTTTCTCAGGACCTGATCTTTTGGGATTTTATGAAAATGTAAACTTTTATCATATCTTGAATCTGATGTACAGTTAGGTACACAACAATGCTGAGCAGACTTCCCTTTCTTAGTAGATTCCATGTTAGCAGCCATTGCTTGGGGCAACAACCAGCTGTTGTTATGCTCACTTAGCCTCGTTTCGGGAATGGAATTTCTGGCATGCATATAATTTGAGAAAGGGCTATTCCAACAATAATCGGTGCTATTAAAGAGAGCTATCGAAAATTGTAGAATATTAGGTAAATTCTTATATTATATATCATAGTAGGTAATGCTCGATAGTGTAACAAATTCCTGTGATATTTAATTTGAAATGTTATAGTGAAATTAGAACACTTCTAATCAAGTTCATGGACTCATATGAAATATTAAATGTTTGTGCCATTAGTCACTGTAAATCCGTTAATATAAATAAATCCAGTTACACATGGAAGAAAGAATGCAGTTTAAATTCACCATAAATGTAAATTCTACGGCACAAAAGTTAGCGTCAAAATAATCACTGCAAAGCGTATATGTATATGGCCACGTCCACTGCCATCAACATCATGGTATCGTCATGCATTGTCCAGGTGGGCTCCACCAAAGCGTATATGTATATGGCCACGTCCACTGCCATCGATATCATGGTATCATCATGGATTGTCCAGTTGGGCTCCAGTGGTACTCGAGTAATGATATACATTACGGCCCTCAGAATACCTCGTTTTATGGAATCGTCCTTGCTATTGCATACAATCATGTGATATTTTCAGGAGGGTTACCTGGGAGATTTGACTTTTTTTCCAGGGAGATTTGACAAAAACCAGGGAGGTTTTTATACTCGAGTTTTTAACGTGTATCGGTATTTTTTTTTCTGATATAAACCTTAATAAAGGGGGTAAATCAGCATAAAAACATGATATTTTATACATACAATACTGTTTATTTCATGTTAGCATAGCATATAATCAAGTATAGCATGTAATTAAGCATAGCAAACTAAGCATATCACATAATAATCCCTTGATACACCTTTTAATTAAATAAATTGTTGAACAGATATACTGGTTAAACCTGAATAAAGTTAATCTGCATAAAATGTGATATATTCACAAATCACAGTCTGACTGCATAGCACACACTAAACACTTTATATAGACTCTGTCCACTTTTTAACCACTAATTACAACAAGACTTGGCTGCCGCCAGCATCACCTTTGTTGGTTGAAAGTCTACACAATTGTTCACATTATTAAACTTGGCACTCATCAAGTTGTGGATGGTTTCTTCAGAGAGGTTATGTCTAGAATCTGTCTGGATCTTCCTCAAGATGCTGAAACATCTCTCTGGGTCTGCATTCGAATGCGGAATCGACAGACAGGTTAGAGCAACCTGTGCAATGATCTGAAACTGTAGCTTTCCACTCGGTAATCTCTTGTTCTTCATCACCACCCAGAAGTCTTCAAGAGATTCATCAGTTGCTGTGTATGATGGCAGCTACCTGGATGGGGTACAGAGGTACTCCTCTGTCTGGTCTTGGAGGGTTTTCATATCCGGGTCAGGCTCAAACCTCTGGCCAAGCTCTACAACTACAAGAGAAATACTATTTTATTAATATGTATTGCAAAGAATTGAAACTGGCAGTGTCTTGATGGCTGCTTGGGCGCAGAGATTCGCCAAATGACAAACGCAACCGATGTTGTATACATCTGGGTTCTGTTCACGGACCCTCGACAACACACTATTCTGTCTTCCCACCATGACATTAACCTTGTCACTGGAGTAGGCAATACAATTCCTCCAAGGAATGTCTCTATCACTGAAACATAATTATATACAAAATAAACCATAATAATATAACTTTTTTTTTTAAGTAATTGTTCAAGTATACAATACACAAAGTCACTGACTTTATAAATACTTAAATGAACACTTGATTGAGGCTGGAGAAGAGCTTAGCTCCAGTTCCAATATTACATGTTGGCATGGCCAGGAATTTGGTGGTCACACGTTGCACTGTCTGATCGAAGACTCTTATTAGTACAGCCATAAACTTTCTGTCGCCTTGGTCATTGCTTTCGTCTATCATGATAAAAAATTTGGTGTCCTTACACAATGTAGAAACACTTCTGTCAAATTCTGGCCCTAGCACTTTCACGCTTTCTCAAAAAAAACGGTGCCATTACCGTTTACAAATTTCAAAATATAAAAGTAGTCATATATTCAAATTATGTAGTTCGTCGAATTATTTTACAGTTTGACCTCCAGAATCTAGAATATTTTCATCATCAAGAAATGAAAATATATATTTGTATTTATATTTCAAAGATAGTCACTATCAACACCGAAAAGGTTCGTTACCATCACAAGTGACACATCATTTCCATACTATTCTGAAGTTCTAACCTAAACCTTTGTGTTTCCTCTGTTACATGCCAAATTTAATTTCATGAATTTCTCATTATACTATGTAGGATTCAATCGTGTGCATAATTATAACCATATACCATTATAGTAAATATTATACTTAACATAAATCTGCTGAATATATTTTAAGTGCAACAGTCCGTTTAAAGTACTGATCATAGCACTTGGTATCTGTCATTTAATGATGTGAAAACGAATTGTTTAATTCATTACTCATTGATTAAAACATCTACTGATATATTTATTAATCTGACTAGGATTTCCTTTAGTTTTCTAAGGACATGCAATGGTAACGAACCTTTCAAGATGTCTTATGATATATCGATATACTAATAAGCCACATATATAACAAAGCACAACACAATACAACGCAAAACATTTAATAATCAAACTTTGGAACATTTTAAAACATTTTATAAGTCTGAGATTACTTGCGTAAACTTGCAAATAAAATATTAAAACAAATAACAACAGAATAGTTTAAGATTCACTATACTAAACACTCAAATGCCATGTATTTAAGATCGTACTTAATTTGTTATACACATGCAATCTTATAATAGGCCTGCAGCTACAGTGAATTTACTACTTAATTATATCTGTTGAAATGAATTGTCAAATACTGAACAATAAACATAACAGTTTAAACAGAAAGGTTCGTTACTATGATCTCTGATTAGTGGGTGATATTTGGCAGCTTAAAACATGTAACACAGTTTTATACTTTTAACTTGTAAACTGTAAACACATAATTGTCATTATAATCATTCATTGCTCTATTCAACTTGTAAAACAATTGACTGTCACTAACTGTCATTACAATCAGTCATTGCTATATTCAACTTTAAAACAATTAACTGTCATTTATAATAATTCATTGCTCCAATTTCTTTTCAAGACAGTTCTATATCTGATTTTATTTTAGTGTCATTTGAAACAATGATTCGATGCTTTCAACATCTTCCTTGGGTATCTTAAACATTCTCATGGACTTTCCCGTTGGAATTGGCTCATTTATGCGTCTAATAATATTCCCTTCTGCTATCCATATAATGTCTTCATTTTTCGGCCATTGATACAGCTGCCTGGTACGTTGCATGAACGATACTTGAATTTCACCATCTTCCTGATCGATGTCCTCGATTTTCCCTAGATACCACATCTTATTGTATATGGCCGCGACATAATCACCTTCATTATACATTATCTGTGCGCCATTACTCACCACTGGTACTGGTGCTTGAGACGTTTTTTCAGTTTCGTTACTGGACGAAGTAGTAATATGTTCTCTTAATGTTTCTTCTGTCCAATGTCCATTGCAATACTCTCCATTAATACAACCGTTGCAATAGCAACTGACATCGGATACCAATATTGTGTTGTTGCCTCTGCCTACAACGGCATGTACCTTCATGGTACCTTTTATCGGTTTTATAGCTAACTTTGACAGCTCTTCTCCCTTTTCCTGACATTCTGTGGAAGGAACAAACACAAACTTTACCTTTTTCATCGAACATGTACTTGACTGAGTCCATGCATAAAAGTCATTCGCATCCTGTATTACCACTCTTCCGCCTTTCATTGCCTCGTCAGCCATGTGTTTAGTCGTTCCTCCCAAGCCGTCACAGGGCCCTTTGCCGTGCCCGGCCTCAAAATAGTTCCAGACAGCCTTTACTTGGTACTTGTCCTCGTGGTTTGCGATGGTCTCAAATATTGTCTTGTTTCGGTACTGTGAGGTTGGACTGTCAGTCCAGTAGTGAATGGTCTTTACTTGGGGGATGATCAGTTTTACTTCTTTCATTATCTTGTCCAAAAACGTGAGTACAGTTGTTGAATTGTGACCCAACTCATCCGATATCAGTACAACACGTTTATGTTGAAAACTTCCATCACTGTCCTTATAGTAAATAACCGTTGGATGCAATGTAACACCAGTTTGATTCCAATAAGCAGACTGTATTTCTTCAACTGTTTTGCATGCATAGTTCTCCGCGAAATCCATGTGTATTATAGCTTCATCTTTTTTCAGATTTTCTTTCAGAGTATGTACTTCCTTATACTGTCTCTTTACCCTGTTGACATGCTGAGAGAACTCTTCGATCTGTTTGTTCATATGTTCTATGAATTCCTTTCTATCTAGCTCAGTTTTTACAACCTTCATGACCATTTTCTTCCTTCCCTTTTCTTCTACGGGAACTCTTTTCCATTGTCCAAATTTCACCTTTTCTGGTAGATCATTATTCATTTTTAGCTCTACTGATCAGAGATCAGCAGAGCTTATGCCGTGGTGCGGCGTCCGTCCGTCCGTCCGTCTGTCCGTCTGTCCGGAAACTTTTATTTGTAGCGACTTCACAGCTGAAACTACTGGATGGATATTCATGAAACTTTACAGAAATGTTGCCCATAAAGTCTAGTTGATCCTAGCAAAAATTCATGTTGATGTGAAATCCAAGATGGCCGCCAAAGCTAAAAATAGAGTTTTAAAATACAAGTTTGTAGCGACTTCTTCTTGAAAACTATAAGTGATATTGATATGGGACTTTTTCTAAAATGATCAGCATGACATGATGTTGATCCTAGTCAAAAATCATTTTGATTCAACGTTAAACATGGCTGCCAGCGGCCATCTTTGTTTACATAGAGTTATATAGTAAAAACTTGTAGCGACTACTTCTCTGAAACTACTTGGTGGATTGTCATGAAACTTTACAGGAATGTTGCTCTTGATGTCTAATTGATCCTAGAAAAATTTCAGGTCGGCCGGAAATTCAAGATGGCCGTCACAGCTAAAAATAGATTTTTAGCTCTACTGATCAGAGATCAGCAGAGCTTATGCCGTGGTGCGGAGTCCGTCGTCCGTCTGTCTGTCCGTCTGTCCGTAAACTTTTATTTGTAGCGACTTCACAGCTGAAACTACTGGATGGATATTCATGAAACTTTACAGAAATGTTGCCCATAAAGTCTAGTTGATCCTAGCAAAAATTCATGTTGATGTGAAATCCAAGATGGCCGCCAAAGCTAAAAATAGAGTTTTAAAATACAAGTTTGTAGCGACTTCTTCTTGAAAACTATAAGTGATATTGATATGGGACTTTTTCTAAAATGATCAGCATGACATGATGTTGATCCTAGTCAAAAATCGTTTTGATTCAACGTTAAACATGGCTGCCAGCGGCCATCTTTGTTTACATAGAGTTATATAGTAAAAACTTGTAGCGACTTCACAGCTGAAACTACTGGATGGATATTCATGAAACTTTACAGAAATGTTGCCCATAAAGTCTAGTTGATCCTAGCAAAAATTCATGTTGATGTGAAATCCAAGATGGCCGCCAAAGCTAAAAATAGAGTTTTAAAATACAAGTTTGTAGCGACTTCTTCTTGAAAACTATAAGTGATATTGATATGGGACTTTTTCTAAAATGATCAGCATGACATGATGTTGATCCTAGTCAAAAATCGTTTTGATTCAACGTTAAACATGGCTGCCAGCGGCCATCTTTGTTTACATAGAGTTATATAGTAAAAACTTGTAGCGACTACTCCTCTGAAACTACTTGGCGGATTGTCATGAAACTTTACAGGAATGTTGCTCTTGATGTCTAATTGATCCTGTCAAAATTTCAGGTCGGCCGGAAATTCAAGATGGCCGTCACAGCTAAAAATAGTTTTTTAAAAAATAAGTTTGTAGCGACTACTTCTTGAAAACTATAAGTGATATTGATATGGGACTTTTTCTAAAATGATCAGCATGACATGATGTAGATCCTTGTGGAAAATTATTTTGATTCGACGTTAAACATGGCTGCCAGTGGCCATCTTTGGTTACATAGAGTTATATAGTAAAAACTTGTAGCGACTACTCCTCTGAAACTACTTGACGGATGTTCATGAAACTTCACAGGAATGTTGCTCTTGATGTCTAGTTGATCCTAGAAAAATTTCAGGTCGGCCGGAAATTCAAGATGGTCGCCACAGCTAAAAATAGATTTAAAATAAATAAGTTTGTAGCGACTACTTCTTCAAAACAATAAGAGATATTGATATGGGACTTTTTCTAAAATGATCAGTATGACATGATGTTGGTCCTTGTCGAAAATCGTTTTGATTTGACCTTAAACATGGCTGCTTTGTTTACATAGAGTTATATAATGAAAACTTGTAGCAACTACTTCTTTGAAACTACCTGACGGATTTTCATGAAACTTCACAGGAATGTTGCTCTTAATGTCTTATTGATCTTAGCAAAATTTCAGGTCGGCCGGAAATTCAAGATGGCCGCAACGGTTAAAAATAGATTTTCAAAAAACAAGTCTGTAGCGACTACTTCCTGAAATCAAAATCAATCAGTAGAGCTTCAAGGTCATTGACCTCTTGTTAAAAAATAAGTTTGTAGCGACTACTTCTTGAAAACTATAAGTGATATTGATATGGGACTTTTTCTAAAATGATCAGCATTACATGATGTTGATCCTAGTCAAAAATCGTTTTGATTCAACGTTAAACATGGCTGCCAGCGGCCATCTTTGTTTACATAGAGTTATATAGTAAAAACTTGTAGCGACTACTCCTCTGAAACTACTTGGCGGATTGTCATGAAACTTTACAGGAATGTTGCTCTTGATGTCTAATTGATCCTCTCAAAATTTCAGGTCGGCCGGAAATTCAAGATGGCCGTCACAGCTAAAAATAGATTTTTAAAAAATAAGTTTGTAGCGACTTCTTCTTGAAAACTATAAGTGATATTGATATGGGACTTTTTCTAAAATGATCAGCATGACATGATGTAGATCCTTGTGGAAAATTATTTTGATTCAACGTTAAACATGGCTGCCAGTGGCCATCTTTGGTTACATAGAGTTATATAGTAAAAACTTGTAGCGACTACTCCTCTGAAACTACTTGACGGATGTTCATGAAACTTCACAGGAATGTTGCTCTTGATGTCTAGTTGATCCTAGAAAAATTTCAGGTCGGCCGGAAATTCAAGATGGCCGCCACAGCTAAAAATAGATTTAAAATAAATAAGTTTGTAGCGACTACTTCTTCAAAACAATAAGAGATATTGATATGGGACTTTTTCTAAAATGATCAGTATGACATGATGTTGGTCCTTGTCGAAAATCGTTTTGATTTGACCTTAAACATGGCTGCTTTGTTTACATAGAGTTATATAATGAAAACTTGTAGCGACTACTTCTTTGAAACTACCTGACGGATTTTCATGAAACTTCACAGGAATGTTGCTCTTAATGTCTTATTGATCTTAGCAAAATTTCAGGTCGGCCGGAAATTCAAGATGGCCGCCACGGTTAAAAATAGATTTTCAAAAACAAGTCTGTAGCGACTACTTCCTGAAATCAAAATCAATCGGTAGAGCTTCAAGGTCATTGACCTCTTGTTTCAATACTTTTCTCATCATTGATAAATGTTCAGGGTTCAATGAAATGGACAAACCACTGTTCTTCATTGCTTGGACACAAAGAGCCATATTTTGATGCCGAGTATACAGACAGCAACTTCTTGATATGAATGAAGTTAGTTTTATATACGACGGACGTATCCTACAGAAGGATGCAAGCGACAATATGATTTCTGGATTTTCACTTAAAAATTTCTGGTGTAGATTTTTTAAGTAATCAGTAAGTGTCCTGGTTTGATATGTTGATCCACTGGATTTTAACTTGTCTGCTTTTCCAGGGTTAGCTCTGGAGTTATCATCCCTTTTCAGAAACTTGAGGACCTTCGCCTTGTACTTGATTTCTTTAGATTTTTTAATTTTCATGCCATATTGTGCTAACCGATTTCGTCCTAATCCGGTGCTTTTGTTTACTTCTCGGCCTAACCGATATTTACTTATAATCTTCCCACCTATCATTCCCCTTAGAAACCCTACTTCTTTGTGTTTAGATTTCTTTATTTGATTCTGAACTAGATAACTGAACAGTTGTGGTTTTCTAACTTTGGCTTTCTGTTCTGCAGACAGACCGGCTTCACATAGCAATTTTTCTGTGCTTTTTCTAGGGGTCAACATTTCAATAGCTGATTCTACAATGTCAATGTCGAACGATTCTCTCTGCGTTTCTGTCGCGTTTGATGCAGAGTGTTCCATTTCCGTGGGTACCGCGGCTTCTTGGTCAGTTTCTGTAGTTGTTGTTTCGGTATTCATTTTAGACTTCATTCTCTGTATTGATCGTTGATTGGACTTGAACTTCGTCTGTAACTCTTTATAGCTGTCTTTCAACTGCTTAATTTCTTTTGTCTTTACGGATAGCGATCTGCTTATTCTTTTCCTATGCCCATTCCTTCTATTTGGAAATGGCAAATTGACAATTAACGGGGTTCTCTGCTCAATACATTCATGGTCACTTGTGTCCATTACTTCGTTCTCTAACTCATTTAGCATTGTTTCATTCCTTTTCTTTTCGCGATGACGCTGCAAGTATTCATGATTTTTTACTTTCCGTTCAGATTTCTCTTTTCTCGTTAATTCTGATGCTGGGACATAGTTGTTCTGCTTTCGGGAACGTGCCTGTAGCAGGTACGTTTCATATTTTACTGGATTATTCTTTAATCTCTGCCGATAGTCACGCTGAATTTCTGCTCTTGACTTCACCATGATTTCAGTCTGAAAGTAATATTAATGTGTTACTTAAAGACCCATTTTGCGTAAAAAGGTAACAAATAATGTGTCCGAATAACATAACAGAAAAGCGTTACACGACTGGAAAAGTTGACATTGCGAATAGTCAAATTGGAGGTAAATGTCTTCGGGGTAATCAAATTGGAAATGACCATCTGTGCAATGTTGTGTTCAAATATGACAGTAATTGGGCTAGGCTGTATAATGTTACAATCTATGTTAACTTTGATATGACGTGCAGCCGAACGGACGGACGGACACACGTTCGAACATCTGGTAAAGTGCGAACAATGTGTCCTGACAAATTATATGCATAACAGTAGTTATCGCACGACTGCTATATGGACCTTTTAAACCACAGGAATTGTATTATATACGTGACAGGTTCGTTACCTATGCAGCCATATTCCACATGGGTGTGTAAGTTTATAATATGAATAATTACCCGTTATAATTAACAGGTTACTTCAGTAAATATCTAGTAAAAAGGCAAATTCCAGAAAGAGTAAACATATGTGTTACATATTTTCATGGTTAGTGTTCTACCATAAGCAGTTCCACAAATATACAATTTAGACACTCGATATTCTAGGAAAGTCCTTTCGGCGTATATATTATATAAATTGTAAGTTTAGTAAGCCCAAAATATAAAAAACAGTTTAGACAAATAGGATTTATTCATGAGTTGCAAATCAGATCATACCATGGGGCAAGATTTTGGCGTACAAGTTGATGAAAGGTTCGTTACCTACCTATGAGTAACGAACCTTACTAATTTTACAAGCAGTAAATCGATGACAAAACATACCAAGTACGTAATTTCAACATTCTACATACAATCATACACGTAACCGTGATATAAATTATGTTAGATAGTTTAAATAAATCATTATTCATGAACACATACTGTGTGTCATTAATGACAACACCAAAGAATATTTACACACATAATATTAGCATAAGAAAAAATCATCAAAATACTTTTTTAATCAGAAAGTATGAGCACAATACTCAGGACAGATATATCTTATCCATAATGATGTTATTTTCACAACTCCAACCTTTGAGAATGGTAAGTTAATAACTCAAAAGGTTCGTTACTAAATGTCACGAACCTTTCTGTGTTTTTCAACAGTCATATCAATGTCGACATTTTAATAAATGCATAAATATGTATAAAGACATATGTAGCAAGGATTCCTGCAAATAAAATAATCAAATACATTTGTATAGAAGACAAACTTACATGAAAAAGATCACTTACCTAAATGTCAAGTTTTGTCGTCACTTCATCTCAATCGATTTTCAGCCATGCTTGTTTACACAGATCATGAGTGACTTTTCCAAGGACTAATGACGTCATCGCTTTCGAATTATGACGTTTACAACTCCAAGTTCGTGTATACTTTAGTTGATTAATTGGTTTATTAATTGATAGTAACGAACCTGTCATTACGAACCTTTATTTTGGGAATTTTAACCCTGAAGAAATGCGTATATGATACACAAGTATGTGTTTTATGTTTTATTGTCATTATAGTATCCTCCTTTATGTACAGATAGTAGGAAATTAATATACGGATCATAGTTTTATCACAACAATGGTAACAAACCTTTCATCCTTAACTAAAACCGCTGACCCTATACCCTCTTAAAGTGTTAACATATTTAATGTGATCACTCAAATACGATCAACTGTAATTCCTTCTACTTAGTAACATGTTACAACATACTTAAAACGTTTCTTTATTGCTGCTTTTACAATGCCAGGTGTATTACTGGAGAGTCTTAACAATGTCACGAACCTTTCGTACATTTTGGCGACAACATATTTGTAGCAAAAAAATACATTTTTTCAAGTAGCAGGCATATGTATATACCATTTTCGTAAAGAGGAATGATGTATATACCAAAATAATCAATCAGAGTCTTACGGTATAGCGTATAATTGACCAGGACTACTATTGAAATTAAAGTTTTAACAGGCGACAGTAACGAACCTTTCAAAATGGCATGTTCTAGATGCTGTGACTGACAGAAACGACGTTGGTTAGAAAAAATGGGTTGTTGTTTTAACACATTAGTGTATAGGCTAACAATGGAGACAACAATTTTAAATATTGCAACATTCATTAACTCGTGCATATGCGGCGACAGCGTGTTTTTCAATTGGCACCGTTTTTTTGAGAATGCGTGTTTATTCACAATATGTGTAGTTTTCGTTCTCTTGCATCTGAACTTTTTGGGCGAACATCTTTTTACATAAGTCTGTCAAGTGATCAGCTACAGTAAACGGTAGGTTGTGCTCGGCAATAAAGTTGGCAAACATCACTTCCGCTAGTCACACTTTTGTCTATATCAGGCTTTTTGAACATTTCTGAAACATTGTGGTTGAACTGAGTAGAGCCTGCTTTAGTTCTGTGTTTTTCAGTTTTTGAATGGCTGAGAATGTCACTCTTTCCTGAGTGGCCAATATTAAAATCCAGTTGACACACTGTACATAGGGCATGGTGTATTCCCTTTTGACTACAACTTATCCATGGATATACACTTCTCCAAGAAGAATTATACTTCACAAGATACTTCTGCTTTTTGGGTCTGGAAATATTGTTCAGACTCCGGAGATAAAACACGTTTCGGCATTTTGATTTTGCAAGTAATAACCATTATGAAGATGCTTCCCATTTTATACACAGACAAAACTAACACTTCTCTAATCATGACAAACTGCAATTGATTAGTTGAAATCGTCATCCTTTAATTATCCTCAATTATAATATTAATCCAATTAATACACCAAATATCAATCGATGCCGAATTCGCTAATTACCACCCCACTTACAGTCGGTATATTTCTATCAACCTCCCATGGACATTACAGATATCACCGCCACGTGTCATAAACAAACAATGCAATCATTATTTTCACACAATAAACTAATTAGCTGACATGCTAATCCTTTTAATTACCTGCCCAGGGGCAATGTTTTCACAGATATAGATAAGACGGTTAGTGTTTATTTTCTAGATCATTCGGGGGGGGGGGACTCGGTCTTGATCCAATAAATCATAGCAATTACCCAAAAGGATTCGCAAATAGCGAAATTTTGTAACTCGGCGCAAAATACCGTGAGAAATGGAGCTCCCGGCGGGAGGCCGGGAAATTCCATGAAATCCCGGGAGGAATTAGCTCCCGGCGGGAGATATCACATGTATGCTATTGTTTGCCGTACTATTTGAGATAACCACAAGTCCCTTCAAAGTGGTGGGCAGAAAGTGTCCAGGTTAATATACTCATAGATATCAGTTCAGGTAAATCCACTGAAGTTAACTCGACCTGTATCTGATTGTCTTTCATCACGGTGTCCTGTATCTGATTGTGTTTCATCACAGTGTCCTGTATCTGATTGTCTTTCATCACCGTGTCCTGTATCTGATTGTCTTTCATCACCGTGTCCTGTATCTGATTCTCTTTCATCACGGTGTCGTGTATCTGATTCTCTTTCATCACCGTGTCCTGTATCTGATTCTCTTTCATCATAGTGTCCTGTATCTGATTGTCTTTCATCACGGTGTCCTGTATCTGATTGTCTTCCATCATAGTGTCCTGTATCTGATTCTCTTTCATCATAGTGTCCTGTATCTGATTCTCTTTCATCATAGTGTCCTGTATCTGATTCTCTTTCATCATAGTGTCCTGTATCTGATTCTCTTTCATCATAGTGTCCTGTATCTGATTCTCTTTCAGCATAGTGTCCTGTATCTGATTCTCTTTCATCATAGTGTCCTGTATCTGATTCTCTTTCATCACGGTGTCCTGTATCTGATTCTCTTTCATCACGGTGTCCTGTATCTGATTGTCTTTCATCACGGTGTCCTGTATCTGATTCTCTTTCATCACCGTGTCCTGTATCTGATTCTCTTTCATCACGGTGTCCTGTATCTGATTCTCTTTCATCACAGTGTCCTGTATCTTATTCTCTTTCATCACGGTGTCCTGTATCTGATTGTCTTTCATCACGGTGTCCTGTATCTGATTCTCTTTCATCACAGTGTCCTGTATCTGATTGTCTTTCATCATAGTGTCCTTTATTTGATTCTCTTACATCACGGTGTCCTGTATTTGATTCTCTTTCATCACAGTGTCCTGTATCTGATTGTCTTTCATCACAGTGTCCTGTATCTGATTGTCTTTCATCATAATGTCCTATATTTGATTCTCTTACATCACGGTGTCCTATATCTGATTCTCTTACATCACGGTGTCCTGTATTTGATTCAGTGTGTCATTTCAAAAGTAGGAATCATTGTAACAGGTGTGTCACTTGTTTTGTCAAATTGCACACTTTTATAACAGCTCCACAATTGTCAAAGTAGAGAATTTAGTCAAACATGGGTTTTCTGTTTTGCTGTATCCTTTTTGGGCAGTCGATAATTATGTTTGCATTTCCTTCTAACAGGAGTGCATGTTTTTGTTTTCTACAACAGTGTTCCATATCACAAAATCCACTTTTCCTGTTTCATCCGTCATGATGATGCTGATGTGGCTGTTGCTTATTGGGCAAAGACATTTGTGAAATTATGCATATAATTCTTTGGGACTGACAAGTTCTTTACCAAATCAATTCTTTTCTCAGACATTTTTTAATCACCAAACCTGCATTTGATAAGTTTTTGAAGTTGAATTATCTCCGCTTTCTTATCAGAAATATTACTCATTCATTTTCTGAGACAACTCCTTTGTTATAGATCTCTGTCATGCAAAAATCTTTCCTTGAATACGAAGATTCTGGAAATGCGATCATTTTTGTTTCAGCAGCATTTTCCCCATTATTTTACCAAAATATTTTGAAGAAATGTGTTAACATGGCATACAAGCACATTTCGCGGTTCAGACAGTCCAGATCATATTAAGCCGTCCATATCTGAATACTGGAACCCAGTATAGACTCCGTTTTCTGCTGGAAATCTTGTGTGAATTTGCACGTTATGTTGAAAAACTAACAGGACACTTACATCAACAGCTTCATAATCTGAGCAATATTTTTTTTTCTTTCATTTACATTTTATATTTTCCCCCCCGGATCTTATGGTTTATTTTGGGAACAGTCGTCTTCATCCAAATATTTTCTTTTTCCTCGTCTGGGGAAGCCCCAGGTTGGGAGAGAGAATTTGTATAGGTTACTGTTAATCACTTACAGAGACATACAGTTTCTTGCGAAAATGGTGGTATTTAATTTTGTATCATATGATAACACCCTCCGAATACAGTTTTTGAATAAATTAAGTCAATATATTACAACATAAAAGCGGGTTTGTCATTGGTTGTATTTTTTCTTTTTTTGTTCTAAAAACATTAAAAAAACACCAAAGGGGAACAGCAGTCCTTAAACCCTGGATGGTCTGTCAAACAGGTAAATTCCTGCTCCTCCCGCCTCCTAGCAGCTCTTGCAACTTCACAACAACATATTGACTCCTCCACTGTTGCCATGGCCACACAATTTCCGCATTTACACCCGAAATAAAAAAAAATCAACATTGACTATGAGAAGCTTGGTGCTGATATTTTAAAATTAAATAATTGTTTCTATTTCAGTTTCTACCATACCTATGAGGAAGAATTATATTGCTAGTATTAAATCGGTCATCTTTGGTTATGTACCTTGCGCTTGGTTTATATTCATTTCTGCTAATACTTAGCGAATTGAGAGCAGAATCAAAGAAAGTTAAAAATGAAAAAACTCCGCTGAGAATCATCTCGCTAAAATAACTTCTTTGATTCTGCTCTCAATTCACTAAGTATAAGCAGAAGTGAATATTAACCGAGTCTTTTTACCATTGAATGCGATACTTTAGGCATAATATATCTTTATGGACTGAGAATTAGAGCCGAAATGCTTGTGTTTACTTACCAAGTCGAGACAAATCTTCGTTACGGATGATCATCACGTGCACCTGCTGATGACGTCAATTACTGGGCTTGTCTTTTATAACAGCTCCACAGTTGTCAAAGTAGAGAATTTAGTCAAACATTGGTTTTCAGTTTTGCTGTATCCTTTTTGTGCAGTCCATAATTATGTTTGCATTTCCTTCTAACAGGAGTGCATGGTTTTGTTTTCTACAACAGTGTTCCATATCACAAAATCCAGTTTTCCTGTTTCATCTGTAATGATGAGGTTTATGTGGCTGTTGCTCATTGGGCAGACATTTGTGAAATTTTGCATATAATTTCTATGGTAATTCATATAACTAAACAGATATTAAATTTGTTTGCGCATTCTTTGGCACTGACCAGTTCTTTACCATATCAATTCTTTTCTAAGAATGAATGAATGAATGAATGGTGTTTTACGGCACGTCGACACATAAATAGGTCATATTGTGCGCAAAAATTTATGAAAATGAAGTATTAATTAAAAATTAATGTAAATATATAAAGATAAAACTATTAAAAAATAAGGGATGATCAGGTGTAATATAAACTATGTATGTAAATCAACGAATGCCCGTCAACGGGTATATAAACAAGTAAATATATATAAGAACACATTACTATGATTTATATAGTCTGATCTCTTTCAGGAAATCTAAAACAAGACTAAAATCTACAGTATCAAATAACTCTTTCATAGTATTAACATTGTAGTACCTTTGACGCATAGGATCAAAGTCTACACATTCCAATAATATGTGTTTGACCGTTAACGGTGCAAAGCAGGGTATACATTCTGGTAATCTTTTCTAAGAAACTGGTCATGTGTCTCAAATTGAGTCCAAACTGTCATGTCTTTTTCGTTTCATTTGATCGAATCCACTCTTGAATCAAACACCTAAAATGAATTTGATAAGTTTTCGGCACCAGAAACATCATTGGAATTGGAATTATCTCTGCCTTTTTATCAGAAATATTACTCATTCATTTTGTTTTAGATCTCTGTCATGTAAAAATATATATTGTACTTCTTTCCTTGAATACGAAGATTCTGGAAATGCGATCATTTTAGTTTCAGCAGCATTTTCCCCATTGTTTTACCAAAATATTATGAAGAAATGTGTTTACACAGCATACAAGCATATTTCGCGTTTCAGACAGTCCAGATCATAAGCCGTCCATATCTGAATACTGGAACCCAGTATAGACTCCGTTTTCTGCTGGAAATCTTGTGCGAATAGCACTTACAGCACATGCTGGTAAAACGAGCCTATCAAGTTTGGCCAGTCCTTTCCAAATCCACCTGTCCAATCAGAATTTGTAATTCCATATGCGGCTAGAATGTACCCCACTGAAAACCTTGTTCTGCCTGGAGCTCTCTGTAAGAGAAATCGAAGTTCAGCACACTGTTCCATTCGTACATCTCGGCAAATTCATAAATTTTGGTTGTATGTGCCAAGTAGAATTCTACATTATCACGTTTTAGAAGACCGGAAGTCAGCAGGTGGTTCAATAGTCGCATGTTGGCGGCCCCACATCCGTCTATGTATATCCCTAGGTAGGGATGGTCTTCTTTCGTCTTGAGGACTAGGGTCTCGGGGTCACTAGAGCCGCTTCTTAATACAAATTCTTTCCGTCTACTCTGTCGACGGCGTTTACATTTTTCGGTTAAGAAACGCGTGATATGGACAGCCTTTTGGGATTTTGCCCGCATTGTTAATATTGCTCTCGGGTCCATATAGCCGGAACTGTCTTGCTCTGAATGGTTCGGGGTTGGTAATTGTTAGCTCTACTGATCAGAGATCAGCAGAGCTTATGCCGTGGTGCGTCGTCCGTCTGTCCGTCTGTCCTTAAACTTTTTTTTTGTAGCGACAACTCCTCTGAAACTACTGAATGGATTTTCATGAAACTTTACAGAAATGTTGCCCATGAAGTGTAGTTGATCCTAGCAAAAATTCATGTTGATGTGAAATCCAAGATGGCCGCCAAATCTAAAAATAGGTTTTTAAAAAACAAGTTTGTAGCGACTACTTCTTGAAAGCTATAAGTGATATTGATATGGGACTTTTTCTAAAATGATCAGCATGACATGATGTTGGTCCTTGTTAAAAATCGTTTTGATTCAACGTTAAACATGGCTGCCAGCGGCCATCTTTGTTTACATAGAATTATATAATGAAAACTTGTAGCAACTACTCCTCTGAAACTACTTGACGGATTTTCATGAAACTTCACAGGAATGTTGCTTTTAATGTCTTATTGATCCTAGCAAAATTTTAGGTCGGCCGGAAATTCAAGATGGCCGCCACGACTAAAAATAAATTTTCAAAATACAAGTTTGTAGCGACTTCTTCTTGAAAACTATAAGTGATATTGATATGGGACTTTTTCTAAAATGATCAGCATGACATGATGTTGGTCCTTATCAAAAATTGTTTTGATTCAACGTTAAACATTGCTGCCAGCGGCCATCTTTGTTTACATAGAGTTATATAGTAAAAACTTGTAGCGACTACTCCTTTGAAACTACTTGGCGGATTTTCATGACACTTTACAGGAATGTTGCTCTTAATGTCTAATTGATCCTAGCAAAATTTTAGCTCGGCCAGAAATTTAAGATGGCCGCCACAGCTAAAAATAGACTTTTAAAAAAGAAGTTTTGTAGCGACTACATCTTGAAAACTATAAGTGATATTGATATGGGACGTTTTGTAAAATTATCAGCCTGACATGATGGTTATCAGAGTCAAACATTATTTGGATTCGACGTTAAACATGGCTGCCAGTGGCCATCTTTGTTTACATAGAGTTATATAATGAAAACTTGTAGCGACTACTCCTCTGAAACTACTTGACGGATTTTCATAAAACTTCACAGGAATGTTGCTCTTGATGTCTAATTGATCCTAGCAAAATTTCAGGTCGGCTGGAAATTCAAGATGGCCGCCACGGCTAAAAATAATTTTTCAAAAAACAAGTCTGTAGCGACTACTTCCTGAAATCAAAATCAATCAGTAGAGCTACAAGGTCATTGACCTCTTGTGTGTTAAATAAATTGTCGAAGTGCTTACCTGCACTGTTAAGTAAGTCTGCATTTTTTTTAGTAACGGTCACATCCTCAGGTTGCTCGGTGTCCGTCACTTGGTGACAGTTGCCGTCAGCATTAATGCAACTTGCATTCCACTGGTTTATTGCACTCATGATTAGTTCCACACACCCTAACGGTAGTCCCATTTCTTTAAGATCTTTTGTTTCTACAAGTTGCAATGCTTCCTTTGTAATCAGTTCTTCTTGGCGGAAAGTCTGGGTGACTTTCCTTGGCAGTTTAAGTTCCTTCACCCATTCATCAAAACTAAATTCATTGTCTTTGACACTATTTTCCATATTCACTAAATCCGTGTCCACCATTATTAATATCCACACTTTCTAAGAACCTGCTCGCATGCTTACTAAACGCGCACTGCTAGAGTTTGCATGCTGAAAGGCGCCAAGACCCTGGGGGTCCCAGTGAGGTCACGTGGACAGAGTTAACAGACTGTGAAGCGCTGGCTGCCCGTTTGTCTAAATGAAATTACGGAACGTAATTCTACTTAAATTTGTTTGCTCATTCTTTTGGACTGACCAGTTCTTTACCATATCAATTATTGTCTCAAATTGAGTCCAAACTGTCATGTCTTTTTAGTTTCATTTGATCAAATCCACTATTGAATCAAACACATAAAACATGCAGTCTAAAAAACATCAATTCTATGGAAAGTACCTCATTTTGTCTGAGACCTTATACATGGGATGGGGGAAATAATCCACATCGTATTTGTCATGTGAATTTTCACCAAATCACTTGGTGACATTTTTAATCACCAAACCTGAATTTGATAAGTTTTCGGCTCCAGAAACATCATTTGAATTGGAATTATCTCTGCTTTTTTATCAGAAATATTACTCATTCATTTTGTTTTAGATCTCTCTCATGTAAAAATATTTCTAGTACTTCTTTCCTTGAATACGAAGATTCTGGAAATGCGATCATTTTAGTTTCAGCAGCATTTTCCCCATTGTTTTACCAAAATATTATGAAGAAATGTGTTTACACAGCATACAAGCATATTTCGCGTTTCAGACAGTCCAGATCATAAGCCGTCCATATCTGAATACTGGAACCCAGTATAGACTCCGTTTTCTGCTGGAAATCTTGTGCGAATAGCACTTACAGCACATGCTGGTAAAACGAGCCTATCAAGTTTGGCCAGTCCTTTCCAAATCCACCTGTCTATAATCAACGGTATGTTATTTATCTGTATACCTGAAAATAGGAACGAAATGTGGTTAAAGTGACATGATGGCAGTCTTGAAGTATTAATCAATTAATTATTTAACATGACTCAAAGTTCCCCTTGTTCATGTTGTTAAAAGTACTGGAGGCTATCTGGAAGAATAATGGAGGTCAATCCAAATACGAGTGAAGTCCTCATAATGTTTTTCATTTAACCCCAAATATAAATAATGTCCAAGAAGGAATAATTCCCTATCAACGATCATTGAACATAGATATATATATTATAGTTTATAAGGATTACTTACCACAGATTAACATTTTCTGATCTTTTGTCCTGCATACATGTTTAGGTGGGTGGGAGGGTGATGTGGGGGTAGGGGTAAAAGCAAACTTATTTCTGACTCGTCTCCCTGTGTCAGGAATTTGAATAAAAATGGGGTGATAATGTTCAAGAAAGTCACAGGTGTAGAAAACAAAAGACACATTTTAATACCAGTTATGGCCAGCCGTTTTACCGATTTTACGTTATTCCAAAAAGAGAACGCCAGGCCACACTTAGCTAGAGTTACAAGGGATATTTTCTAGCTGGAATAACATGACATCGGGATGATTTCCTAGGAATAGCAAAACTGATTCCTCAAAGGTACTCTGACATGACTATGACATATCTCTGATTTTTCAAAGGTACCCTGACATGACTGTGACATATCTCATGACTGTGACATATCTCTGATTCCTCAAAGGAACCCTGACATGACTGTTACATGTCTCTGATTCCTCAAAGGAACCCTGACATGACTGTGACATATCTCTGATTCCTCAAAGGAATCCTGACATGTTTGTTACATATCTCTGATTGTTCAAAGGCACCCTGAAATGACTGTTACATATCTCTGATTCTTCAAAGGTACCATAACATGACTGTTACATATCTCTGGTTCCTCAAAGGTACCCTGACATGGCTTTTACATATCTCGGATTCCTTAAAGTTTGACATGACTGCTATATATCTGAGATTCCTCAAAGGTACCCTGACATGGCTGTTACGTATCTCTGATTCCTCAGAGGTACCCTGCCATGACTGTTACATATCTGAGATTCCTCAAAGGTACCCTGACATGGCTGTTACGTATCTCTGATTCCTCAGAGGTACCCTGCCATGACTGTTACATATCTGAGATTCCTCAAAGGTACCCTGACATGGCTGTTACGTATCTCTGATTCCTCAGAGGTACCCTGCCATGACTGTTACATATCTGAGATTCCTCATAGGAACCCTGACATGGCTGTTACGTATCTCTGATTCCTCAGAGGTACCCTGCCATGACTGTTACATATCTGTGATTCCTCAAAGGTACCCTGACATGGCTGTTACGTATCTCTGATTCCTCAGAGGTACCCTGCCATGACTGTTGCATATCTGAGATTCCTCAAAGGAACCCTGACATGACTGTTGCATATCTCTGATTCTTCAAAGGAACGCTGACATGACTGTTACATATCTCTGATTCTTCAAAGGTACCCTGACATGACTGTTAATATCTCTGGTTCCTCAAAGATACCCTGACAGGACTGTTACATATCTCTGATTCCTCAAAGGTACCCTGACATGGCTGTTACATATATCTGATTCTTCAAAGGGCTGTTACATATCTCTGATTCTTCAAAGAAACGACTGAGTGCAGAAAAGATTTAAGAAACCAACCTTTACCCGAAGTCTGAGAGAGTTGATTGACATGACTGTTACATATCTCTGATTCTTCAAAGGTACCCTGACATGACTGTGACATATCTCTGATTCCTCAAAGGTACCCTGACATGAATGTTACATATCTCTGATTCCTCAAAGGAACCCTGGCATGACTGTTACATATCTCTGATTCCTCTATGGAGGTGTTGGGTTGCTCACCAGACCATCCTAATAGAGAAGATTTTGGGTTGCTGACATGACTACAGTCAAAGAAATTAGAATTTTTGTTCACTCGCTCGAATTATTATATAATCATTTAGACTATTACAATTTTCTCAAGCCGGACTATATAGATTTCTAGGCTTTTACTAGCCAAATTTAAAAAAAATTCACCTTCACGCTAGTGCTAATTTCGACCACTGTGACTATCGTAGTATAGAAGGTGTGGTGTTGGTACACTGCCTATACTACGAGACCTGAGACCAACATCACAGCTGACTGGACTGCTATTCCAGCCTCCCCAGGTTGACCAAATCTCCATCTGAAATAAAACAACAAAAAACATTGTTTATATATAGGTCCTTTTAACTTTGTGTGTCCCATGGACACATTTCTAGTTAAATAAATGAATCAGTTTAAGTAAGCCACTTTATTCTTTGAATGTTACCATGCAAGCACAATGCTTCAAAGCATCTGAAAAGGAAAAAACATTGTTTAGATATACGTCTTTTTTTATGCCCACCACAGAATGGTGAAGGGGCATGATTTTATAGAGTTAGTTTGCCATGTCTGTCTGTTTGTCACGAAAAGTTTTTATGTGTTTATCTCCTCCCACAGGTTTTAACTGATTGTTTTGAAACTTTACAGGATGCTTACCTATGATGTCAAGATGTGCATGTTGATTTGGCGACAAAGTCGACCTTGTATTACAGGAGTTATGGACCTTTTTCGTCAAATTTTATGTTAAAATATCTTGTGTGTCTATCTTCAACAGTTGTTTAGAAATTTGATAGGATTTACCTTACCAATGATGTCAACATGTGCATATCGATCCAACGCCAAAATCGACCATCACTTGTAATACCTGAGTTACAGCCCTTTTTTCGTCTAATTTTATGTTTTTTGCCGATTGTTTCCAGTAGGGGCATCCGTGTCTCATGGACTAATGTCAAGTTAAATAAATGAATTCATTTTAAGTTAGCACTTTATTACTTGAATGTTACCATGCAAACACAATGCTTCAAAGCATCTGAAAAGAGAAATACTATTGTTTAGATATAGCGATTTTATTGTTTGATTGTGAACATGGAAGCACAATGCTTCAAAGCATGTTTGCTGAATTAACAAACTCTCTCCTCACTACTGAATTAACAAACTCTCCTCACTACCTACTGAATTAACAAACTCTCTCCTCACTACTGAATTCAAAAACTCTCTTCTTACTACTGAATTAACAAACTCTCTCCTCACTACTGAATTAACAAACTCTCTCCTCACTACTGAATTAAAAAACTCTCTCCTTACTACTGAATTAACAAACTCTCTTCTTACTACTGAATTAACAAACTCTCTCCTCACTACTGAATTAACAAAATCTCTCCTCACTACTGAATTAACAAACTCTCTCCTCACTACTGAATTAACAAACTCTCTCCTCACTACTGAATTAACAAACTCTCTCCTCACTACTGAATTAAAAAACTCTCTCCTTACTACTGAATTAACAAACTCTCTTCTTACTACTGAATTAACAAACTCTCTCCTCACTACTGAATTAACAAACTCTCTCCCCACTACTGAATTAACAAACTCTCTCCTCACTACTGAATTAACAAACTCTCTCCCCACTACTGAATTAACAAACTCTCTCCTCACTACTGAATTAACAAACTCTCTCCTTACTACTGAATTAACAAACTCTCTCCCCACTACTGAATTAACAAACTCTCTCCTCACTACTGAATTAACAAACTCTCTCCTTACTACTGAATTAACAAACTCTCTCCCCACTACTGAATTAACAAACTCTCTCCTCACTACTGAATTAACAAACTCTATCCTCGCTAATTAATTAACAAACTCTCCTCACTACATAATTTTTCACAAGCGTGGACAGAGTTTGAAAACTCGAAGAAAAATAGGTACCAAGAGAATGGCGTTACACGGGTGTCATCAATATTCAGCCATTTTCCCCATGATACCTGGTAAACATCCCCATGATACCTGGTAAACAAAACATTCTTGTGAAAAACAAAAAATAAAGTATTGAATTTATATATTAAAAATAAGATTTTTAAACTATAATTATTTCTAAACTGCTGAAGTGACATAATAAGTTAGTAGGAATATTGGAAGTTTTCTGGATGTCATTAACAGATGAAAATGAAAACATACAACCCGGATTGCTTTATATCGTGTAGACGAGTAGAAAAAGCGTAAAAAGTAGTTAACTTAGTATGTATTTGCTGAATTTCAAGTCGTCCTCGAGTGTGGACAGTTAAATCTTGGGAATTATCTTGACATCTAATGTCGGGGCATGTTTTGTCACGAATTTCCATACCAATACCACAAGTTGCTTCAAGCACACTTGCCAAAGGGGACCATAATTATGTGCCATCCGGTTGCAGATGAAAATTACTTTGACTGGTAAATGTGTCGTAACAAAAAAGCAATAGCCGCAATTAATCTGCTACTTCCAACTATTTTCAAATCATGGATTTAAAACATGATATAATATATATTTATGATTTTTAGCTCTACTGGCCGAAGTCCAGCAAATTAAAGTTTAAATTCAATCCATCGGCCGTCCGTCGTTAACTTTTGTCTCATTAAGACAATAGGCCTACATTTTTCATTTGATCTTTACCAAACTTTACCAGATTGGTAATATCAGTGAAAGCTCGGACACTTTCGAAAACCAGATCGGACCAGTTACGTCAGAGTAATGGCCCTTGATTTAGTTAAAAATGCTATATTTTGCCTCCTTAAGACTTTAGGTTACTTTTTACCCGATCTTTAACAAAATTTAACAGATTGTTAATATCACCGAAAGCTCAGACAATTTTGAAAAACAGCCAGATTAAAATAGTAACTGCGGAGTTATGGCCCTTGATTTAGTTACAAACGTTATTTTGCCTCAAGACAATTTTGCTTCATTTTTATACACTCGTCATAAGACTGGACGTATTATGTCGTGGCGTTGTCCGTCCTTTACGTGAGTCTGTCTGCATATATACTAATTCGTGAGAATGTCCGAGCTTACAAATAAGTACTTAGGTGGCTAGGGTTAGGGTTTGGGAACAATAGAGAACAATAGATGCTATTCATTCCGTTTCTGTTATGTGGCTAAACATTATTTTGCCTGGCTAGAAGAACAAAAGAGTGAACAAAGGAGTAGCCACATAAATACTGATTCGAGAACGTCCGTCTGTCTGTTAAGTTTTGCGATGTCCGCTCTCTAACTCAAACAAATATTATCCAATCATTATGAAACTTGGAAATAATGTTTATGGGCATAATATCTTGGTCAAATTCAAAAACCAGTGTTTATGGGCATAATATCTCATCAGATTCGACAACTGGCCCAATCGCCCCGGTAACAATAGAGTTATGGCCTTTTAATTATTGAAAATTTACAATTTTGACGATGTCCGCTCTGTAATTCAAACAAATATCAACCAATCCTTATGAAACTTAGAAATAATGTTTATGGGCATAATATCTCGGGAAAGTAAGAAAATTAACCCAATCGCCCTTGTAACAACGGAGTTATGGCCCTTTAATTATTGAAAATTTACACAAAAATAAATTACAATGTCCGCTCTCTACCTTAAACAAATATTATCCAATCATTATTAAACTTTGAATAATGTTTATGGGCATAATATCTCGGGGGAAATTTTGAAAATTAACCCAATCGCCCTGGTAACAGCTGAGTTATGGCCCTTTAATTATTGAAAAAATACACAAAAATAAATTACAATGTCCGCTCTCTACCTTAAACAAATATTATCCAATCATTATGAAACTTGGAAATAATGTTTATAGGCATAATATCACGGTCAAGTTCCAAGACCAACCCAATCGCCGTGGTAACAATGGAGTTACTTCCCTTTAATTATGGAAAATTGACAATTTTAATGATGTCCGCTCTCTACCTCAAACAAATATTATCCAATCCTTATGAAACTTGGAAATAATGTTTATGGGCATAGTATCTCGGTCAAGTTCGCAAACCAGCCCAATCGCCCCGGTAACAATGGAGTTACAGCTCTTTAATTATTGAAAATTTTCAATTTTGCAATGTCTGCTCGAAGTTCGAAAACCAGCCAAATCGCCTTGGTAACAACACTCTTGTTCATCCAATCTTTTTCAACCTTTACCAGATTTGTGATATCAATGAAAGCTCGCACGATTTCGAAAAACCAGCCAGTTTGGACCAGTAACACCAGAGTTATGACCCTTGATTTAGTTAAAATGTCTATATTTTGCATTGTTAACATGATATGGCCTTCTTTTTTTGTCCAATCTTTACCAATCCCTGCCCGATTGTTGATAAATGAAATCTTGAACAAGTTCAAAAATCAGCCAGATTGGACCATTTACACCAGAGTGCTGTATTTTGCCTCGTTAAAGATGATGGGGACTTCATTTTTCATCCGATCTTTTCCGAACATTACCAGGTTGCTACTGTCAATGAAAGCTTGGAAAAGTTCAAATCCAACCAAATTGGATTAGTAACACCGGAGTTATGGCCCTTCATTTGGCCGGATTTCATTAAAACTTTGCAGGGATGATCAGTACCAAGCCTAGTTGTACATATCATCACCGTGTTCTGGTTGAATGATTTTTGTGGAGTTATGGCCCTTATAAGGTTTTAATACACAAACTTTGTCCCCGACTAATTCTCCTGATACTCTGGCCGGATTTCAACGAATCTTTGCAGGGATGATCAGTACCAAGCCTAGTTGCGTATTTCATTGCCGTGTTCTGAATGAATTTTGTCAGGGTTTTGGCCCCTTAAAGGTTTTAATACACTGACTTTGTATTGACCAGTTCTCCTGAACCTCTGGCCAGATTTCAATGAAACTTGGCAGGGATGATCAGTACCAAGCCTAGAAGCCTAGTTGCGTATATCATCGCCTTGTTCCGGTTGAATGATTCTTGACAGAACTTATGATGGACCCTTGTATATAATTTTTATTTTTAGCCTGTACAGTGTCCACAGGCCCTCTGAGGCCTCTTGTTTTTCCATTAATTTCCTTTTGTAAAATTTTATCTAATTATAATTCACTGACAAGTAAAACACTTCTGCCTGTCAGTCTGTTTATAGTGTAAGCTAATCTTCTTCTGTTTTGATAAGGGCATTCTGTTCTGTCCTTAGATGTTATTTATCTACGACTTTTGTAAATCTTCTTTTTCATTGTCTCTCTTGTTGTGCAACTGCTAACCTCAGTAATGAGACAAATACAGAAACAGTACTGATGGAGATGACCCAACATTGACACATTTATTATAAATGCACAGCGCAGTAGCTGTTACACATGGTTGTTGACTGCCATTAGCTCCAATCACCGACATCTTGAGTAACCATAAAGTGTCTAACCTTGCACACATGATTTATTATTACATTTGCTCCCTATGCAACATTCACTGCACAATGGTGTGAATTGTCATTAGCTCCAATCACCAACGTCTTGAGTAACTATAAGTGTCTAACCTTGCACACATGATTTATTATTGCATTTGCTCCCAATGCAACATTCGCTGCACACTGGTGTCGATTGTCGATGCCCGTCCACTTCAGGCAATAGTCCGCATGATCCTTCCCAGCATCCCTCGGCCTCAGGCGATAGTCCACATGATCCTTCCCTGTACTGGAAAGTACTTTTCTGTTCTTATCCAGAACTCTCGTATGTTGGGTTCTAGCTGCCATGTACTAACATGCTCCTCCATATTGTTTTTCTTGCATGTGATGCATATCTCAATATCTATTGTTGCTATTATGTTTTCAAGCCTGTAAAAAATTTCAGGACTAGTAAGTCGTCTTCCAGTTACCCTTATCAACTTTGTACTCGCCCTTAATTTTGAACAGAAATCGCCTTCATATTTTTGCTTACCGTTAGTGCTAGACAAGGTAAATCAGTGTCAATCAAGAACACTTTATTTAGATAAACAATCTACATGTGACATTATCAAAGTATCAAATAAATGACTAGATCCCATCTAAGGTATGACTAGCTTGTCCACTTAATAATTATGGAAGGCACTTACAGTAAGATATGACATCTTTTTAACATTTCAAAAAGCATCTGTTTATGTAAGTCACTGTGATAATACAACTGTGTATCCTCCAGTCTTTTCTCCTAGCTGCAAAACACGCTAGCATTTGGTACTATCATACTGCTTTTATTGCAGTTTTAATTTATCTATTCACTATCTCTATTTTTTCGTCATCTCCACCAACTCTCCTCCAAAAACATTCTATAGACATGTCTATTTTCTTCGACATTTTTACGGGAAAATGTCGTCATATCAAGTATAATGGTCCGGTTACAGTGATTAATAAAAACTACTAGTTTAGTATTGGATAATTCAATCACGACTTCGGATATCTCGGCTTTATACCTTATCACTAAAGTAACCATAGGTCGCCAATATTTTCATGTTTACTTCCGGTGTATTTGAGTGTAATTTATCGGCTATTTATTTAGTTTAAGCAAACGCTTTGTGGAATTTCTTCGCCAGAATAAAAGGAAACAATAAGGACTTGATTTATTTTGCTACTAATGTCAAAAGTCACTCGTCCGTAAGGACGACCAGAAGGAAATATCCACTCGCCCGGCCTGACAAGTCACTCATCATGACGAGCGGACTAGTGGAATTTTACAGGCCTGTTCTCCCCAGACACATTCTTTGTCTCCTTTGTCATATCAAATCGGCTGTCTGCAGTGTTATGTTTTTATAGTTTCAAAGATGGGGCGTTTGTGCCAGTATTACAAACATCGACCTGCCATACTAAAATATGATGGTCAAGGTTAAACTGAAGGTCATTATATGGGTCAAATAGTCATTTTTTTCTTCACAAAAACTTACCGTTGGCTATAACTTTCTCATTTCTTGATATTTCTTTATCAAACTTTTAATATACATTGTATACTTCTCATGGCAACATCAACATGGCCATACTAAAATACAAAGGTGAAGGTCATATACACGTAACAACTGATAAAATAGCGGGGATATTCATCAGCTTCTAGTTTCCTTTTGTAAAGTTTTATCTAATTATAATTCACTGGCAAGTAAAACACTTCTGCATTGTCAGTCTCTTTATAGCGTAAGCTAATCTTCTTCTGTTTGATTATTGGGCATTCTGTTCTGTCCTTAGATTTTATTTATCTTCAACTTTTGTAAGTCCTCTTTTCCGTTGTCTCTCTTGTTGTGCAACTACTAACCTCAGTAACTGGACAAATACAGAAACGATGCTGTTGGAGATGACCCAACATTGACACATTTATTATAAATGTACGGCACAGTTACTGTTACATATGGTTGTTGACCACCATTAGCTCCAATCACCGATGTCTTGAGTAACCATAAAGTGTCTTACCTTGCACACATAATTTATTATTACATTTTCTCCCTGTGCAACATACGTTGCACACTGGCGATTGTCGACACCTGTCCACCTCGTCCACATGATCCTTCCCAGCATCCCTCAGCCTCGGCCGATAGTCCACATGATTCTTCCGTGGACCGAGGACAAATAGTTACCGACCAGGAAAGCCATTGAATAATTGTATATTATTAACAGTCCTTCGTTGCTAACTTTTATGAAGATAAGTTAAATAAAGTACTGTTCTTATCCGGAAAGTACTGTTCTGTTCTGTTCTTATCCACAACTCTCGTATGTTGGGTTTTGCCAGATACTAACATGCTCGTCCATATTGTTTATCTTGCATGTGATGCAGATCTCAATATCTTGTTGCTGTTATGTTTTCCCCAGACACACCCATTGTCTTCTTTGTCAAAATCGACTCTGCAGTATATGTTTTTATAGTTTCAAAGATAGGGGCGTTTGTACCAATATTTCAAACCCACTGGCCCCTTGTGGTTGCCGGGTAGAATACAACCACTGCAATCTCACAAACACACTGTCACATGCAGAGGGGTAGGACCACCCCATTCATATTTATTTTGTCATTTTTATCATGCTGAGCTCATTCAAGGTCTTTATCATGACACCGCATATGCAAACGTAGAAACGTGACTCCATCGTAAATGGAGTGTCAACTTGAGAATTTGCAGGAACTCTACAGTTCTGTCAGTAAGAAGGTTCTAGGCCCATTCTCCATATTGTATCTTGATGTAAATGGAGGATGAGCCTGGCATGTTCATTCCTGTTAGGCACCATATAACCTTTCATGTGTTGGTGCGCTTTAAAACCAATTCAATTCCATTGATTTTCAAGGAATAAATATATTAGAATTATTCTATCCAAGAATTTTATCCAAGAAGTATGTTATTTACAGCAATTTCCCATAATATGTGATCATGTATTATTGTGTATTGGATCACTCTTGAAGTACAGTTGTATTGAAAATAACAAACCCTGCAACAAGCAAATAACACAAGAAAGTAAAGCCAGTATTTTTGTATGCCGGTGGGATAATGGGATAAAGCTAGACATTACAGTATATACTACAGTTTACTTCTGTGAATCAAGGGTTTAGAGTTAGGGTAATAAACTTGAAGAAACTAACCTACCAAATAACGGCAAAATTACACTAAAAACAACCATTGTCATTGGCAGTCCAGGTGTTCAGGTTATATAATAATATAATCCGATTAAAAGTATAGTTTTTTCACGGGTTTTTAAGATATCCATGACTGAATATGCGTGAAATTAATCATGACTTTGTAACTCTTAATTCCACGCTCCAATTTTGAAGTTTGGCCTGGTTGGTTAAAGCAGTTGTATATACTGCTTCTGTAGAGATTGGATTCTCAAAATATGTAAGTTACATTTAAACCTGATCATCAGTATGTTTAGAAACAGTGTACATATGTTATTAAATGTGCCTGTTGTTTGGCGGGATAGATGCCTTAAGCAAAGTTATAAGGCAACATGATCGTTTTTGCCTATACTTACGTGATGGTCACTTAATTCAAAATAAACAATATATACTGAGGGAAAAAAGTTTAGCAGGTTTTTGTTGCACCCTGGAAAAATAATACATTTTCGGTTGTAAAATCAAGAAACTACTGCTATAGACACAATATTTTATTAAACACACATCAATAACAATCGAACAACTTAATGACGTAACGAATAAATGAACGTAGGGGTCAAGCCCGTAAAGTCCCAATATGTCAGTATATCTTGTATACAGTATTATTTCATCTAAAAAACTTGCTAAACTTTTTTCCCTAGGTATAGTTGCTTTGTGAGTTTTTCGATGCAATTGCAGGCCAAGGATATGCTTAGATTTGTGCTTGAATAAATCAATCCTAATTACACGTGTTAGGTTTAATTTCTTTCCTGTAGACAGACGGACACACTTAGTGATTGAGTCTGATGGATAAAATACATGTATTACCGGTGCTTCTGGTTACACTGTATTTGATGAAAGTTATCTTTGAAGTAAAATATTTTAAACATAGGAAACAGTATGGAAAATATTCATGTTGCATTTCATTATAACTTTGGTTCAGTACAGAAACATATAGAAGACACTTGTGTGTTTAGTTTGTGAGATTTTTCAGGAGGTTTGTGTCCTGAAAAAGACAAAAGGAAAGACACAAGTATATCATAGCAATTATCTATCTAGTCCCTTTGATCGAGTGTAAAACTCATTATTTTACGTCAGTTGCAGTAATATTTAGCTGAACTGGTCGAAGACCAATTGAGCTAATGTCAGTGTCCATCGTCCGGTGCCTCTTGAGATGTTTATCTAAGGGAAACAACTTCTACTTGAGTCAAGTTGATAAACAGCATGCATTATTTCCCTGGGTTGTATAGGAGTAGCAAAAGATTATGATTTCCTGGGTTCAAATTTTGATCTGCCTTTGGAAAATCTTCTTTTCTGAAACTACTCCAGCTGAAGTTCTAGATTTTTGTATTCATATTTAGCATAAGTGTAAAGTCCTCCTCCAAATTTGTTAAAATGGTGGTCCTGGTGTCAAATTTGTCCCCACCTTAGAAATCCAAAGCTGTACATAGTGGTTTATATAAAAAATAATTCTCAAGAACCATTGAACATATTTTAAGTTGTTTAATAGACATGATCAGTTTATCCAAGAATTTCAATTTTGCTCAAATGAAGTCTCTATAGGCTGAAAAATAATTCAATTCTATATGTATAATGGAGAAGGTGTTGGGTTGCTGACTGGACCTTTCTAATAGAGAAGGTGTTGGGTTGGTACACTGCCTACTACGAGGCCTCAGACCAACGGCACAGCTGACTGGACTGCTATCCCAGCCTCCCCAGGTTGACCAACCACCATCTGAAAAACACACACCATTGTTTAGATATAGGTCCTTTTAAATAAATGAATTCAGTTTAATTAAGCCATTTTATTATTTGATTGTTAACATGCAAGCACAATGCTTTAACGCATCTGAATAGAAAATAAACATTGTTTATATATAGGGCTTTTTATTATGCCCCCACGTACCATGGTGAGGGGGCATTATTTGATAGCATTAGCTATGTCTGTCCGTCTGTCCAGATGTCCTTCTCTCCATCCCAAAAAGTTTATGTGTCTATCTCCTCCCACAGTTTTCAACCGATTGTTTCGAAACTTTACAGGATGCTTACCTATGATGTCAAGATGTGCAAATCGATTCGGCCTCACATTTGATTATATGGATGCTTCTGTTATGAAGAGTGTCTTTCAAATTGGCTGCCATTACTAAAAATATTCAAAATCTGGAGTTTTGGTAATCCTTAATATAATAAAAAAATATTTGCATACTTAGGCTAAAGTCTAGGAATATTCTCAAGGGTTGGTGAATTCAAGGCCTGGCCTGGAATTCACCAACCATTCTTCAAACTATTCTTAGACTTGAGCTCAAATACTGAAAATTTGTTCACAAATATTTCTATGACCATCAAAGATAAACAGTCGTAAAAAGTTATTAGTTTGAATCATATTTATACATAGTAGCTTGTTATAAACGTTTATTCTGTAAACTTATAGAAATATTTGCATACTTGCATGGGCTTAAGTCTAAGAATGTTCTCAAGAATGGTTGGTGAATTCAAGGCCTGTGTTCCGTGGCAATGAAGAGGACCGAGTTTCTGTATCCCGGCCTCATATTTTAATCTCGATGTAAGTGAGGCTTGGATCCAGAAAATTGATATCCGTCTTGGCGCCATGAAACATATATTGTGTATATCGATGCCAAAACCCCCCACCCATTTCAGTTAAATTTATTTGTACTCTAAGGTTGAATTTGTATTTTGAATTTGTAGGTGAGCATTTGCTTGCACGTGCTTGCTGGCATCACTTTGTATATACGGCTTTAATCATCTCAAGATATATATATAAAGAATTTGATTTCTCGAGCATGCAAGGAATGCCTGCACGTGCTTGTACTCTGTCTTGTCATCATGCAAGTCATGATGACAAGACAGAGTACAAGCACGTACAGGCATTCCAGGGATTTGTTGTTAATTAGAAATAATAAAAAAACAATGTATAAGAAATTATAACTATACTGGACTACATTAAAAGCTTTACACATAAAATTAAACAAATTTATTGGAGTCACATTATCATAATTTCATCATTAAAAGAAGCAATTGTAACAAAACATTGATCAATTAAATGTCAATGAATCAACAGAAAAGGGTCACCTTTTTAATGTGGTTTAGTATCAATTAAACGTCAATAACTCAACAGACAAGGGCCACGTTTTTAATGTGGTTCAGTATGTTTTCTGTGTGACATATACTAGTCAGTGATGTAACATTTTTTAGATGAAAAATTAAGAATACTCATTAATATGTTGATATGTATTAATATGTAATTATTAAAGAGATTGTAGCGACACAGCCAAACAGCTCTATTATTGAGAGTTCTGAAAAACTTTGAAACAGGTGAAAGAATTGTCCAAATCGGATGATAAACGAAACAGCTATGATCATTTGAAGTTGAACAGATACGGGTGCCGCCATAATGTCTTAGTTCCAAATTACCATATATGGAATATTGATAAATATCATTTTAAACTAATAAAATCTCTGCAAATGAATGCAAAATCATTTACTGGTCATACAAAGCATTATTGCCATTAAGTAAACATATTTTTCATACATTTGCTTTTATTTTTTTCTCTAAAAATCAATAATATTCGTATTTATAAATATTCCATATATGGTCATTTAGAACTATGATGTCATAGCTCTCAAAATGGTTGCTTTTATAACCTGTACCAACAGAACCTTCAAATGATCATATCTTCTTTGTTTATCATCAGATGTTGATCATTCTTTCACCCTTTTCCAAGTTTTACAGAACTCTCAATAATAACGCTTGTTTATCTGTGTCGCTACATTCCCTTTAATACACTGTTGCTATTGTTTGTGTGTACCTATTGTTTGTGTGTACCTATTTTTGCGTGTACATATTTTGTGTCCTCATGGAATCTTGAATAAAGAATTATATTTAGAAATTGTCTAGTGTCAGAAATGTCATTTATTACACCAAAGATTCATTTCAAGAAACAGAATTGAAATATACATTTGTATATGCATTTTGTGTTCAGTATATTAGACGGGGTCGACGACGCCAGCATCCCCCTGCTACTCTGGCCCAACTGAGAGCAGCCCTCTTGGAAGAGGAGGATAAACTCACTCATGAACTCCATGCCTAGGAGAATCAGGGCTGTGGAGAGAGCGAACAGGGGACATACCCGGTATTGATTGACGAGCCTGTTCCCACAATCAGTCCATTTCGATTTCAGATTACAGGGGGTCCCCTTCAATTACTCCTAAATCACTTACCAGACACAAATCTTTTTTTTTGAAGTTTGTTCTGCATGCATTAATCTTCATTCTTACTTAAAAATATTGAACATTATACTCGACATCTTACCTAGAATCATCTTCAAAGTTTATGTACTGATGTAGAATAACCCTGACATGTTGTACTGATATAGAGCAACCTTGACTTGTTGTACTGATGTAGAGCAACCTTGATATCCCTTGAAAAAAGGAGTTATTTCCTTTTAAAAATAGTTACCTCCCTTGAAAAATTAGAATTACTTCCCTGAAAAATCAGGGTTACCTCCCCTGAAAAGAGAGTTACTTCCCCTGAAAAATAAAGAGAGTTACTTCCCTTGAAAAAAAAGTTACTTCTCTTGAAAAAATAGAATTATCTCCCCTGAAAAAAGAGAGTTACTTCCCCTGAAAAAAGAGAGTTACTTCCCTTGAAAAAAAGAGTTACTTCCCTTGAAAAAAGAGAGTTACTTCCCTTGAAAAATTTCCCTTGAAAAAAAGAGTTACTTCCCCTGAATAAAGAGTTATTTCCCTTGAAAAAAAAGTTACTTCCCTTGAAAAAATAGAATTATCTCCCCTGAAAAAAGAGAGTTACTTCCCTTGAAAAAAAGAGTTACTTCCCCTGAATAAAGAGTTATTTCCCTTGATAAAATAGAATTATCTCCCCGTCACTTCCCTTGAAAAATAGAATTACCTCCCCTGAAAAAAGAGAGTTACTTCCCTTGAAAAAAAGAGTTACTTCCCCTGAATAAAGAGTTATTTCCCTTGAAAAAAAAGTTACTTCTCTTGAAAAAATAGAATTATCTCCCCTGAAAAAAGAGAGTTACTTCCCCTGAAAAAAGAGATTTACTTCCCTTGAAAAAAAGAGTTACTTCCCTTGAAAAAAGAGAGTTACTTCCCTTGAAAAATTAGAATTACCTCCCCTGAATAAAGAGTAATTTCCCTTGAAAAAAAGAGTTACTTCCCCTGAATAAAGAGTTATTTCCCTTGAAAAAAAAGTTACTTCCCTTGAAAAATTAGAATTACCTCCCCTGAATAAAAAGAGTTATTTCCCTTGAAAAAAAGAGTTACTTCCCCTGAATAAAGAGTTATTTCCCTTGAAAAAAAAGTTACTTCCCTTGAAAAAATAGAATTATCTCCCCTGAAAAAAGAGAGTTACTTCCCTTGAAAAAAAGAGTTACTTCCCCTGAATAAAGAGTTATTTCCCTTGAAAAAAGAGAATTATCTCCCCGTCACTTCCCTTGAAAAATAGAATTACCTCCCCTGAAAAAAGAGAGTTACTTCCCTTGAAAAAAAGAGTTACTTCCCCTGAATAAAGAGTTATTTCCCTTGAAAAAAAAGTTACTTCTCTTGAAAAAATAGAATTATCTCCCCTGAAAAAAGAGAGTTACTTCCCCTGAAAAAAGAGAGTTACTTCCCTTGAAAAAAAGAGTTACTTCCCTTGAAAAAAGAGAGTTACTTCCCTTGAAAAATTAGAATTACCTCCCCTGAATAAAGAGTAATTTCCCTTGAAAAAAAGAGTTACTTCCCCTGAATAAAGAGTTATTTCCCTTGAAAAAAAAGTTACTTCCCTTGAAAAATTAGAATTACCTCCCCTGAATAAAAAGAGTTATTTCCCTTGAAAAAAAGAGTTACTTCCCCTGAATAAAGAGTTATTTCCCTTGAAAAAAAAGTTACTTCCCTTGAAAAAATAGAATTATCTCCCCTGAAAAAAGAGAGTTACTTCCCTTGAAAAAAAGAGTTACTTCCCCTGAATAAAGAGTTATTTCCCTTGAAAAAAGAGTTACTTCTCTTGAAAAAATAGAATTATCTCCCCTGAAAAAAGAGAGTTACTTCCCCTGAAAAAAGAGAGTTACTTCCCTTGAAAAAAAGAGTTACTTCCCCTGAATAAAGAGTAATTTCCCTTGAAAAAAAGAGTTACTTCCCCTGAATAAAGAGTAATTTCCCTTGAAAAAAAGAGTTACTTCCCCTGAATAAAGAGTAATTTCCCTTGAAAAAAAGAGTTACTTCCCCTGAATAAAGAGTTATTTCCCTGAAAAAAACAGAGTTACTTCCCTTGAAAAATTAGAATTGCCTCCCCTGAAAAAAACAGAATTAGTTCCCTTGAAAAATTAAAATTACCTCCCCTGTAAAAAAAAAGAGTTATTTCCCTTGAAAAATTAGTTACCTCCCCTGAAAAAAAGAAGAGTTATTTCCCTTGAAAAAAAGAGTTACTTCCCTTGAAAAAATAGAATTACCTCCCCTGAAAAAAGAGAGTTACTTCCATTGAAAAAAAAGAGTTACTTCCCCTGAAAAAAGAGAGTTACTTCCCTTGAAAAAAAGAGTTACTTCCCCTGAATAAAGAGTAATTTCCCTTGAAAAAAAGAGTTACTTCCCCTGAATAAAGAGTTATTTCCCTTGAAAAAAAAGTTACTTCTCTTGAAAAAATAGAATTATCTCCCCTGAAAAAAGAGAGTTACTTCCCCTGAAAAAAGAGAGTTACTTCCCTTGAAAAAAAGAGTTACTTCCCTTGAAAAAAGAGAGTTACTTCCCTTGAAAAATTAGAATTACCTCCCCTGAATAAAGAGTAATTTCCCTTGAAAAAAAGAGTTACTTCCCCTGAATAAAGAGTTATTTCCCTTGAAAAAAAGAGTTACTTCCCTTGAAAAAATAGAATTACCTCCCCTGAAAAAAGAGAGTTACTTCCCTTGAAAAAGAGAGTTACTTCCCCTGAAAAAAGAGAGTTACTTCCCCTGAATAAAGAGTTATTTCCCTTGAAAAAAAAAGGAGTTATTTCCCTTGAAAAATTAGAATTACCTCCCCTGAATAAAAAGAGTTATTTCCCCTGAATAAAGAGTTCTTTCCCTTGAAAAAAAAGTTACTTCCCTTGAAAAAATAGAATTATCTCCCCTGAAAAATGAGAGTTACTTCCCTTGAAAAAAAGAGTTACTTCCCCTGAATAAAGAGTTATTTCCCTTGATAAAATAGAATTATCTCCCCTGAAAAAAGAGAGTTACTTCCCTTGAAAAATAGAATTACCTCCCCTGAATTAAAAGAGTTATTTCCCTTGCAAAAAAAGAGTTACTTTCCCTGAATAAAGAGTTATTTCCCTTGAAAAATTAGTAACCTCCCTTGAAAAAAATAGTTACTTCCCTTAAAAAAATAGAGTTACTTCCCTTGAAAAATTAGAATTACCTCCCCTGAAAAAAACAGAGTTACTTCCCTTGAAAAATTAGAATTGCCTCCCCTGAAAAAAACAGAATTACTTCCCTTGAAAAATTAAAATTACCTCCCCTGAAAAAAAAAGAGTTATTTCCCTTGAAAAAAAGAGTTACTTCCCCTGAATAAAGAGTTATTTCCCTTGAAAAAAAAGTTACTTCCCTTGAAAAAATAGAATTATCTCCCCTGAAAAAAGAGAGTTACTTCCTTGAAAAAAAGAGTTACTTCCCCTGAATAAAGAGTTATTTCCCTTGATAAAATAGAATTATCTCCCCTGAAAAAAGAGAGTTACTTCCCCTGAAAAAAGAGAGTTACTTCCCTTGAAAAAAAGAGTTACTTCCCCTGAATAAAGAGTTATTTCCCTGAAAAAAACAGAGTTACTTCTCTTGAAAAATTAGAATTGCCTCCCCTGAAAAAAACAGATTTACTTCCCTTGAAAAATTAAAATTACCTCCCCTGAAAAAAAAAGAGTTATTTCCCTTGAAAAATTAGTTACCTCCCCTGAAAATAAGAAGAGTTATTTCCCTTGAAAAAAAGAGTTACTTCCCTTGAAAAAATAGAATTACCTCCCCTGAAAAAAGAGAGTTACTTCCCTTGAAAAAAAGACTTACTTCCCCTGAAAAAAGAGAGTTACTTCCCTTGAAAAAAAAGAGTTACTTCCCCTGAATAAAGAGTAATTTCCCTTGAAAAAAAGAGTTACTTCCCCTGAATAAAGAGTTATTTCCCTTGAAAAAAAAGAGTTATTTCCCTTGAAAAATTAGAATTACCTCCCCTGAATAAAAAGAGTTATTTCCCTTGAAAAAAAGAGTTACTTCCCCTGAATAAAGAGTTATTTCCCTTGAAAAAAAAGTTATTTCCCTTGAAAAAAGAGAGTTATTTCCCTTGAAAAATTAGAATTACCTCCCCTGAAAAAAACAGAGTTACTTACCTTGAAAAATTAGAATTGCCTCCCCTGAAAAAAACAGAATTACTTCCCTTGAAAAATTAAAATTACCTCCCCTGAAAAAAAAAAGAGTTATTTCCCTTGAAAAATTAGTTACCTCCCCTGAAAAAAAGAAGAGTTATTTCCCTTGAAAAAATAGAATTACCTCCCCTGAAAAAAGAGAGTTACTTCCCTTGAAAAAAAGAGTTACTTCCCCTGAATAAAGAGTAATTTCCCTTGAAAAAAAGAGTTACTTCCCCTGAATAAAGAGTTATTTCCCTTGAAAAAAAGTTACTTCTCTTGAAAAAATAGAATTATCTCCCCTGAAAAAAGAGAGTTACTTCCCTTGAAAAATTAGAATTGCCTCCCCTGAAAAAAAAAAAATTACTTCCCTTGAAAAAGTAAAATTACCTCCCCTGAAAAAAAAAGAGTTATTTCCCTTGAAAAATTAGTTACCTCCCTTGAAAAAAATAGTTACTTCCCTTAAAAAAATAGAGTTACTTCCCTTGAAAAATTAGAATTACCTCCCCTGAAAAAAACAGAGTTACTTCCCTTGAAAAATTAGAATTGCCTCCCCTGAAAAAAACAGAATTACTTCCCTTGAAAAATTAAAATTACCTCCCCTGAAAAAAAAGAGTTATTTCCCTTGAAAAAAAGAGTTACTTCCCCTGAATAAAGAGTTATTTCCCTTGAAAAAAAAGTTACTTCCCTTGAAAAAATAGAATTATCTCCCCTGAAAAAAGAGAGTTACTTCCTTGAAAAAAAGAGTTACTTCCCCTGAATAAAGAGTTATTTCCCTTGATAAAATAGAATTATCTCCCCTGAAAAAAGAGAGTTACTTCCCCTGAAAAAAGAGAGTTACTTCCCTTGAAAAAAAGAGTTACTTCCCCTGAATAAAGAGTAATTTCCCTTGAAAAATAGAGTTACTTCCCCTGAATAAAGAGTAATTTCCCTTGAAAAAAAGAGTTACTTCCCCTGAATAAAGAGTTATTTCCCTGAAAAAACAGAGTTACTTCCCTTGAAAAATTAGAATTGCCTCCCCTGAAAAAAACAGGATTACTTCCCTTGAAAAATTAAAATTACCTCCCCTGAAAAAAAAAGAGTTATTTCCCTTGAAAAATTAGTTACCTCCCCTGAAAAAAAGAAGAGTTATTTCCCTTGAAAAAAAGAATTACTTCCCTTGAAAAAATAGAATTACCTCCCCTGAAAAAAGAGAGTTACTTCCCTTGAAAAAAAGAGTTACTTCCCCTGAAAAAAGAGAGTTACTTCCCTTGAAAAAAAGAGTTACTTCCCCTGAATAAAGAGTAATTTCCCTTGAAAAAAAGAGTTACTTCCCCTGAATAAAGAGTTATTTCCCTTGAAAAAAAAGAGTTATTTCCCTTGAAAAATTAGAATTACCTCCCCTGAATAAAAAGAGTTATTTCCCTTGAAAAAAAGAGTTACTTCCCCTGAATAAAGAGTTATTTCCCTTGAAAAAAAGTTACTTCTCTTGAAAAAATAGAATTATCTCCCCTGAAAAAAGAGAGTTACTTCCCTTGAAAAAAAGTGTTACTTCCCCTGAATAAAGAGTTATTTCCCTTGAAAAAAAGAGTTACTTCCCTTGATATAATAGAATTATCTCCCCTGAAAAAAGAGTGTTACTTCCCTTGAAAAATAGAATTACCTCCCCTGAATTAAAAGAGTTATTTCCCTTGAATAAAGAGTTATTTCCCTTGAAAAAAAGAGTTACTTCCCTTAAAAAAAATAGAGTTACTTCCCTTGAAAAATTAGAATTACCTCCCCTGAAAAAAACAGAGTTACTTCCCTTGGAAAAATTAGAATTGCCTCCCCTGAAAAAAACAGAATTACTTCCCTTGAAAAATTAAAATTACATCCCCTGAAAAAAAAAGAGTTATTTCCCTTGAAAAATTAGTTACCTCCCCTGAAAAAAAGAAGAGTTATTTCCCTTGAAAAAAAGAGTTACTTCCCTTGAAAAAATAGAATTACCTCCCCTGAAAAAAAAGAGTTATTTCCCTTTAAAAATAGTTACTTCCCTTGAAAAATTAGAATTACCTCCCCTGAAAAAAAGAGTTACTTCCCTTAAAAAAAAAAGAGTTATTTCCCTTAAAAAAATTAGAAGTACCTCCCCTGAAAAATCAGGGTTACTGATGTAGAACACCCTTGACCTGTTGTACTGTTGTAGAGCAACCTTGTCATGTTGTACTGATGTAGAACAACCTTGACCTGTTGTAGAACGACCTTGGCATGTTGTACTGATGTAGAACAACCTTGACCTGTTGTACTGATGTAGAGCAACCTTGTCATGTTGTACTGATGTAGAACAACCTTGACCTGTTGTAGAACGACCTTGGCATGTTGTACTGATGTAGAACAACCTTGGCCTGTTGTACTGTTGTAGGACAACCTTGGCCTGTTGTATTGATGTAGAACAACCTTGACCTGTTGTAGAACAACCTTGGCCTGTTGTATTGAAGTAGAACAACCTTGACCTGTTGTAGAACAACCTTGGCCTGTTGTACTGATGTAGAACAACCTTGACCTGTTGTAGAACAACCTTGGCCTGTTGTACCGATGTAAAACAACCCTGACATGTTGTACGGATGTAGAACAACCCTGACATGTTGTACTGATGTACGGATGTAGAACAATCCTGACATGTTGTACTGATGTAGAACAACCCCGACATGTTGTACGGATGTAGAACAACCTAGAACAACCCTGACATGTTGTACTAATGTAGAACAACCTTAACATGTTGACCTGATGTAGAACAATGTAGAACAATGTAGAACAACCTTGTCCTGTTGTTCTGATGTAGAACAACCACGACATGTTGTACTAATGCAGAACAACCTTGACATGATGTACTGATGTAGAACAACCTTGACCAGTTATACTGATGTAGAACAACCTTGTCCTGCTGTACTGTTGTAGAAAACCTTGGCCTGTTGTACTGATTAGAACAACCTTGAAGTGTTGTATTATTGTAGACCAACCTTGACCTGTTTTACTGTTGTAGAACCTTGGCCTGTTGTACTGAAGTAGAACAACCTTGACATGTTGTACTGATGTATAACAACCTTGACCTGTTGTACTGATGTAGAACAACCTTGACCTGTTGTACTGATGTAGAACAACCTTGACCTGGTGTACTGATGTAGAACAACCTTGACCTGTTGTACTGATGTAGAACAACCTTGACCTGTTGCACTTTTATATGTATACTTGTAAGCACATTTTCATTCAAATGTAACTTTGAAATAACCCCATTAAATGTCCCTGTCTGTATGTGCACAACATTCTTAATAGTGGTCATTGCAAAAAAATCTTGACCGGTATGGGATTTATCCAACATCTGCATCTGCAACATATTTGTCGCAAAGATTATCCCTCAATAATTTATATACTTAAAGCCATAATATGTTTATTTGAGGTAAATATGCATGTGAGGCTTCGTCAAAATTGGCCAAGCGGTTTATGGGGAGAGCGGATGATGACCGACGGATAGATGAAAAGCAGTCACTTTGAGGCAGCTAAATAATGCTTCTTTAATTATTTTGAGCAGTGTATATTTTGTATTACAATTTACCTGAATGACAATTAATTGCATGTGTGTCTGCAGTTTTGTAATAACTTCTGTGCATGCATTCTTGTGGCTTTTAGTTTATCAGTAAGATAAAAAATATGCCATAAAATATAGATTTATGGATCCAGCTATATTTCCCATATTATCTATTTGTCATGGTACTTTGATTTTCATTGGCAGAATTGAAATGTTTTGATTTTATCTCTGTCAATTACAGTGTTAATAGTCTCTTATCGCACTTGGAAAACACGCATCATCAATTTTGTTGATAACTTCAACTCGAGGAGTGGTTCCGCCAAGTATGTAAGTTTGAACATTGCAAATAAAATACTGACGTACACTCAAGTGATATGAAAACGCAACACGGGAATTTCCGCTATATATTGTATGTACAATATGCTGCTTTTAATCGAATGGTACGTGGCTACGTATGACCTTTCCTTTTGGAAAAAATACTAAAACAACAAATAATACAGCAAATAGTATTCCTGCAATGTTTCATTATTCACAGAGTACGCGTTTGGCTCAATCATGTGAGCAAACTTAGGATGCACAATTTTGCAAACTATTTACGTTAAATACAGTACTGAACTAGCTCAATTTTTCGAAGAGCAACTTCAACATTGATGAAGTTCTTGTTACAAAGTGTAGTGTGATTAAAACGTCTACAACATCACAGTTGTGTCCTTTATCTAGTTAACTGCAACTTTTTTTTAAAAAAACATCTTGGGATTTCTTTGGAATATTATGTGCAATTAAGTGTGCAGTATATACAATATATAGCGGAAATTCCCCGTGTTGCGTTTTCATATCACTTGAGTGTAGTTTAAAATGTGAAGGAAATCGTTCATTTTTTGATGGCTGATAAAGATGAGATAAAAGAAATCATGGCTGGTGACAAACTTGCTGTCAGCCTTCTTGTCCTTGGATTAAAAGATATCCTTGAGATGCTCCATAAAATATTTTATTTTTATCTGTTAGACATTTTGTTTCCGCACCATAACTCCAAACATTCAAGGTATCTTAATGGCACTTGTCACACATGTTAAGCTATTCAAAATTTAATAAAATTTATAATGCATAAATCGAGCATAGTTAAATACCAGTTAAGATATCCTTATAAAAGGTGTTTTTATGCCGCCGAAGGGCGGCATAGTCCCCCAATTGTCTGTTGGTCAGTTCGTACAATCGTGTCCGGTCAATAACTCTGGCATTCCTGGACGGATTTTCAAATAACTTGGCACAAGTGCTCATCAGAACAAGATGTGACGCGTGCATATTCAGGTCCGTGGCTCCGATGTCAAGGTCACAGAGGTCAAAGGTCAAAACCACTTCGGGGATATTTGTCACAGTGACATTTCTTGTTTGAAGTTTAACTCCTGCCATCATAAGGTGCTGATATACCAGGAAACTGGAGATACCAATATCCTATTGGCCTTGGTAGCTCAGTGACTTGCAGTTCTCTGTCCCACAGGGGTGCACCAGGTAGTGATCCTTGCTGGGCAAGATCTGTAGGTCTAAAACAAGTTATCTCCCCTAAAAAAACAATCTCCCCTCAGTTAGATCCCATGGAAAAAAAATAGTTACCTTCCAGGTTTACCACCACCAATTACATGTAAACCTCCGAGGTGTAGTCGAATGTAGTTCCTATAATAAAAAGTAATCCCTCCTTTTTCGATGGAAATGGGCATTATAAGTAGGGGAAAACTGCCCATTTCTATTCGATTTTGTGGTTATATGTATAAGAAGCGTATTAATAGGTTTTACTGGATCACTGATGAACATTTTCGAAATTTCGACTCTATGCTTACACATTGTGAGCAATGAAAACAGTCGATCAATAAAAACAGCTGTACCCTTGACCTGTTTAGTAAACAAACAAGAACTTTCTTACATGTCTTGTGACCCCACGTTTTCTGGTGATTTTTCAAGTGGAAAAATAGTTTTCTATATGAACATTACACTGCTGCATTATCCATACTTGAGTTGAATTTGCAGCAAATCATTAATACGTGACACTTTAACATTGGTGTCTATGGGGAAAATAATTGGTGCTTTCATACCTTCCATGGAAAGAGGTTACCTAAAAATGAGTTACTTCCCCTGAAAAAAATAGTTTCTACCTCAAAAAGTTATCTCCCATAAAAGGAGTTATCTCCCCTTGAAACTTCCCTGAGAAAATAAGAGTCTCCCTCCAAAAAAAACTACTTGCCAAAGAGATGAAAAAATGAGATTTTCCTCCCTGATAAAAAGCAAGTGAAAAAAAGAAAACGGGTTAACCACCCCTGAAAAAAAGTAACCTCTCACCACTACCTTATCCACTGAGCTATGGAGACCGCTGGTGTTTCCAGCAAAGCAGTATCCAGTGTGCGATGACTCGGTAAAGAATAACAAGGTAAGAAAGACAGTCATTTCAATTTTTTTTATTGAAAAATCTTCAATATACATTTTGTTGTACAAAAACAATTGCACAGATAAAAATTTCATTAGATCATCTTCCCATTCAACATTCAATAACATTAAAGCAACAAGCGACTACAACAAGAAAATAATGCACAAAATATTGAGCGACGCCATGAAAATACAATTTCAAGCATATTTGACCATTGAATAATGAGATGAATGCTAGACAGTTCTTTGAGGTCATTTGAGAGAGTGGGTTTTGGGTTAGGCATGGAAAATATAAATTGTATGTAAAGGAACAAAATGAAGAGGCCGGGCAGTATGCATAAAACTAACTGTTTAGGTAATTTGCTTCCCTTTATTAGTTTTTTCAGAAGAAATAATATTTCTAAGCTATTAGGGCTAGAGAAAGACTATCGTCTTGTTTACAGTGGCCAAACATTCTTAAAACCATATTTTCTCCAAGTCTTGCACAAGAATGAATTGTCAACTGAATTCAATTTTATATATCCAATTCACTTACTTACTGGTACATGTGGATAAAAATATACCGATAATATATATATACTTTCTTATTTAAGAATTTATTTTGTTTAGGGATCAAAAATGATTGCAAAAAGTGTAATAAATAATACATTTACATAGATCCTATCATTATCTGCTTGATGCTCAATACATGTACTAATGCCATATTTAGCATTATCCTTCCATTTCATTGAGCCATTTTCACGAAATTTGGTATCCAGTTAGTAAAGCTATTATTAGATATAACAACAAATGCACACGACACCCCTACCACCCACTCGCTTAATACTGAACATTGCCACACACCATGGTTAAGGTTAGCAGACGGATCGTAAAACATGTTTTTTTATAGAAAATATAATTTGTTCTATTCGTCAACCGTTTCCATGATTAAGTTGACCATGACCACAGTTATCTCCCATAGTCGATATAAACACATTCAAATTGATACCATAAACACTTCACTTTTCATACATCTTATATACACATATGCCATCTCGTATACGTATATGTAATCTGACTTACACATATGTATGTCTCATATTAACATATTTACACTAAATCTGTATAGGTTTAATTACATTTATACAAACTTTGTACAACATTGATGGATAAGGCATGCGAAGAAAAGTTTGCGAGTTTCATAAGCTCGTGAATGACATTATACATAATAAATTATATACTTTTAATATGCACACGCGATACAAGTCTGATATTGAAAGATAACTATAAGACAGATTTTGTTTGTATTTTGAGGGAAAATCGTGATAAAAAAATACAAAAATAACTTTGTACCATTAGTTTTAAATTTACTTCACTTTGATTAGCATAGCTAAAAATATTTTTGTTTTTGGAAATTAACTAGCCATAAAAGTACATTAAGTTAAAGATATTTAAAAAAAAACCTAAAATGTTTTTCCCAAAAATAGTTTTTAAAAAATCAGAAATATTTGTGCCCAACTCAGTTAGCTGTTCAGCTGGAAATCAGCAGTTGGTAGAACGCATGGCAGCAATACTTCTATATTCCATGAAACAGATAATATAAATAACCCAGTGTGGCCTTAAAATAAACCTCCAAATCTAACAAGTTCAAAATCACATTTAGCCATTATAGACACATTATTCATTCAAAGTATTGTTAAAAATCTTATTAAAATTGCAAGAATAAGCAAAATGAATTATAAATTTCAAAAATATCGTATAATATTGCAAAACATATTTTGTAACCAAAAAAAACACAATGTAATCAGCAATTATAATGGTAGAAAATTAACTCAGTGAAACGTAATGATTTTAAATTATTATGCAAATGAAAATTACAGATATTTTGAGTTGTACATGCAAATTGTATGGGTTGCACGCGCAGCGCGACAACGTTTTTAATAGATGCATGATGTAATTATATGCAAACTTTTAAATTTTCAGATCTTTGTTATTGGCCAAAAACTGTAGAACACGTTTAATGGATATTGGTTTGAAATTATTCCAATTTCTTACAATCAAAACACAATGCATAGTATAATATAAGTTTTATATAACATACATTATGTACCCAATGTTATAATAGAACATATATACACAATGTAATATATTATACTTTGCACTGTGTATATGTTGCATTATACAACATATTATGTAACTATTATCAAGTTATTTCGGATGAATTTAAACGACTAATTGCGTCTATGTAGCAGTCTGGAGTTAAAGAGTGCTGAATTGAATTGAATTTAATTGGGGTTTTAAGGCGCACCAACACATTACAGGTTATATGGCGCCTAACAGGCATGAACATATTCGTAACATCTTCGATGATATCTGCCTTAACAACGATATCTGCCTTAACAATGACATCTGCCTTAACGACGTCACTTCAGGATGATTGAATAATGATTAGAGTGAAGTACCCCCTCCACTTACTGTACAAACTATTTACAACTCATAATCACAATAATCACAACAGGTAATTAACAAAACAAACAATAATGAACTTAAACATGAGATTATTGAAGTTCAGAATACAGACCGCCCATTAAAAGCAAGATAGAAAACTATTAACTTATATGCACTAAGAATGTTATGTTTAAACCCTTACAATTACTGAATAATTATTGTTATAGAAAATGGAGACAAAAATCATAATCTACATACAAGTGTGTTTTAAGATCATTCACATTAATTTAATAGCACCCACATTGATATTTAACAATACACAGCCACCACTCGCGTTTTATACTGGTGGAGTTATCTGCCTTTTTTACCATTGATCAATTATTTTCACCTTTTGAAAACCATATTCAAGAACTCGTGCTGGAATTTTTTTTCAGAAGGAAAAGAAGCCGTTGCTGAATTCTAATTATCTTGCCCTATTAAACAACTTGGAATGTACCGTCTAATACTGAACAAGCACGTCTTATGGAAGGCGAGATCAAACTTCTAAATGAAGTTATCCCAACTACAGAATATTCTTATAAAAGTTACTTATAATGCTTTTATATATTAGAAGCAGTTCAGAAACTACTTTGTTGTGTTGTGAATAAAATATCACATTTTAAGATAAGCAGTGAATTTCACCATCTACAAACATTGATATAGTGAAACATCAACTCTCGAGAAATGATGAAATCCACATTGTGAAATATCACATTTTGAGATATTCTAACATCGAAGTAGTGAAAGATCATATCTTGAGATATTCTAACATCAAAGTAGTGAAAGATCATATCTTGAGATATTCTAACATCAAAGTAGTGAAAGATCATATCTTGAGATAATATTCTAACATCGAAGTAGTGAAAGATCATATCTTGAGATATTCTAACATCAAAAGAAGTGAAAGATCATATCTTGAGATATTCTAACATCAAAAGAAGTGAAAGATCACATCTTGAGATATTCTAACATCAACAGAAGTGAAAGATCACATCTTGAGATATTCTAACATCAAAAGAAGTGAAAGATCACATCTTGAGATCTTGAGATATTCTAACATCAAAAGAAGTGAAAGATCACATCTTGAGATATTCTAACATCAAAGTAGTGAAAGATCACATCTTGAGATATTCTAACATCAAAGTAGTGAAAGATCACATCTTGAGATATTCTAACATCAAAGTAGTGAAAGATCACATCTTGAGATATTCTAACATCAAAGTAGTGAAAGATCACATCTTGAGATATTCTAACATCAAAGTAGTGAAAGATCACATTTTGAGATATTCTAACATCATGTGATGAACTTCCCATGTTGCGATATTATGACATCTAAGTTGTTCGAAAAATTATCTCTTAATTTTCCATTTAACTTTCTCGATAGCATACTGTAATTATATATATATAGTTTCCTTATCAATTATATATATATATATATAGAGTACACAAAAACAAACAAATGTAAACTTAATAACACATAATGGGACTTTTAGATTGACAAAACAAGATATACTTAATAAAAATGTCTCACTCACAAAACTGAGGGCTGATGTCTGACAAAATGAAAACTGCAGTTACAAATCTTGATGGGTAGCATGTTCAATGAAATGAGGCATTAAAGAGTTATGTCCCCTGATGAGAAAATAGAACCCAACAGTGCATCTCTTCATTGTTACCTATACCAATTTTTCAAGCCTCTTGCCGGGGCGTAACTATATCCTTTTTAAAGTGTACTCAAGAGACCAATTATGCCAGGTGGTATGAGGGTGCATTTTGAAAGTGTTTCTTAACCTGTTAAATAAACATTTTGACACTGAAATTTCGATTTATTTATTTTTTTCATTTTCCATTGACAATTAAATAAGACGACAGGTTCCCGTACTCCCTTGTTTTTATCGCATATTTTGACTGACATTAATTTTCTTATTTTTGAAGACAATGTGTAAGCAGCTGGATACCATGATGCAGGTAGCTATGCCTCCATCTTGTATTATTCATTGGTGGCAATATCCGATAAAAACGTAAAAGAAGTGGAAGGTAATTTAGGCACTTTTGAGTTTCGGTTTTCTGCCAAGTTAATGTAATTTACGGTACTAAAGCATACTGAGCAAGAGAACTTTGATTAATAAAAGATCAGCCGCATAACTCTAGGTTTACAACAACCCGGTCTGCGATTGGTCCGTATGAATTTGAAGTAAGATGGGGGAAAAAATGCCATATCATATTTCTCAAATCTAAAATATGATCGACTTACGCGTTATATGCTCCCAGTTATCAAAATGTGTACCTAGTTTTACATGGTTGATCCCTATGCAGTGAAGAACGCACAAATTCAGTGCTGTTGTAACAAATGAAAACGAGTTTTTGTTTTGATAGCTTGTATCCATCCAGCAAATGTTTGGAAAGTACAAAACTTGTAATAGACACAATTTAATACATATTTCAAAAGCAAACTTAAAATTTCAAATATTTTCCATCGATTAACCATTCAAATACAAAAATGAATTTTATGGCAATAATAACAATAATCACAGACACACAGACAGAATCCTTTCCACCATAAAACTTGACCCACTTTGTCAAGTTACTGAATTGATATTCCCAATGGTCATTTAATTTTACATCGGAATTTTGGTAAGTCAGAAAGAAAGAGCATTCTTAATTTATGTATGACAGAACTTTTTTCCGATAACAATAATAAATTAACTAGAATTTCACTCTCACACGTGAACAGGCATTTATTCTTTAAAGGAAGCACAGTCCATGAGGCAAGATCTCAGTGCAACCAGTCTGCCACTATGCTATAAATAGAATCACGATTCACCACGCAGGTACTGTTCTGTTTTCTTCTCCTTCAGAGTTGAGCGAAGTCTCAGTTTTATTAATGCTTGAGTCAGTGTTCAGAACATAAAGCGGCATTTGTCCACAGGTAATGAGCAGCAATATCATAGGACCTCGCTCACAGACAGACTGTGCCTCTGATTATTTTATAGCACATTTGTGTCCTTGTATATGGGTCCCAGTCCACAACTGATTGTTCAGACTGGTTTCATGTGTTGAATTCATTAGCACACTTGGGTATGGTGAAACATGATAACTCTGTAAACCAGTCTATATCTGGTAATGCTTTTAAAACTTTTACACAGAATCATCATAGAAAGACCATATTTGGTTTTTATGACCACTGAAGCGTAAAACTACAAAGCTGGAATGAAAGTTGCGCAGGAAAATCTGTTTCATTCTCCTTTGATTTTTTAACAGAACTACTTTTTCATCCGTTCACATGGTATCCCTCCATACACGTATTTATGAGCAACCAGACTGAGCGAACGTCGGCTGCAAACGTAACATAATTAACATAACAGATCTTTCACACGAGGTTCTAGCGCCACCTAGCTAATGCTACCGTTGAATATGATGTCCCGGGGCTTTATTCAATATATGTAAAAATGAAAGACACAAACTGAGCATTAATACAGCCCAGGAACTAGTCAATGTTCGCGCACTATTAGCGTCAATAATTGCAGTGTTTCCGTTGTCCGGAACATTTATAACAATATCTGTTTGATCTGGAATGTCTGAAAAAGAAAGAAAAAACATTCGATAATGAGAGTTACTTGAGAATAAATTATCAACTGTCTTGTCTGCACTCAAGTGTCACTTTTTTTTAAAAATATTTCGAGGGATCAACGTGAAGCTATTGCATCTATATACATATAACAAATTAGATAGAATAGTTTTACGTTAATCCCTCTACCGTATCTTAAAATAAAATGATACCCAAGTGAAGTCAACAAATTCGACCAGGAACTTGATTTGTATAAACTTGTTAACATAGCTCCTGCAAGTTTTTTAAACAATCTGTCAAATGATTGCAGAGTGTATGTCTTTTTAAGGTTTCTGCTATTTTTAGTAATGACTACTAAATGGCAAAGAAAATGTCTATGAAATAGCATTAAAAAGTATTTATTTATTAACATGTAAAGTACAGAGTCACAATGACAGGCTGTATATCAATAATTAATCATAACATTGGTACAGATGGTCCCACCCAGCTCACCATCAAGTAACTTATAATTTTATATATTGGATTAATGTTTGCCAGAAAAGTATTAAAGGCAATGTAGCGACACAGACAAACAAGTCTGTTATTGAGAGTTCTGAAAAACTTAGAAAAAGGTGGAAGAATTATCAAAATCGGATGATAAACAAAAAAGATATGACCATTTAAAGGTTGTTCTAAAACGAATATGGGAGCCGCCATTTTTTAGAACTATGATGTCATAGGTCCATATTACCATATATGGAATATAGATAAATATCATTTAAAAAGAAGAAAATCACTGCAAATGAATGAATTTTTTTACTGGTCATATAAAGCATTATTGCCATTAAGTATTACATATTTTTATACAGTTGCTGTCAATTTTTCCCTATAAATCAGTAAATTTTCATATTTATAAATATTCCATATATGGTCATTTAGAAACATGATGTCATAGCCCTCAAAATGGCCGCTTTCATATCCGTTTCAACAAAAACTTCAAATGATCATATCTTCTTTGTTTATTATCCGATTTTGATAATTCTTTCACCCTTATTCAATTTTTTCAGAACTCACAATTATGAAGATGTTTGGCTGTGGTGCTACATTCCCTTTAAGTTTACTGGTTTTGTTTACTAGTGACATTTCACAAAATGACTTGTAATTTAGCTTATCATTAGCTTATCAACACATCACTTAGGTTATTCGGAGACGCTCCCAGACCATGGGAGAGGATAATGTGAAATCAGTATCACTGTAATCCTACACAGGGAGTTTCGTATTTGTTTACCTGGTGAAGTGAGTTTCTGTGTGACTTTCGTTGTTGGTTTAGGTGTGGTTGTTGTAGTTGTGGTCGTCGTTGTAGTGGTAGTCTTTGTAGATGGTCGCGGCGTAGGATGTGTCGGCACTTTTGTCGTAATATTTGTGGCTGTGGGTGCTGGAATAGAAATAGATTTGTAGAACATTGTTTACAGGGTCATGCGGCCATCTGGCGGCATGTTTTGACTTGAAAACAGTACCATTAATTTTACTATATAGCTTTATCTCACTTGTGTACGTATATAATGAAGCCTTAACTCACTACATATATATAAAGGAGTGTTCTTTCTTTTAATTAAGACCATTCCATTTATGCGACAAAGGGTGTTTTGGGGGAAATGACTGATCAGCAGCCAGACATTGTACTCACAGGCTGATCTGGGTTTACAATGGACGCAAAGTATTTATCACACATAAAAATTAGCACCTCAATTCATTTTTCCCTCAATTCATTAATCCAGTATTTTTTTTACTTTAAACCTGTGTGATATTGTGCTTTTTAATAAAAGGTCTTCATTTCCCTAGTATATGTTCAAATATATTTATTATTGATGCAATATAGTTAACAATCAGTACTAAGGAAGAGCCAGGCTGGCCGTGGTTGCATAATACAGTTGCATTTTAATTTAAAACAGTACAATTGGGAACTGAAATGGTTGTCTCTTAAAGCAAGCGGTCTCTTAAAGTGGTCTCTTACTAGAGGTGGTCTCACTAGAGGTGGTCTCTCACTAGAGGTGGTCTCTCTAGAGGTGGTCTCACTAGATGTGATCTCACTAGAGGTGGTCTCTTACTAGAAGTGGTCTCTTACTAGAGGTGGTCTCGCTAGAGGTGGTCTCTTAATAGAGGTGGTCACTTAAAGTGATCTCTTACTAGAGGTGGTCTCACTAGAGGTGGTCTCTTACTAGTGGTCTCTTAAAGTGGTCTCTTACTAGAGGTGGTCTCACTAGAGGTGGTCTCTTACTAGAGGTGGTCTCTTGGACAGGTTTGACAGGAAATACTAAGGAGACAAGTCTTACCTTTAGTGGTTGGTGTGTCCTGTACGGTGATTGTGAGATTTAATTTCATCTTGTAATCCTTGCATGCTCCTTCCCATGCATTCGCGAGACCATTAAACGTGCCTGTTGACATTGCTGCAATAGCAATTATAAAAAGTTATTTATTATGATAAAGCTTTTTGTGCTACCCAAATGTCCTATAAAATATAAACATTTCTTTTCTTTTTCTAAAAATCAAATTACGAGTTGACAAGTTGCATGCTGATACAACACTCTCAAGAGCATGGCAGAGAGCATAATGGTGGCCATGATGTGGGGACAACCAGGAACTTCAGCTTATTTTTCTGCAGTTGACACTTAGGAAACCACAACGTCCACTCTGATTAGATTAAAATAGAATATAAAGGGAGACAACTTCTGATGTGCTTCTCTTTTTTTTAAAAACTAATTCTGATTATTTTTTTACGATTGAATGACAAATGTACAACTTTATAAAGCTCATATAAAAGAATTTGGGGCCGAATTAATCCAAATTATCCTCATAGTTTCCAAAAAAAAAAAAAAAAAAAATCCCAAAATACAATTTTTTTTTTTAAAAAATGTAGTCCTATTTGACAATGTATTTGTTGCAGACTTGTATTAGAGCTTTATTTTGGAACTATTCCAAACATTTTTAGTTCCTTACTTATTCTTTGTCCCAATTTGTAGATTTCACGTGCATTTTTCCCAATTCAAAAGGTCCCTGGCCCCACTTCCAAAAACGCAGAAAAATCCCTGTTGTCACAAAAACTATGGTGTTCAGTTCAGTTCAGTTGTTGAGGGACGGGCAGTAATCCAAATATCTGACCACGACTTACTTGCTATATAATAACTTTTTCCGATTTTGAAGTCCACTCCTCCCGGTACCCCGGTGAAAGACTTGATTTCCAGACTGAATTTCGTGTTTTTATTGGGGTTGTTACAGTTGACAAGTAGGGACGCACCGGTCTCCGGCTTCATGCACTTCTTAAATGCTTCCTCCGGGAGCTGGAAAACAGGCAACTCAAAATATAGGATGCTGTGGTGAACCCTTAACCCGCTACATATATATAATGGACTCTGCTTTCTTTGAATCAAGACCATTCCATTTATGTGACAATGGGGTGTTTTGGGGAAAATGACTGATCAGCAGCCTGACATTGTAAACCCTGATATATAAAACTGATAGAAAGATAATATAAAAGTACAAGTATATACACATTGATGATTTATGAAAATATTTAATAATGACTAGTATCCTAGACCAAATTTGTATACTCCAGAAAATAATTTAAGGACCATGTTTTGATTGTGCCATATTCTGTGCCACTACTGAATGATATAGTCTTTTTGCAATTTTTTAAATTTTATTTTATTCTTTAACAATTGTAACGTGACCCAAAATAATACGAAACGCTGAATATTAAGACTATTAAATAGTTGTAATTGTTCTTTTTTGTGGTCCTTAAATTATTTTGAGGAGTATATAATATTATACGAACATAATCATGTGTACAAACTTACCCAGTATATTCTGTAATATTCATTTGTATTATGTGGACACATTATATCTAGATTGTAACCCATCGGCACGGACAGAGATGCACCATCTCCACTCATATTGAACCTGAAAAGATACAAAACACATGATCAGGAATGGATTCATTCTCCACCATTACCATATGTGTTGTCTGATCTGCATTTGCTTAGTACTGGTTCTACCCAGGAAGACATGGAATGGAGAGTGATTAAAATAAGATCAGAAAGCTTTCGTTACAATCAATGTAAAATAAATAAGTCGAAACTAAACCTACAAGCAGATAATTACAAGAACTTTGATCTATATGTATCTCCAATATAACCTCTTTGAACTGTCTTTGTTATACGTATAACTCCTTGAACTGTCATTTTGTTTTAATTTTAGACAACTCTTGTCTAATATTCTAATACTCCTAAGACAGTTCTCTCCCCTCTATAACCCTACAATAAAATATAATTTCAAGTTCTATTCCCATGTATCACTGGGATTTACCGATTTTACGAGTTTCAGTCAGGCATTTCCCTGATTAAAAACACATCCAATTTAAACTTTGATATTAATAAATAACCAGTGAATAGATGGTCACAGATAATCCGGTAATACAAGTAGGGGTTCGAGTTGATTTTAGCTGATTTGACCTGAGTTTGAGCGCTTGTGTCATATTTAATGACAAGGGCGATATCGGGACTTGTCTCCCAGGTCTGGATCCAGATCTTATACGATACAACCCATTTCAGGGATTGCACTTAAGCTACAATTTTTTGTTTTGTCTTTTCTTTGCTTTGTTCAATGCTTTTTTAAGGGTGGGGTGCTGAGACTATTCCCCACCTAACTCTCCAACTGAATCTGCAGCGGTTGTGGTCCAAGCTGAGTTGTGGGTGGGCGGCCTGAGCCCCAGCCCACCCAACCCTCCAACTGAATATGCACGGTTAGTGCAAAGTGCCACTGTTCTGGGGGTTGTTGCTGAGCCCATTCCCCACTGAAACAACACCATGTTGGGTACTGGACCCATTCCGACCCAACCCTCCAACTGAATTTGCACCATGTAGCAGTTGTGGCCCCAGTTGTTTGGTGGGTGGGGGTGCTGAGTCCCTGCCAACCCAACCCTCCCACTGAATCTGCACATTGCAGCAAGTGCCACTGTTATGGTTGATCTTCTAGACTAGTGAAGATTACATCTCCCATTAAACATTAACATAGCATCCTGATGGATATAAAACTTAATTAATTAAGCGTAGGATGATGCCACCAGACAGATAACATGTTATTTAATGGATAATTATCAATTAACAATTCACAGATGAAATGGATGGAAAAATCATTTTCAAAATTTAGAAGTTTACATGCCGGAGTATAGAAGTACAGGCTATTACATATAAGCGCAACCCACACAATATTGCAAATTATCTTTGGCAAACAGTTCTAGACAAATCCAGGCAGATGCAGACGCAATAACCTGTATCATACAAACCACACTTACACCAAAAACATGTGTTTTTTTCGGTAACAGTTAAAGAGAATAATTATAAAAGCAGAATGCAGTTATTAAAGGGACACTCGGCAATATTTTCTCTATTTTCAATAATCGGTGTCCCAACCGTTTGTTTTTTAGCTAGATATCTTGCACAATTTTTTATTTGCCAATCATTATTAATAACTATTCAATATTTGAAAGCAAACTGTTTTAGCATATTACTAAATTGTTGATAATATTACACTAATAATATAGAATAATGAAGGGGAATATTTTTTAATACTTATGCAAGCAATTTAAAGTCAAAATGACACCGATTTAATAAATCAAGGGGCTAATTTTCATGCTTGATAAATGCTTCAAGATAGCCGTTTGACCCTTTAAAGTTTTAAACGAGATTTCGGTCTTATTAAAACAAGTTACAAGTTGACGAGAAATCATGTATTTTAAGTCGGATTAGGAACGTGTTTAGTTTTTAATAATGCTATGCACTGTTAACTCCATAATAACGCTGATCTGTTTTAAATGGTGAACCTCACTCCACGTTCTGGCTAGCGCTATCTGTACGAATCTACCCAAACTTGTGAAGCGAAAATAGCCCAGACCACCAGCTTTTTATATATGAAGTGAGAAAACTGTTCCAGGTCATTTCATTTCAGAAAACAGCAAAGGGCTGAATTTATCTTTAAAATGCTATTTTATAACAAAACCCTGAACGAAACTTAATACGCAAACCTCATTAAAGATAAGCTTGAGATCTAAAGATATTTTTCTCCCATATTTGGATAATAATAGAGTTGAAACAAAGGGTTTTAACAAGACAGGAATTTAATGGCTGGTTACGAGGTAGAAATATTAGAGTCCAAATTACACAGCACGCAAATCAGAAACAAAGATTGAGCCAGGAGGGTTGTGTGTTTTTATAAATTTTATGACATGACGGCATTCCATGGGTTGCAATCAGTAATATTTTGAATGTTTATTAAGTCATTCTAAAACAATGCCTTCAGAATTGTTGACATTCCACAAGACAAGAAACATGACCTTATTTTTTCCAGATTTTATAAAACTGTCGACCACTCAGGGAGCTCAATTTTAAGTAAAAAGCGGTGATTTGATTTTTATGGATGACAAGGTGGTACTGGTTCTACCTGGGCCTGTCTCCACCACTAAAGCGTCATATATATAGCCTAAAATGTCCTGAAAATGACGTAAGACACAATTCAACCAAATCAGAACTGTAGACATTTCAGAAGACAAGAAACAAGAACTTGTTTATGTCAGATTCAAAACATTTAAACAGAGCACTGAAGTTTCAAAGTGTTTCTTTTTCTCCAATTCCGACCACAAATTAGAATTAGACCTGCAGAACTTTGACAGTGCATTTCAATCAAAACCAAATGCTAGGAAGCCATGCAGGAAAAAACTCTTTCCCCATTCTTAATGGTTCCAAAACACCCAATTGTGACATTTACAAGATTAAAATTTGCAGCAATTTAGATGGGGAAGAATTTACACATTTTCTGGATAATTTACGAATTATACAATCCAGAAACATCCTTAGTCGCAATTTTCTGATCAAACAGTGTTGTCAGTTCTGACTAAACTGCCCTCAATTTATTCTGATTTAATCTTCTAACATGTCATACAGAGGCTTGAATTGACTGATATGAAAGCTTCCAAATGATGATGATGACTGCGTCAAGAGATATGTCAAGTTTCCTGAATGGTATTGCTCATCTGGTATTGCGATGTACTAAACTGAAGAAAATGAAAAGAAAAAATCTATTTTACGAGGTCGTGAAATTAATTGACACTATTTCATACAAACTTATCGAGCCTGTTCTTAGTCAATATGCGAAAAATATTGAATTCTGGAAATAGTAGAAGAAATTTCCATTTAGATCAACGCCATTACGTCAAGAAACTGTCACTGTGGATCACTATGATTCGGCTACCACTCGTCAGGCAGGCGTAGGGTCGAGCGAACACGTTTTCATAACAATGCGAAAATATTCAAAACATGAACTAGTTTAAGCCTAAATTTTCAAAACAAAATTTGCCGAATGTAGTGAGTGACAGATGTGGCAGATGCCTTTGATGAAGCGTCAAGATTAGAAGTCTTGTGTAACAGTTTTAACCAAAACTGAGTTAGCAGCAGACGTAAAATAAGACGAGTTAAATAACCTGGAATACTTTAATTTTTTTCAAAATAAGACATCAGATTTGTAAGTCTCATGAAAACCAGCTTTTCAAAACAAACAGCAAGACAAGCAATTAAGAGTCAATTAAGTATTAAAATTGCAGACGTAATATATTGACGGTCATCATAAGTGCACCTTTCTAAGTTTCATAACTGCACGGTACATGGTGACTGAGAAGTTGTCATCTAGAGGCTTTCTTTTTTTCCTGAAAAAAACTCGACAGATATTTGCCCTAAATAGTGTCGGATGCGCATAAAAGTCCAATCTCTGTGGTATGAAACACGGGGACACAATAAGACGCCTTCCTTTATTTTAGATTAATACATTTGGCTTTATTGTTTTGTATCAGAAGACTGCCTTCAAGCAAATTGACTTTATTAGCTTGTTTTGGTAAATGAACCGCACGAAAGTTCAGGATGTAGAAACAATTTAGTTATGAAGCCAGTAATTTAGAAATAAAATCATGAATTTCTAATCAATCAAAATAATTATATAATGTATTTATTTTCCATAATTTCTAGAACAATGCTTTTATTCCTAACTGTCAAATTTTAAATGTTGGTGCATCACCTGTAAAAATAAGATCAGTGATTGGTCAGAATGCTGAAACCCTCATTTTGAAGCAGACGAAATACTAACATACATACTGGTGATAGGTTCTACCGAACGCTGGGGTTTAAGCCTTGAACATAATAATTACAACAAAATCGCTTTCAACCATAATGAAGAGAAAGAAGCATTCTATACCTCTAATCCATACCACTCCATGCTCAGTAGATGTGCAGATTATCAACTTCAAATGGTATAATGATTTAATTAAACTCCGCAGACTAATTGCCACCAAATATGCGAGTCAAGGTTACTGGAAGATTGATTCGAGAGTCAACTGATCATGTAACTATAATGAAAAAATATCAAGATTATATTGATCGCCCAGAAATCTTGATAAATGCGAGAATTATTTCAATTTAAATATTTTCATTGGACTTCAACTAAGATAAATACTGGAAAATACACTTCAGTTTGCCAATTTGCAAAGCTATTAATAGCAGAGATATGAACGCGAAACAGCTGTAACAATATAAAAAGAAGGAAATAGATACCATAGTTCTGCATTCACATCTCAAATTTCAACTAAAAAAAAGCTAATTGTCCTCAATACTTTTGCATTATGAAATTGTTCATAATTGCAATTCTTTGTTCCTGAGATCTGGAACGCTGTGGTTGGGTACATGAGATCTGGAACGCTATGGTTGGGTACATGAGATCTGGAAGGCTATGGTTGGGTACATGAGATCTGGAACGCTATGGTTGGGTACATTTCATTTGAAATGATCGATAATTAACAATATAGTTATGTCATATTTTCTTCAGCCCATCAGAAATCATACTATGAAATCTGAAGAAAAATTGATTATTTTATTGAATGCGATAGCTACTTGCTTATTGTGCATAACATTCAGTGCAGCAGCTAATGTAAAATCGAAATTGAATTATCTACTAATTAGAATAATCATAAAATAATAACAACATAGAATAGAGACTGGGTCTCCTGGGTCTCGTCCAAGTGTACATATCTTCCATTTTGATAAAAGCGACATACTTAATATCATAATTATAAATGTAAGAATTATCTTTAATTAGTAATTAAAAAACTAAATAATTTGTTTTTGTTTATTTGTTTGGTGATAAACGTAATTTGTTCAGCACATTTTAGGCTATGTATGACGGTAAACAATTTTTTGGGTGGTGGAGGCAAAACATCTACTTATTCCTGGGTAGAGCCAGTACTGCCATGTATATCTCCCGCCATTCGTAAGAATCAACACTTTCTCAATAAATAATAAAATGAAAGTAATACAGCGACATAGAGACATGACCAGCTCTCAAATCCAGCCTACGAAATAAGCTGTATTTACTTACTGCTCCTTAATTATTTGCAATGCAAAATGGAGTCGTCAAATTGACATTCTGAGAACAGCAATAACCCTGAACAATTATTGCGCTTGTTTGCTCTTTGTTTATGTGCACTGCAAAGTAACTCACATAACCACAATGGTAATTCAGATTAACTACAAAATAACGGGACAAAATTAACGGATGGCATCCCAGAGGAGACACCATCATCACATAATCAGAATGGCAATTAATGCAAATGAGGAAAAAATTTTCAACTGTTCATTTCCCATAATGAGATTATCGAAGAATTAAAGACCCTCATAAGTTAATCAATTCAACTAGCTTGCCGTTTATTTCGGGGCGCATTTAAATTTAGAAAATGAAAACCAGCAACACTTCCCTAATAAAATCATCTACCGCAGAACAAAAAAAACACAAACATTTACCAACGCCTGAGCAACCAACCCTCTTTTTATTGATTATAAAATCTCATTTATCGCCAAATCCGCCGAGAATTGCAATTAACAAAACACAGTGTGTTCAATGACTTTAGATGACTAATATAGTGTGTTTCTATGATTTATCGTCAAAGCTACATTCGTAACCCCCGTTGATAACTCTTCACGATGTGTTTTGGTGTCCATGAGATCTAATCGCAGGCTGAAATGAGGCTGAAAGACCATTATTAGAGATAATGACGTTAATATTATGCACTAATATGAATTATGGGCAAGTAATGGGAAAACATCATGAAAATCTATAAATCTTCAGAGCCAGCTTTAATTCTGACGAACTCGGCATGTTTACACACATGTTGCTCTGTGGAGGAAAAATACAAATCAACTTTGTATATCAATTATATGGTATAATAGTAACTTGGTATAATTATAGTTATTTTTCTTTTTACACGGTTAGTTATTGTCTATGATGAGCTTTTGGTTATAATTAGGCGGCAAGTACGCTACCCACTCGACCATCAGGCGTCTGCAAATGCTGGAAAAAATTCTACTGGTTACCTTTTTTACCGATTAAAACAATTTTCTTTGTGAAAAAACAGACACTTTATGACAAAGGAACAAGTATCAGACTCAATTCCTAATTTGTCAAATATTCGTCCTAAAACCCCACCAAGATGGCGGTCATCGTGGTTACCATAACAACACCTGTGTGGTAATCACTACCTGTCCACAACTCCCCTCGGAGTTACCTGCCCTGGCAGAGACAGATGGAGATTTTGTCACCCAAATTACAGTCTGCTCACTTCCTCACACATGGAGTGTTCATCTGTCTATTCAGATTCACACCTTTCGGCGAGACCTGCTTGGGGGTGCGAGATTATGTGGCAAAAAGCTTCCGGTAATTGTAGACGTTTTTTTCGACATTTTACTGAATAAGACCTTTTACTGAATAAGACCGGTAATTTTGTATAATTAACTTTGATCAAACTTGGGGTCAAAATGTCATCAACTCTACTGTAAGGCTCACTCCCATATGCTGGCCTCTAATAATAACAAAATTCAATTAATCTAAGACACTGTAATTAGTTTCAGATTTAGTGTGTTTTTTAAATTAGGTATTTGCTCGTTACTATGTGAGGTGGAGCATTTACTTACAGTCCAGAAGAAAATGAATGAAAGTTGTCATGTATGATTTATGATGTTATGAAGAGCCAATCCAACATTATGGCGATCATTTAACGATGATTTTAAATCCAAAATGGTAAATATTTTTAATTGGTGTTTAACATTCATCCTTAGGAAAAATTCAAAGGAAATAGTCTGACATTTTTATTTTTAATTGGTGTTTAAATTAATATCCTGAGGAAAAGTTCAAAGGAAATACTCTATTTTTCTCTCCGTTATTGCGATTCTATCACCTAATATGGCAGTATTATCAAACACATTTTACAACCAACTGCTGATAAATACAAATATAACATCTACTAAAACGGCAATTCTTTCATTACACCAAATCAATAAAATATTCTTCCGACACGAAAAAAAGAGAGAGAACACTTGTATCTTTTTCCACACAGATCATTTGTACAATAAAATCATGTAGGTTCAATATGTATCAGAATAAAGTGATCTATTGAGATTGCGCCTGTCATTATGCTCATATTTACAGTTTCCTTTTGGAAACGTCTCAATAGCCGCCAAGTATGAGGTCGACGAAGATCAAAATTGCTTCTTTCATTAGCAACATTCAATGAAAACGAGCAAAATTACTGCATTAACTCTTTTGAGAGCGAATGAATGCCAGGCTTTGAGCGGGACTGAATGGATAGCTTCGAATCAACAGTTGATCAATTCGGAAAATAAAAAAATTCTAAACGCGTTTTATAGTTTTATGCTTTATGAATTTTGTCTTTTAACAAATATTATACAATCGGTGATTATATGTAAGATAACAGAGGTCAAAGGTTGTATAAAAACATGCATGCTATGGAGGTGATCAGACAACAAAGATTGTGCTCTCCAGAAATAATAATCACTATATAAATCTGAAATCACTTTTATTCTACACTTTCCCTTTAAGCCTCGTCCGTCGGATGGGGACGTGAACCGGTCCCGTGTATCGGTCTATCCTCCGAGCACGTTGAAGAACCATAGCAATCTATTTGATAATAAAAGTAGGGCACGGTTCCCGGATTCCTATGTATCCCTCCCCTTTCTCTGGGGCGGCTCTAAATAACCTATACTGTGTTGATGAGCCGTTAAACAACATTCAATTAAATTCTATTCTAATGAAATCTACTATTCTTTTATTGAATCAAAATTTGCAAGGTTGTAGGTCACAACAAATCATTTAGGAGTTGTTTTTGAAGACATAAACAAATCTTTTAATTAGAAAGAAATAAGAATGAATTCCCAAGATTTATTGTCAAGTCTTTGTTTCTGTCTACTGTAATCTCTTGTAATGAATTTTCAGTGACAGGGGAATCCCTCTTTAGTGTTGGAGATTAGTCCGGTTCACTAGAAGCATTACCACAAAGATCTTGATCACACAAAAGCTTGCTCCAGTAATTATTTCCAGGCAAAAGAAAATAACAAGATTTGTTCAGATTTTTAACTCACAAAAGAGAGCCTATATTCGACTCGAGACAGGAACAGAACATAAATACGATATATCATTTGACAAAATGAACACAGCAAATATTTTGCCAAAAATACAATTTTCCTAACTGCAAGTTATTTTGTCTCCTCCACACCTAGCTAACTGGAATACCTAGGTATTGCTTTTTCAGTGATGACAACAGCATCAGGAATTTAAAGTTTTTGCATTATTATGTTTCTCGGTATATAAACTTACTTGCCTTCTCAGAAACCAACTTAGTTGCACTCGCAATATCCAAACTTGGCCAACAACAATACATTAAATGACTAAATGCAAAACATATTTATCATAAAACTTCTGTGTGACCATGACCTTGTTTTTTGAAACATTTTGGATAACAAAACAAACAACAGAGGTTTAAGTTTCAATTCACCATGTTTTATATGAAGATCGTTTTTAAGAGGAAGAACTCGAATAAGTCAGATTATAGTCTTATCCAAACGACTGATATGGCAAAAGATTGTAACATCAGAAAAACTGGTGCAGCGAGGGATATGAATTGCTGAAAAGACTGGTGCAGCGAGGGATATTCCACCCGACTGAACTATTTCACTGTCCTTGGTCTCTGGAGAAGAACGAGCCCGATTCAAAATGAAAATGGTAAAATCGGAGAATCACACGAATTTAGGAAACAAATAAGGAAAGCACAATAATGGATTCCAAACATGACTAGATCTGCAATATTTCAAAGAACTGACAATCAAATCAATAACAAATCATATCTCTCACAATTCTTTACTCGCTGACACTTGTATTAATATTCGAACAGACATTACCATCGTCAACCTGTAAACGTTCGATACATGCTGACGGGCATTAATTTACTTTTATAGTCACCTGAAGTTATTAGGCATAAGTTGACTGTCATAATTTCATTGAAAGAAGTTCAAACGGTAATGGACTTTTCATCTCTTCGTGCAAGTCTATTGTGTGGGGAGGGTTACAATTAATGAGCTGAGATCGTCATCGATTTCTGACTGAACTCGTGTAGCAAGTTCAAGGGGATTCATAAAGTATTAAATGATTTTCAAACTCTGTATCTGGTCATGAAGTAATTCACACAATTTGTTCGGTTTTAAATATCAAAATTTCAACTTTTGCTGGGAGGTTGGAAAAAATTATATTCAAATGTTTACCAATTATTTTTAAACTTTTACTGTCGCGGGAAAAAGGATGTTCAGTTGCCAGCGCAACAATTTACTCTGGAATACTCGGCTAAAATTGAGATTAATTTTTTGTAAACAAAGCTTGCATGGATGGAAAGAGATAAACTTCAGAGCCTGTTTTACCTACCCATAATTTCTAAAAAAATATAGAAATGTGTCCATGTGACACGGATGTCCCCACTCAAAACAATCAAAATTTGACGAAAAAGGGGCCGTAACTCTGATAATACTGAATTTTGACGCTGAATCGATATGCACTTTTAATATCATAGGTAAGCATCCTGTAAAGTTTGAAAAGAAATGGAGGAAAACTGTGGGAGGTGATGGACACACAAGATATTTTAACGAAAAAATTGACGAAAAAATGGCCATAAGTCCGTTAACAGTAGGTATATTTTGATGACGAAACAAATAGGCACATCTTGACATCATAGGTAAGTATCCTATAAAGTTTAAAAGCAATCGGTTGAAAAATGTGGGAGGAGATAGTTGACGAAAAATTTGACGAAATAAGGGCCATAACTTTGGTAATATTGGGTTGATTCTGACATCAAAATGAAGTGCACACCTTGACATCATACGTAAGCATCTTTTAAAGTTTCGAAGCAATCGGTTGAAAAATGTGGGAGGAGACAGACACACAAACTTTTTCAGGACGGACGGACATGGCTAACGCTATATGCCCCTTCACCAGACGGAAGGACGGACGGACATGGCTAACGCAATATGCCCCTTCACCAGATGGAAGGACGGATGGACATGGCTAACGCTATATGCTCCTTCACCAGACGGAAGGACGGACGGACATGGCTAACGCTATATGCCCCTTCACCAGACGGAAGGACGGACGGACATGGCTAACGCTATATGCCCCTTCACCAGACGGAAGGACGGACGGACATGGCTAACACTATTTAATGCCCCTCACCATTCGGTGGTGGGGGCATAAATTTATTGAACTAAAACTTCAAACAGATAAATAATTTTAAGTCTACATATAAAACTATGTGGGAGTCGAACAATTGATTCAAACTATTGTTTAACAGCAAATCAACTCTCTTGAATACAGTTCAAGTTATTCGGAGCTGCCCCAGAGAGAGGGTAAGCTAGAATACAATGTATTCCGGGAAACATGCCCTATTCTTACTTCTTTCCTAACTGTTCTAACATCACAAACCGATAAATCATTTTGTTGACATTGAGAAAATCACTCTGGAATATTTGTGCCCATTAGAAGCACGATTCTATCATCCATTAAAAGCAATTAGGGCACGAGCGATTAGCACGGGCAATTAGCACGGGCAATAAGAGCACAGGTACTGTAGTATGTGTCATAAATTATGACAGTACATTATCTCCGATTCTTTCCTCTGAAAAAAGTAACTTCCGCCACTTAGATACAGAAGAAAACTAATGACTTTAGCCACATTGTCTGATAGTTTCTTCCCTAGTTGTGTAGCTTTATCCAAAATGTCACACGCAAATTGTATACCGCATATCCCATTTCTTGACATTAATCGGAATCGTTATCAAATTCGCTCAATGCGAGGTTATTATACAATTTGAGACTTACGCAGAAACATCGTTGCAGCAGACGCAAACCTATGTTTCATTCATGGAAACACGGGATTCTGTAGAGACAAATTCAATTTCTGGAGAGACAGGCTGTCTTTACTTTTGACGGTGAATAACCCCTATAGGCCAGTAACTGTTATGGTGCTTTTTGCCGATTCTGTCTGTTTAATGATTCCTTTTATTGAAGAAACTGTGATTATGCAAACCGAACAAGTTATGTAATGTTAAACTATATAATTGCATGTAAATTTGTTTTGTACATCCGAAAATGCTTCTTCAGATATTTGAAACTGGTCTTTAGAGAACAATTATATTGGCAAATGCTGAATTCGATTAAATCAAACATTTTAAATTTGGAGACTGTGCTTCGCAATCTGATGGGAGAAATATCCTGAAATATTGGGGGTATCAAATTATTTTTAACAGCAATATTATACAATGGCACATGAGATCACCTTAAAAAGAAGCAATCCAATGATTTCAATTGACTCTGGAGCCTAAAGCAACAACATCGGATGAATTACCCCATTATGCAACAATCCAATTTTGAAAAACGATTGCATTTTACGACACACGGCTTTATGGGTAGACTGTTACATGGAGGCTTAATAATTTGTGCCATTCTGTGGCGGCGTATATTTTTGTTGTTTGGAAATTTTCCCGATATACGACCGTTCAATTGTGCTTTTAGTGTGTCATATAACCGTTAACTTGAAATTGGATTTTGGGCTCTGATATTTGTTAATATGTAATAATGTGTGCTAACAATAGCCATTTATAGGCGCTGAAACAAACTGGGGTACCATTAAGTCTTAAATTCTTCGTAAACGTTTCAAAGAAAGATAGATTTTTAAGAGCGACATGTGATTTGCTTTTCCAGTCTAAATGAACACTTCTCCATTCAATTTTATCCAGATAAACTTAATCAATATGTATCCCCACACTGACAAAGGAATTAAAGAATTTAATGAAATTGTCATGTAAAGCGTGGAACGTAACATTTGAATTACTCCTTTATCAATGTTGTCTGGGTGATTCGTGGAGATAAATACTGATGTATGAAATCCGCTCTACAAATAAAGTATAAATTGAAAGTAGGCAGGTATGAAAAATACTTAAAAACGTGACGTATTGATCTTTGCAAAGTGTTATTTGGCTACAAAAATTACTTTTCCCAATTTTTCAGTTAATTGTAGCTGATTTAAATTTTAATGACGAATACGTAATTGCTCATTTCATTCACATCCTTGCTGTATCGGAACTACAAGTGACCTGACAACCAGCTTTTGTCGTCCTTTATACATCTAGAGTTCAACGCAGAACTGTTGTAACTACAAGTGAATAAAGAAGAAGATACGAAAATGTTGCGTGGAACCATTGCGATATATTATTAATTGTGGAAAAACTGTTTTATATAAACAATAAATTACTTTCTGAAGCCGATGAATTTTCATTGCTGTATTAACTTCAGTTGAAAAATGTATCCAAACAATGTTAAATGTGTTTAGATAATAGCTTGCTTGTGTTTTATTTCCACTTAAAACAGTAAGATCTTAATTACCGCATCGTTAACATGCCACAATTTACATAAATTCAAAATAAATTCAGCCTGAGTTTTCTTCTCCCTGAAAAAAGGAATCCCCCCATTGAGCAATAATGGAATGCGCTACTTTTATTATCAGTTTTAGCAGCCATAAAAAATGCAATCTCATGAAATTTTCGCTATTTTATAGCAAAATAAATTTAAAGCAAGCATATAATAAATTGAATTATCTGTCACTGCACTACCTTAATTAGGGTAGATAATGGATTCTAAATCTGAAACTGCCGACATTTACAGCAATGCTGAGTGTCTGTGAAGTCAAACCGTCAAGAGACCATGCAACTCTATTATGAGACCAATGCCTTTAAGAGTCCATGCACTGTTTCATGTTCCCAACTGTATTATTTTCAATTTAAATGCCACTGTATTTAATGAGTTGATGCACTATTTTCAAACAAGGTTTATTTTAAAGGGCTCTGAAAAACTTGGAAAAAAAACTGAAAGAATTATCAAAATGCCATGAAATATAAAGGATATATGACCTATTGAAAATTTGCAAAGAAACATAAATGCATGAGGCAGCCATCTTTGAACGATGATGTCATCGCACCTTTTTAAGATAGATGGCATACGGACAAAATGTCTTTTAAAGCAAAGAAAATCACTGCAAATGAAAAATAAGCATACAATTTATATATATTACATCTGTATATTTATTTTTAATCAATTTGCAGTGATTTTCCTTACTTTAAAATACATTTTGTCAATATGCCATATATGGTAAAACGGCGCGATGACGTCATCGTTCAAAGGTGGCCTTCTCCATTTATATTCTTTTGAACTTTTCAATAGGTCATATCTCCTTTATTTTTCATGACATTTGGATCATTCCAGCGTCAAGCAAGAGAGGTTCTAGTAACAATACTGACATTGTTATTAAGTCTTTGATATAACCCGGTCGGGGATTAAACCCACAAACTCCCAAGTGAGGCGGACGCTCCACTAGACCACGCCACGGTAGTTAAGACGTTTGTTTGTTTGTTTGTTTGAATGGTGTTTTACGCAACTTTTAGCACATGTTAGGCCATTATATTATGGTCGTTGTTTTTTTTGATAGAGGCAGACCACCCCCTTTTTTCTTGGTAGAACAAGTACTGTATAGCTCCCACCATCCATAAGAATAGACACAGAATGAATCACTGACAACTGCAAATGTACCTTCTAAAGTGCAGTTTTAATGTTTATAAAAAACAAATTCAGTATATTATTATAATAAACTAAAACATTTTGTGAAAAAACTTGTAATACCATAATTACACATTATAGAAAAAATTTGAGCAATTCAAACAACCCACTACCGCCTAAAACTAATTTAAAATAATTTTGTAAACACCAAAGGTTTGATTTTCAGCATCAGATAGGCAGCAGTGAGATTGATCTTAGATCAAAGAGCGCTCTGTTGTCATTTCACGCTCATAACCACCAGTAAGATATAGAGATAAAAAAACGTGATATCAATATTGTATACTGGGTGAATTTTTTGAACCAAAGCAAAAAATGAACTTTAAATTATATGATGTTTAGCTGGGTTAAGAATTTGCATATCTTTAAATTATATCTAATATATTACGATCTATTATATGGCATGATGTAAAACATTTTGTTTCTTGAGGGTCTTGGAGAAGATTGAACTGGTTAGGCACATAAATATCACAGTAACCCATCAACTGTCAATTACCTAATAAAGAATCGTTCATTTTAAATTAATAGGTTACAAAGGAGGGACTTTTAAATGGATTTAAGTGAACATTCGTCAAAAAAAGTATACATGAAATCACATACAGTAAATATTCAAACAATTCATATTTTAGTACTTGGGTAACAAACAAAAAACGATCCAAGTCGCTAGAGAGAGATTAAACCGGGGAAAGAAAGTCACCTCCTGGTTGCTGCTTCAGCTTGTGATCTCAGCAAGATCTAGGCGATTACCGCTGAAAAAGATGATGTCAATACCTAACTAGTCAAGTCAACAATTGTGTCCACCTTTCCTTTATAATATAAACAAAAAATAAAAATAAAATTATTTCGACACAGGAGCATAACAGTTGCAGTTAATGTGAAATTCATACGCAAGTCATTCACTCCGTTCCATTGGGGAATTCCATCTCATTACCACAACAACAAGCATGTCCCGTATTAATTGCCGTCTGCTAGATTGATCATGAAACAATAGCCAAAAATAAAGCGCCTAATGAATATCAATGGCCTCCAAACAAACACAAATGATAAATGAGTCGGCAAAATAAATTGCAAGAAAGTATGACCGAAATTAGATGCAGGGGCGAAATGATCGCAAAAGCTGAATTTTCAGAAATGCTCAAGAGTGATAAATGGCTAAAATATCTTCAGGAATGGAAGTTGAATCAAATTTCTGTTTAATTTTCAATTATGATGAATAGGCTTTTAGTTCATAGATTTGGTATTTTAAGAGCTCTTTATTAATTGAAACTCTTCAATAATTGAATTCTTTAAAGAAGTCACGAAAAACCGAAGATGAGAAAATCACTTCTCGCATGCACCGGAATACTTAAGTCATATATAAGCAACCGAATATAACTAATCCAGCAGTAACCTCCCTTGGTAATCGGTTTCCGTTTATTTTTTGGTACCCAGTATGCAGTAGTATACTGGTACCCCAAACACCACACTGGTTACAGAATAACATGATGTGCAGGAAAATAGGTCATGGTGTGAAATATGTACATCATCAAATTTTTATTTTTTTTATTTATTTTTGATAAAAAATACAAAAGAAATTAAATATCTGTTATTTCACCGTTCTATGGTGCGGTGTGTTTTGTAAGGTTGGAAGTATGTTATATCTTAAGGATGTTTATATTCATTATGACTTTATGTGTCAACCCTTAACCCACTAAGCATGACTTCCATTGTAAACCCAGGGTAACTCGCAGGCTGTTATCAGGGTTTACAATGTCCAGCTGCTGATCAGTTGTTTTCCCCAAAACACCCCTTTGTCACATAAATGGAATGGTCTTAATTCAAAGAAATAACAGTCCATTATATATATGTAGTGGGTTAAGGGTTAAAACATACATTTCATCGGTCCCGGTGGCTCAGTGGGTAAGGTTTTGCACTTTGGACCAGCTACAGACAATCATGGTCAAGCTAAAAAGAAATTCCATTCATTGACCTCCATTTTGATACTCAAAGTCGCACACACATCCCTTTTCCCTACATTTTCCGAAACACGAGAAACCGAGACATAAATAACATCAAACTTTAACCGATAAACAATCAATGGTGCTTTCCGGTATTAGCTAATTAAGGATTCAGAGACTTGTTTTTTATGTGTTTATAATGAGTGATTGGATGGGGTAAAATTGATATAAAAAAACAGTACATCATCCTCTGGCATAGATGTGGAGGAGCCAAGTCCATACTGCTGTATCCACATGATCTATATCTGACTTCATTAATGGCAGCTGTACATGCAACTTCCACATAAAACTCCATTGGAGATAAACAGGGAGTGTCATGATACAGTTGCAATGATTTCTATCCAAATTTGATGTTTGGTTATATACATTACAGTCAGAAATTTACAAAAACCTGACAATATAATTCAAATTTCGTTTTTGTTTTTAATACTTACTGTCTTTTGTAAGTAACAAAACTGCCAAGTTTTATAACAAAGCTGTTACATAAGTTTGAAACCCATTAAATACTGTAAATAAGTAAATGATTAATTAATACACAAGTAGTAAAATATGTATGAGCTTAAAAGGGTATGTAGCGACACAGCCAAACCATCTTTAAATATTAAGTTCTGAAAAACTTGAATAAGGGTGAAAGAATTATCAAAATCGGATGATAAACAAAGAAGATATGATCATTTGAAGTTTCTGTTAAAACAGATATGGAAGTGGCCATTTTGAGAGCTATGACATCACGGTTCTAAATTACCATATATGGAATAGTTATAAATATGAAAATTTACACATTTATAGGGGAAAATGACAGTAATTGTATGAACAATATGTAATACTTATGGCAGTAATGCTTTATATGACCAGTAAACATTTCTGCATTCATTTGCAATGATTTTCTTCGTTTTAAACGATATTTATCAATATTCCATATATGGTAATATGGAACTATGATGTCATAGTTCTAAAATGGTGGCTCCCACATCCATTTTAGAACAATCTTTAAATGGTCATATCTTTTTTGATTATCATCCGATTTTGATAATTCTTTCACCTTTTGCCAAGTTTTTCAGAACTCTCAATAATAGAGCTTGTTTGGCTGTGTCGCTACAATCCCTTTAATAATTATAAACAGTATGTGTTATTAATGTTGTGCTACATGTAAGCCGTATTTCTCATTATAGTAGTGCCTGGGTGCTATGCAAAATGACATTGGGGCGCTCTTATACAAAATGTAAAAAAAATGTTTTTTGCAGGTTTGTGCCTTTAAAGATTGACAAAACTTGAGTTTTCCAATATGTTTATAATTGTTAGTTATTAATTTGAATCTTTTACAGCATTTACAGAAGTTTAAAATTCATTCCATAAATAAATGTTGCCAATATTTGCAAAAGAAGAAGAAAATGAATATTAAATTATAGTCTTGGCAGCCATTCAAAATTATTTTCCTTCATTATGTGTTGCTGATTGCAGAAAGAGAAGCATTGGTCTGTCAAAGAAAATAGTCGCAGGGTCAACGCCAAATAGTTCCTGTGTAGTCATCTATTCAAACAGGTGAAAAGTTAAGTAGTATTAATACACAATAATTGCAGTGTTTCCCAAATCAGAGAAATTTGATCCAGAGAAAAAGTCAAGCCTAACTGGGAAAGCAATTTACAGAGTTAAAGAGCTAAGATATATATCAAAAGAATCAGCTGCAATTGGCAACCATTAAATCAATGAACAACACTTGTAACTGCAACACTGACAATCATTAGGGTCGTTTATCATTGTGCAAAGGGCATATACATGCATAATATCACCCATTAATTGGCAGCAGCTAAAATCAAAACATGAAGAGTTGATTAATAAAAGAAGCAACAAGGGCATCATAAATTGTTAATTTTTTAATGTGTGCTGATGTGCGTGATGGAACAGCAAATGTTCCATCTTCTTTTCCATCTTCTGCAGATTGAAATCAATTTAATAGAAGCAATGTTGGAAACATGTCTTGTTTTGTTTTTTTATCAAACCAATGAAGCGCCCAAATAACCATAGCAAACTTTCAATCATGGCATGTAATTACATCTTTTTTTATAAAACTGATTTCTGCATCATTTATCGTTAATGACTTTCCTATCACGTTTTTTTTGTCTTGATGATTGGCTGGCCCAGTGTTATGGTGTGTTAAAAAGTTTCCTTAGATAAGCGGCCAATAAAAACTTCAGATAAACTTTTATCTGCCCTTTATGAGCCATGGCAAATTTAGAAACAGCAAAAGATATCAATACAGGCATGCAATAAATCTTTTAGTGTTTTTTATTGTGATCATTGTTTCCCTGGTTATGCAATCCCAAATATCCAATCCAAATATTCTGAAATGCCACAGGTTGAAACTCTCAAACATGCAAATGCTAAACACTGTAACTGCCAAGAATTATCAAGTAATTCATTAATATTTGTTTATGAAAAATGAAGACAAATGTTGCAATTTGAGTGTTCCAAAATGAGCCTCATATTGTTGTTGGTGTTACACGATCCAATAGTGTGTGTTCTAAAGCAAGTGTACCAAGGTGAGTCTGCCAAGGGTTGTGCTGTTCAAAGATGAATGTGTGGTTAATGATGCAGAGACTTAAGTGTGCCAGTGCTGCACTGAATGTGCCAATGCTGCACTGAATGAGCCAATGCTGCTCTGAATGTGCCAATGCTGCACTGAATGTGCCAATGCTGCTCTGAATGTGCCAACGCAGCACTGAATGTGTCAGTGCTGCATTGAATGTACCAATGCTGCACTGAATGTGTCAATGCTGCATTGAATGTGTTATCGCTGTGCCAATGCGGGATCAAATGTGTCAATTCTGCACTGAATGTGCCAATGCTGCACTGACTGTTGTCAAATGTGACAAATGTGCCAAGGCAGGAAGTGTTCCAATGTGACAAGGGTGCCAATGTGACAAGTGTGCCAAGGCAGGAAGTGTGACAATTTGACAAATGTGCCAAGGCAGGAAATGTGCCAATGTGATAAAGGGCACAGGGAAAAACAATCTAGTTGATTAATATGTCCGAAAATTAATTCCACCCCCATTTAAACTCTTTAAATAAGTTTGGTTGAAAATAGTTAATACTTATTAATATAAGAAATTCTCCTAGCTATATAACATACTTTATTGTCTGTATATATGACTACATCATTTTCCCATTTATGAAAATCACAGAGATTATGTTTCATACCCAAACAAAAACAATAACAGTAATTTCACTGTCATCAATAGCTCATCATAGCCTATACAATCCTATCAATGCTTCGCCTTTAATCCCATAACCTAAATCAATTTTGCCTAGAAAGCGTGGCAATCGTTTCTGCGGAGTGATTTGTACGTCTAACAGCCTGAATGCCTATTACCATTTCTGACCATGTTCGGTATTGATCCTGGTCATATAGAAGCTTGTTTCGTCTCTCCTCGATGATTACGTTTCAGACACAGTATACCAATTCGCGGAGATAAGAAATATTCATTTATTTCTTTGCCGAGAACTCGCTATTAATTTACACAAATATGTAGATATGGTAAAACAACAAACTGCTTGAATTCAATTACTGCGCATGGACACCTACACCTTTTTTTTTATTACTGAACAATTTTGCTTGTACTACTGAACACATATACTTTTATTACGGAAAACCTTCTCTTCTCCTTCATTTACTGAACATGTACATTTTATTTACTGAACACCCACACTTTCATTTCTGAACACCCATACTTAAGTTACTGAATGTGTGTACATACTTTAATTTCTGAACACCTACTCTTCAACTAGTGAACACCCATACTTAAATTACTGAACACCTAACCTTTAATTCTGAACACCTACTTTATAATTAGTGAACACCCACCTACACTTTAATAACCAAAATGCCCAGGCTTTAACTATTGGACATTTATACTTTAATTACTCAACAACTACACTTTAATTAGTATCAATGAATGAATTAAATTGAGCAAATGTTTTGACATTTTCATTTTTCAAATCATGTTTTTACTTCAAAAGAAAATCACTAAATTACAATGGCACTTGCCAATTTAGGAGTTTTCACCATTTTGTTTCAACACCGTTTCTTTAAGAAATTTTACTGCTGTTTGCAAGAAATTTCGTACCAAAACAATGGCATATTAAGTTCTCCTTTGAGGTTCCATGATGGCGTGCAGACAACAACATTTTGAGGGGTCAAAGCGAATCCATTATATCTTGTTCTTAGTTTGTATATGGTTACAACAGTTTTGCGTGCGCAATTGCCGACCGGAAGCAGTGGGGTGCCACTCTCAGCCAATCAAGATTCAGTAGTAAATCAACGTTTATGTCACTTTCATTTGCATGTTCATTGATAGATTTCCTTTTATTGTTTGTTTTTGTGCTATTACCATGAATTCCTCTTGATTTCATGAATTTCAGCTTGGGATTTCTAATACAATTAAATATTTCGGAACATTTTTTAACATTTTAACAAGGACTGACAGTTTAATGAATTTAAGGTCGCTGTATTTTAATGCAGCTTAAAAAGCAGACAAATACGAGAATTTTATAGTTTTGAATTTTCAAGATGTCAAAGAACAAGTGCAACCGAGCGCCTGAATCTTCTCTGCGAAACACTTTGTCACATTAAGACCCTGGCTACACAGTAAGAGACTCCATCAATTTTGCACGTAAATTGCAAGCAGAAATCTGTACTTAATTGCAGATTCATTCATGGCTATAAAAATGATTTACACAAACATTTGCATTAAATGGATTCCACCCTCAGAACAAATAGCTTGCTGTTATACATGATGGATAACAAGTTTTTCTGGGCAAATTACAATAATTAACAGCATGGTAACAGAGACTGGTACAGATACAATTCTACACTGATTGTGAGCTTGTGCTCTATCAATACCAATAAATAACTTGGACACAGTCCAGCCTGACAGGAAGTTGACTCTAGGGATGGCAAATATTTTGATGTTTCCCCAGAAAATGGTTGGATAGCAGCTGGTGTCAGGTATCACAATCAATTTTCCATATTTAGACAATATGTCAAAGTTCTCCAAAGAGCTGGTATGAAGGACTCTAGGGTCCATGAAGGACTCTAGGGTCCGGTGGCAGACAAGATGACAAACATTAGTACCCCTAAATAGTGACAATGGTTGCATAGCTTATGTATGAGGAATTAAACATGCAAATATTTGGTATTTATACAGACAATTGAGTTAGAAAAAACAACCAGATTGTTGCAGGGTTTGAGTTTTGTTACACTAAAAACTACCAGTATTACAGTTGAGAACTACCGTTGCAAACCAGTTATTTGGTCAGCTTCTTCTACTTTGATTACTTGATTTAGGCAACTTGTTAAGAATTATGTAGGATGAGATTTAACATTCCAGCCAGTAAAAAAGGTAACAGATAACCTAGGGCAAGTTAGTATAACAGTCGAGCCATCTTGAAGACATACTAACATATGTTATCAGTTTACAGTCAAATAGAGTGCCCCCACACCCCATCAAAGATTTCTCAAAGCTAAACACAGAAACATTCTTCAACTTGACGACATGAATTTATTCCATTATCTTAAGACGTACATTTTTTTTTTTTTTAACTCATATGGTTTAATAAAATTTGCGTCTGTTATAAAACGAGGCAATAATATCAGTTCAAATCTTCAGAAGATTCAGAAAATTATACAATAACATGTAAGCTGAAAATATACAAAATTTAACAGTTGATGTTTTTTGGTCAATTTTTTTTTTTCTACATTGCTTCAACAGATGTTTAGGAATGTAATGATTATGTTGAGTCATAAATCAACTGAAATCAGATGAAAATAGAGATGGAACATTAATCTAGCACTCATTACACATGTTAGCTCCATTAACTTCATGTAAGCAGATGCTTTCTATTGTAAAGCATCTAAACTACCTTGATCACTTCCCTGATACTGCCCCTGGACACACACATGGAACATGCTGGACATCAAAAGGAACAGGCCTATTAAACGCCATTCACCATGTGATAGATCGGGCGCTTTTTTGATGGAACACATTTGTAATGGTCAATTCAAACCTGACATAAAAATACAGAGGCACACTGTAAATAAAACCAAACAATGAATCTATAACCATAAGTCATCAGACGAAAAACATGGACCATAGGTATATGCTCAAGTATCAAAGAGATGAATGCATTGTAAACAAGACAGAACACATCCATAATGTAGGTCGTCTTCATCAGACCCACAACAGGGACCCATATATATACTATACAAACGCGATCAACCAATCAAGGAGGCAATTAGACTGGTCCACTGGAAACAAACACCACAGACTATTTTTCATTCAATTTTCTGCCTCTCCGAGTCCAGTTCACCATTTCCTACGCTTTGATGAACAAGCTAATAGCATCTTCAGATCTAATACCCTGTCTGTAGATGAGCGTTTTTCTCTCAATTAAACAATGTAGCCAACTCCATGATCAAGGAAAATATCTCTCATTACCAAGTTGTACTTTTCTAAATGTGTATTACCAGTATTCAAAATAATCAATATATTTTAACTCCACGCACTAGCAGATTCAATTCGTAAAGATTTAGAGATAAAAATGACACATTTTGAGATAAAACTAATTTTAAAATTGTTACATTTCAGAAAATATTGTTGATGATACAGGATACACTAACATACCGGTATTGCTAAGTTGGGACTTGCAGAGTGCACTACCTTTCCTTTAGCAATGCAGAGTGTGCATCCCTTGGCAATGCAGAGTGTACTCCCTTGGCAATGCAGAGTGCACTCCCTTATCAATGCAGAGTGCACTCCCTTAGCAATGCAGTGCGCATCCCTTGGCAATGCAGAGTGCACTCCCTTAGCAATGCAGAGTGCATGCCCTTAGTAAATACAGAGTGCACTACATTAGCAATGCAGAGTGCACTCCCTTAGCAATGCTGAGTGCGCATCCTTTGGAAATTGAACAGTGCCTCCCTTAGCAATTTTATGAGGGGATGGGGGGAAATCCCTTGAATGCATTCAGTCCAGACTGTTGTACCAATACCTATAGGAGGTCCTATTGAGGGACTATAAACCTTAGAATCACACACACACTCTTGAATACATCAAAATATTCAGGCGACCCCATTCCAAACACTCTAACATATTTGAAGATTATCGAAGGCACAACAGCAGATATCTATCAAAGGCTTTCCCAATTCTTGCCGGGTGTTGTAAATATTATGCAAAATCAAACACAGACTGGTATTGCATTAAGGGAATTACTTTCAAATAGCGCCAACAAATTCACAAGAGGACTTCAGGTTTAAATGGCTGACATTGAACCCTGGCTGAAGCAGGCTCAATCATCCTCCAACCACTCTTCAGATTGTCGGTGTACAATTTGTCCTTCAATTGTAACAGTTTCTAACATTAAGTCGCGGTATTGCACAATCATCAAAATATTTTATGTTAAGCCACCATAAAGCCACCGGGGTACTGTGAGGGTTGTCACGGGGCTCATAAAGTTGTCATGAACTTTTGCCATAAATTTGAAGCCAGTTAAAACTCTTGAAATAATTTCGAACAATTAGTATGAATTGATTCCGTGACATGTCATATTTAGAAAGTATTTCATTGAAGAATATGATAAACAGACCAGTTAAAAGTGATCAAATCATTATTTAATGGTGTAAAATTCAGCGATCAGTGATTAGCGGATTTTAAAAAATCGATAAAATTCATCAATGTTGAAATGGTCAAAAAAACATAAAATAAGTATTTGTAAAAAGAATACAGAAAAACTGCTAAAGTTAAAGGTCAATAAGGAATACAAATCTATTGAAAAATGGCCACTGTAGCAAATTTTAAACGACTTCACAAGTGGGCTGGCGAGTGTTTTGTGTTGTAACACATCTTCGGGGTCCCAGTCGGTCAAATCATGATGAAGGAGAAAGCTAATTGTCTCATCCGGTCCAGGTGACTTCCATTTATAAATATCAGCGTACAATGCAATTTGACAGACACCCCAAATCTCTACCCCACCCACTTTGAATTACTTTGTTTGGATTTGTCAGTTTCAGTTATTTATGCTTCAATAGAAAATTACCCCATTGAATCACTGTTATCAAATTGCAATGCAATAAAGTAGTCTGTCCTCTCTGTTTTGAATGTTCAGTTTCGGGTAACAATATATGTAATGAACAGGGGGAAAAATGGCGATGTAACAAAGAATTCTGTTTTCTCTTTTCAGTTGGTCATTCACTTGTGGGGGTAACTTCTGTCACATTTATCAAAATTTAATATGGCATGTGCAACCTCACATGCTTGGACTAGATAGAGGATGTCTGAGAAGTGCTGTGAGTGAGTTTTGATCTGGACAGGGGTCAGCAGGGGTCAGCAGCCTGCAGACATCGACTGGTCAGCTACACCAAGAGCAGAACCCTAGTTGGTTGGCTCAATGATGTTTTACATCCTTTTCAGCACATTTTAGGCTATATATGACTCGAGTGGTGGAGGCAGAACACTATTTTTTCCTGGGTAGAACCTCCCGGCATCTGTTAGAATGACTGTGTTGTCATCAAAAAATATAAGTTACTTACCCCTTAACCCGCTATAATTAAGCACGACTATTATAAATAGCCTTTGCGTCCATTGTAAATCCAGATCAGCCTGCGAGTTAGTAACTTTGTCAAATAAATGGAATGGTCTTAATTCAAAGAAAGAACAGTCCATTATATGTATGTAGTGGGTTAATGGTTAAAGTATAGTATGATATACACATTGTCAAAAGAATTCGAAGGAATGAAAACTCTTACAGTTCCGCTCTCAAATCAATTTCTATTGATCAGGATTGATTCTAGTATGGGATAACTATTAACATCCACATTAATTTTATTTCAGAATCTCGACCTAAACATCATCCTGGGAGGCATCAAATTAAATGGATTGCACATGATGAGGAATATATGCCAAACTATGGTAACTACACAGAAATAACAAACAAGATAAAACAGGTTCGTATTGAGCTCTTGATCATTGGACAGGACTAAAAGACAGTTTCTGGCAAATGGAATGTTATACTAATAATTTACCTCATGGTATTTAATACCAATTTTATGACTAATCCAAGTTCTACAGAAGCTCTCCAGGACCATAAATAGCAAACCAGTTATAAACAAGACCAGAAATTTATTGCACATCCAAAACAAAAATTCTTAATTCCCATGCTCCATACCAAGATTGGAAAGTGATAAAGTCTCAATAAATGAAATAAACCGAAATCAAAGTAAATGGAATGGATACAGGAAACCAATAAAGATAAGATAAATTGAATTACCCCTAAAGGGCATCAGGATTGCTCCAAGAGAAACAATTCAAAACATACTAATTTATAGTTATCTACCTTTAGAACGCCCAATTTGAAATTGAATAATACAACATATTTGTTTATTTGCTCACTGGAATAAAGAGATTTTGTGTGAATTCAACTTGAAACAATTTCTCAACCATTAAAATTACACTTTGATTTATTAATCCAGTATCATTTTCAATTCAAACCTACTTGCCTATAATTAAATAAAAGGTAATAATTAAATATTTTTTCAAATTTATTTTGTTATTCTACCTCATCTTTTAACTGATTACTGCTGCAATCTTTTAACATATTACTGGTGCAATACAATCTACAATAATAGCATGTGATAATAGTTTCCTGTGAACTACCAAGAAATTCTGTGTTTTTTCTCAGTATTTTGGGAACATAACCCATACCATTACAATTAGGAATTTACCGTGATTTTTTCATAAAGTTTCGAAAAGATTCATTAACATTTCCTTAAAAAAGTATTTGTTTGCCGTTTCCCGATCCAGGATTTCATAAATGGGTAGGTAGGTAGGTGATTTTTTTTGTTGCCAAGGACAGGAAACACCTTAAGAAATTAAAAACCAACATTTTTTAACGGTCGGCTTGCTTTGCAACATTATAAAGACAACACGGCTAATTCTCATCATCAGCTGGTATTGCTTTTTATGTCTTCCTTCTCGTAGATGCGAACAGGCAGCCATCGTTTTAGTACTTTGTACTACAGGAATGGCGACGGTAATCACTGTCTGTTACATATAACGACCAAAATAATGAGGAATTAACGCATCCTAAAATGTTATTTTCGTCGTAAGTATCAGCAACACTTGAAGCTTATTGATCAAAACGCCGCGGCCTTTGTATGTCTAAGATGCTTTTTCTGTGGGATAGAAACAGTTTTCTCACCTTTTTTCGTAGTCCATTTGAATATACATCAGAAATTGTAAATTACAACTTAAAAATGGCATTGGGAAGAAGTAAGTAATTTAGTGGTGGTAGAGTTTCGGTTTACTGTTCCAGGGTTGGTGTGTTCTCATCTCAGCCAGAACTGCATTTGGATTAATGATCTAAAACTTAGTATTCCCTCCGGTATCCACTACCCTTCAGATTGTTTTTAAAGGGACACATGGCAATTTTGAAATGTTTATTAGCATCTCGATTTATTTATCCAGTGTCATTTTGACTTTGAACCTGCTTGCATATAATTAAATAAAATTTTGAGTTTACTTGTTTTCGTCTTATTCTGCCATAGGTTAATTATATTATTGGTGCAATATAATCCACAATATACAAAAACAATTTGCTTTAAACTATTCTTATAATTAATATTAACGATTGAACAAATGCGCATTAAATAAAAGAACTAATGGGAAACCATGAGTTTTTCAAAAATCAAGACGCGTATTCCCTTCAAGACCAAGGTCTAGCTCGATTTCGCTAAAAGCAGTACATAAGTCAGGATCAATAAATGCTTGTATGTACAAATTAGGTAAACTCGTTTAGAAACCTTTCAATGGCTCCTGGAAGCTGACAATATGTTTGTTAGGATTGGAGTAACATTCAGACACCTTTAAGAAACACTAGAGTAGCTAGAATACTCGAGTAGCTAGCTATAGTGCAGTTCATATAGTAAGTGAATAAACATGAAGAAATGTTGACTTACCTATAAGATGTACAATGGAACAGCACATGGAAGTAGAAAAGAAAACATGATTAAGATAAATGATTAACGAGTATACGATACATAAATTATGTCATATATGATGTCATAATTCATCATAATTTAAAAAACACATAATTTACGACTTATCATTTCACCTCCTGCCGAGAAAATATAAGGGCGGTCAGGGCAATGAAGCATTGTGGGTACTTCTCAATTATAGTTTTGTGAAGGGACACTCTTTCCTCAACTTCCAACAGCGATTTTATATCAATATGTACAAGAGAGACCAACAACTGGGCTGATACTTCTTCTATTTTAAAATTTGATCGAATCAACTCCCTGAATCACATTCCGCCAGAAACCACCATAAACCCAAGCTTCTCCATCAAATAAAATTCAGACATTTTTTCACCTCTTCCGAGAATGAGACCAACTCTCTTGTGTGCAAAAACCGTAAATTGATATAGTCTGCTCTTGACCATAGATAACTATTTTGTCAGTAAGTTTATAACCTTCTTTGTCCGAACCCTATAAGCCAATTTTGTGTTAAACATATAACAACAATAGTAACGAAAGGAAAGACCGCCACAGCGGGGACTCAGCTGGGAATCACACTTTAGTTCATAAATATCATCACTTGTGAACATTTTGGTTAAGAGCTGACAAAAAGCCACTAATTGGTTCATTTAATTGGCTTTCATAATTCTCCATGATGGCACTTGTACTGGCATTCCATCTTTATTTACACAGTCTGTCCATATATTGCATATTGATTCACACAATCTTGATTCAAATTCTCTCCTTATTGACATAATGTTGAATCATAGAAATTGAAATATTCTGTTTTAAGATGAACTTTGATTTGTTTCGCAAGACTGCAAGCGTTCAAACAAATTGTGTTTGTTTTCAGTCAAAAGGCATGCAGATTCATGCCTAAGGGTAGAATTTCTAATTTAGATTTAAACATTTCAGTCCTTAATTATAAAACATCAATTATAATAATCAATTGATCGACCTCTCTCTCTTTCTTTTCTTGTTTAATTCAGAAAGAATCCATCATGGTTAACCACGTATGCTTACAGCAATGTCTATATTCATACCTAGCTAAAATATAATTACTTGTACACATAATGAAGCGAGGGTTAACGAGGTCATATGTCTTACATGACAACTTGAAAATTACAGTAAAAATTGAAAATGAATTTATGTGCAAAAACTAAATTTATACATATTCTTCCCACGACCTGTCACATTTAATGAAAATTTTAGATGCAAATATCTCTTAACAACCTTTAAAGGGTCACATGGCAATCTTGAAGATTTTATCAAGCATTAAAATGTGTGTCTCTATTTATTAATTCAGCATCATTAGTTCTTTACTTTAAACCTGCTTGTATATAATTAAGTAAAATTTAGAGTTTTCATTTTCTCCTCTTATTCGACCATAGGCTTAAATATACTGAAAGAAAAAAGAAACGCGATGGGAATTTCCGCTATACATTGTATATACTGCACACTTATATAATTCCATATATATTCCAATGAAATCACAAGATGTTTTGTAAAAAAATGAAAAGATTGCAGTTAATCAGAGAAAGGACACAACTGTGATGTTGTAGATGTTTAAATCGCACTACATGTTTTAACAAGAAATTCATAAATGTTGAAGTTCCTCTTTGAAAAATTGATCCAGTTCAGTACTGTATTTAACAAAGATTTTGCAAAATTTTCCATCCTAAGTTTGCGCCAAACGGTTACTCTGTCGATAATGAAACTTTGCAGGAATAATATTTGCTGTGTTACGTGTTGTCATAGTCTTTTTTCCGAAAGGAAAGATCTTACGTAGCCATGTACCATCAGATTAACAGCAGCATATTGTACTTACAATATATAGCGGAAATTCCCATGTCGCGTTTCTTATTCCTTTCAGTATATATGAATGGTGCAATATAATCAATGGTTAGTAATATGCAAAAACAATTTGCTTAATACTATTTTTATAATGAATATTAATGACTGAACAAATGCAGTAAAATTAACAAGACGCTGCAAGATTTTTAAACATCAAGTTTGCCGAGTGTCCCTTTAAAATATTCTTATTGTGGATAATTTTCATATAAACTGGAGGTTATTTGGAGTTGGTTCTAAAAAATTCAATTTTATGGGCTGCCGGAATTATACCTAGGACGGGAAAAAATGCAATAAAGCTCTATTGAAAATGGAGGTTGCAGTAAATGGCGTCTGCTTTCCTTGAATCTCTAGGTCACATGACACATTGACCTAAATCATGATTAATGCATTGCACGGCTCGCAATTATTTTTCTTTGATTGATTTTGTCTGTGAAATTTTATGCAAATGAAAACTTACCCCAACCTAAATCGAAAGACAGTTACGATTTAACAGTAGGCACATGCAGAAAACAAATGTGAATATTATAGATCTATAAGGCTGACTGACTTGCTTTGACAAACCGAATTGCTAGCATAATCAATCAACGTCAGTTTTTGTCTGAAATTTACATTAATAGCTTTCGACCTTTTCCACAATTTTCAATTCAGGCCGTGCACAAAACGAAACAACAATATAGAACCATCTCTTGAGCAAGTCGAGCAGAAAATCTTTTAAACACACCTTAAGAGTTCAGTTCCTACCATTTTGTCCAGATATGATTTGGATTCAGCGGAGCTAATGCCCCTTGAATATTTATACTCTACTGCAGGGCAATCGCTTTAATAGTTGTTAAATTGCGTGTAAAATGTATCATCGACTCGGCTTTTCATGCTGCGTTATATACCCTCCCGCCTTAATGTATATGAAATATTCATAGATGCAATTTGACCTATGATGAAGCATAGGGTATAAAATATGTTGTAAACAGACATTTATTAAAGAGGAAAGTCACAGTTGAAGAAATTTTATGATTTTAGCAACTTCTCCGTGACCTTATATCTTACTGGATTTGTTATCCGTATATTATGAGAACAATTCTTTTTTTACTTGTTTATTAAAAGTTCTTTAATTAAATAATTATACAGTTCAATGATATTTTTTTTAAATCTGAAAACTACTGCAAGTTACCTATGTACATTTCAAGGGTTTGGTTTACCTTCTATAACAATTTCTATGGACATTTATTGTTTTATAGATTTTTTTCATAAAATCAATTTTATTTGCACGTTTGGCGGTATATTACAGATAACAATACAAATCATTCTGTCAGTTACTGGAATTTTGTGAAACACATCGCAAATCTGTGAAATATAGCGTGAATTCTATGAAACACATCCGTGGAAGCCGATAATAAGGTACTAACTAAGGTACTAACTACAAAACATTTGTAAAGCCCATCTGATCAAGTAATATCACAGCTTCTCAAGGTGACACAATAGCTGAATTACTATGTACCACACCTGCAAAAGTTTGGTTCCTATCTGTTATATAATATAAAAGGACAAAATATGAAACCAAATGATGAGTGATCGGTGGGGACATTTCATAAAATATTGTATTCTAATTTTGTCTGTGTTCTATAAAGGTTAAGCTAGATATTTTCATGACTGGTTATACTATTTGTAGATAAGTATACATTTCCTCAGTTTTTCATGTATATCTACAAAGTACAGGTTAAACCATTACTCCAAATTGACGCAGAGAACCGAGACCCAGGGAGAACCAAGCATCCCCTTTGAACACTGCACCCACTCGGAAAAGAAGCTATATTGGTTGGCAAGAATACTACCAGCATGTTTAGCTCATTTCAACAAAATGGAGGCTGGCTTGGCCCAAGGTGAACATGAAATCTGGAGAATATCTGGAAAACCGAAGGTCAAGCCTCACCCGCGCCATTGAGTTTGTCACCGTCTTCTAGGACAAGACACATTTCCTTAGCCTTGTCCGTCGGATGTGGACGTAAAGCGGGCGGATGCATGCATTGGAATATATCCTATGAACATGTTAATGAACCATAGCAATCAATTGTTGAGTAGGGCAGATGTCCAGATGTCTATGCATCCTTCACCTTTCTCTGGCTCTCACTAACCCATACTGTATTTATCAGCCAGTAAAATACATTAAAGCTTAAAATACAAAACAAAATGACAGTCCGATCAACTGGTATGTTGGACCTGCCAGTCAAAGTGTCCTTGACATATGGTCCACTTCGGATGCAAATAGGACGAAAATTTAAAATTTGCTTTTATCAATTTTGATAAATATCCTTCGCGACGGATTACAAGTTTTTACATTTTAATGTAAGCAGTCAACTTGAACAACACTATCATGATAAAGTTTGACAAGTATCTTTTATTAAACAATCTTGACCAGACACTTCAACTGACCAAATCATGAATCAACACAAATCGCAGAAAGAATTTTAAAACCTAAAAAATGTCAATAGAACCTGAAACTCTTAACTTTCAAATTTCAAACACTTCACATTTCCAGTTCAACAAAGTGACCAAGCCTTCTGGATCACTCATGTCCATACAAAAAGTAAATACGGGCAAGTCCTTCTATTGAGTATATATAATGGCTTCAAAATGGCTTTAAAATGGCTTTTTACACCAAATATAATTATGTACCGGTAGTATTTTTTTTTTCGTAAAGTCAATATTTTCAGAGTGTCAAAAAATGTAATATAATAGAAGCATATAATAGTTGAATTGCTCTTAAAAACACTTGTACTTGGGCGAAAAAGTATTTTTTACAATGCCGCCCCATTTAGGAATTCATCCAAATGACCCACCCACTTGAATTTTATTTGTATAGAGCAAAACCCTATTTAAAAACGAGCATCGTGAAAAATTAAAAAAATACATAGTCAAACCTGAAGAGACCACCTATATTAATAAACCACTATGAATTATTAAAATGCACTTGGTTAAGAGACCACCTGTGTAAGACCAAAGTGTAGATTCTTACGGATGGTGGGAGGTACACAGTACTGGTTCTACCCAGGAAAAATGGGGTTATCTGCCCATACCACAAAAAATCAACCCTCATATATGGCCTAAAATGTGCTAAAATGACGTTAAATCCCATACAAACAAACAAACAAATCTTCCCTTTTGAGGTCTCTTAGTACAGGTTCACTTCAATGTAGTTAGATGTTGGTTGGCATGAAACAATTACAATCTCTGCTTTGAGCCCAATTCTTCGACTCACAATGATGAATATATTATTTGTCCTGGATTCTCTTCGAAGTCTTTGAGAAAGTTATTGCTGGCATGTGAGACATTCAGGTGCTTAATGATTACAAAATTATGTTGGTGCTTTTTAATGTTTGCTGCTACAGAATTTTGGTGTCTGCTGCAAAAGATTGTTGGTGTTGGACGTCAAAAAAGCCCATGGTTTTAACATTCAATAGAATTTTGGCATCTGCTGCCATAGAATGTTGGCGCTCGATGTGCTAAATTTGTTGCATGGTGTCTGCTGTATTAGATTTGGAGGAGTCTCTGCAACAGATTTGTTGGTGTTGGACGACAAAGCCCACGACGGTTTTCACATGCAACAGAATTTTGGCGTCTGCTGTACTAGATTTGTTGATGTCTTTGCAACAAATCGATTGGTGTTGGAGGACAAAAAAATCTATGTTTTTAACAATCAACAGAATTTTGGCACCAGCTGCTGTACTAGATTTGTTGTTGTCTCTGCAACAATTTTGTTGGCGTTGAACAACAAAGCCCATAATGGATGGTGTCCCAATTTTTAGATGCTAAATGACCAAACTGGTTTTTTCAGATTTTTAAGTGTTGGATAAACCAAGTTAATAGTGTTGGTTCAGATATTGTAAATTTATGGGCAAAATTGATACGAGACACCAAACAAGCAATGAATTATCAACTTGCATGAACAAACTCCAGTTTCATTATCTCTGACAACACATCATAATATAAACAGCAGGTAGCACTCTAAATATGTATTTTTTATATTCAACTGAAAATGAAACAGCAATAAGTTATACATCAAATCTTTATAAAATGTTTATGGCCTTATAATGGTGTTTTTGCTTTGAAATTAGTGTGTAGATATACATTTATGAATGATATATTGTAAATTGGGAGATAAAAATCAGGTGAATGTAAAACTACCACGCTGGGGAAATGTTTTTGAAGTTCAAGAAATAAAATAAGATTTGCCATGCTGTTTAAAAATCTTGAAAATTTGAATAAAAAAAATGTATAGTCACTGAACTGTTTATTATTGATAAAAAAAGTTATTAAAAGATACTACAGTCTTGTCTTCCGCTGACACAGTGATATAATTAATTCATTTTCTCAAATACTCACGAAAATTAACCCAGCCTCAAATGATTTCAGTATGGAAGAAAAATAAATTAGATAAAACACAGTAACTGTATGTGAGAGCTTGTGTTGTTTAACGGCTGAACACATTATATGTTATTTTTTAGATGCCCCAGAAACGGGGGGAAACGTACATAGGAACCCCTGTATCTGTGCCATACATGGCTGGGGTATGAAAGTTAATACTCGGACCACGCAAAGAGTGTCTTACCACACAAATGAAATGCAACAGACTAAAACTGTGGGGTACCTAAACATAGTTCAGAGCCTTCAGGCTACCGTACTGTGTATTCCTACAGGGTTGTGTTGGTACTTTTTACAGTCTGAAACTTTATTGTGCGGGTTCTGCATCGCAATTTCCGATCAACCTTTCCTTCATTATTATGGATGTTGAATGGTGCTGAATCACGATAACATGTAGGATTATTCATCAGCAACCCTCACGCCGCTGTGAACAATAATTCGCAGATTCAATCAAAGAATGCATATCGGCTCTTTCAATCTGAAATATGCACTTCCTTTATATTTCCGAATATATCATTCAGTTTATATTCAGTCTGAGCCATCTCTGATTGCAAGATCGTGCATGAACTGTATTGACCTCCGAGCGACATTAGGTTTTTCGTGTAGCATTAACGTCTGGCTTTATCCAATCCAATATCCTATTGAATCTGGAACACTTCACGTTTCCAGCTGAATACCTTTTTACAGTCGTCCGCTCGGGTCGCTGTCTATAAAAGGTACAAAATAATACGGGCACCCTGTCATACACACAGATTTCATTATGCTGTATATTTTCAATGAATATATTGCGATTGTATCAAGATTTTGCATTTCTTCCTAGATGAAGTTTTGCAAACAAAAAATAGATCACATGCTATGAACGGTTCAATAGAAGTGGAGTAGTTTAATATAATACAGAAAGTTTTGATTTCATATCATCGACCTACTTTGTGAGCACCTATTGAATCTGAAAGTGTGGGTTTGTTTAGAAAAAATTCATCTAAACAATCAATAACTGTCGATACTTGTCATTTATACTTCGTTTTTAATAAAGGGGCATAACTCTTCAACTGTTACAATTGATTGTACTCCATTAGTTCCAAATTAAAGCTTTTATCGAGGACTTATTTTACAGACGTAATTTTAGGATATGTTTCCTCCTAAAACAGCTTGCTAATAGGACTTCAAGCTTACTTACGATACAGAACGTAAGATTTGCTTATAAATCGCATAAAACAATAAGTAATTATGACGTTTATGATGATTTCATTATCTTTACAAGCTAGGCGGGAAGTGTGAATACTCGTAAGACAATTAATGCGGATTACGGTACACCCATTGCTGTGAGTCTGGTATGAGAAAACTCTTGTTTGAAGTGCTTAATTCATTAGAAAATGCACAAACATTAGTTTGAAGTGCTTCATTAGAACATGCGCAAACATTAGTGACGTAATTATGATTTTTGTTGGGTTTCCTGTCTTTCATATAATCATATAATTACATGAATCGAGAGTTATAGTATTGAATTGTCGTTAATGGTGCATCAACATTATTATATTATTACTGTTTTGAGCCGGCCTCGATAGGGGATGGATTTATAGGACTCCAGGAATCGTGACTAACTCTTGTTATGAAATGTATTCCTGATTCTTTAACATGCTCGGACGGAGGATAATGGATGAGGTAAAGGGATATCTCTTGCCTAATAATACATTGAAGAAACCCAGGGGCCCTGTCAAGCTGGAACATACGATCTCTAGACATTAAGTCCCCCCCGGCCCCCACCACCCAGCCCCCACCACCCGGTAGTATTATTTTAGATGATTCCTGATAAAATGTGCACATGTTCCAACTGTAGTAAGGCACATGCACCAGGCACTTAACTTTCTATGATTTTGTTACACTTTAATTACCTCCCTTTATAGGTTTTCACTATACCCATAACTTATATCTTAATTACTCCTTCATAGACCATTTAATTTGCACCTGTCTAAACAAACCTCTACATGACTTCCCTTACTCTCAATAAAATCAAATCAACATCCTAAATTCCCTGTCTGAATTGATCAGGTAATCTATCTATATTAATTACCCCCCTTTATGTATCTAAACAGTTTAATAGCAACAGACAGCAACTCTGCAATTGAAGTACATATATTATTACATATCAGTAGTACAGAGAACATAAACATTTGGATAGTTACTCCCCACTTATCTAGGAAGAGGGCACCTGTTCTGAAATACCTTAATTATCTAATTATCTGCCCATAACTAGCGCCCTCTGGGGAGAGATTGTATCTTATGTTTACGATTACTTGATAGGCCTGATCTGGTACTAACTAGACAAGGTGGGGAGACAGGATGACAGCAGATTATGCAACTGCTGTGTGATAACACAGGGGCACTGCAGCATCTCTAATTAGCGTGATTGCTGGATCTGTCAGAATAAAGCTGTATAGTGAGATGACGGCTGCCACAGATGCAATAACTGTTAGGCCTGTCTGTGTCTCTGCCTTCGTTGTCTTAAAATTGTTATACAAGCAGAATTGTTATTTTAGTGTTATTATCTTTAGGTTTTAATGTGTGTGTGTGTGTGTGTGTGTGTGTGTGTGGTGTGTGTGTGTGTGCTCAATGTTTGAATGTGCTACCAATATGATGTTGGCTCGACATAGCACACATCTTTATTCCGTTCCATTACTAAAACAACATTTAGTATTTCAAATTGTAAAAAATATATAAATTACCTATTGTGATAATAATCTTAGTCAAGTTTCGTTCTCACGGCTATTAGTATGGTCAACTTCTAGCTTTTTTTGTTTTTTATTACTTTTATTTTTATGTTAAAAATAACTAACATAAAAACTGTGCATTTTGTTACACTTTAAACTTTATATTTTAACAGTTTTATCTAAATGATAAATAGATACGTTTAAAAATTAAAAGACCATTTCTAAATTGCTTATAATTTAGTTGTTTTTGGTCTAGAATTTCATAATCACAACGGTAAAAAAGTACAAAATCATAATGACAGTGCTCTAAGTTTAACTTCACCAGTGCTCTTTCTAGTACATTAATAAGATATCAAATACAAAATGGCTATCTTAATCTAGATCTAATAACCTAGACAAAAACTAAAACAAATTTAGAAAACATCAAGCCTATCTAATGTTCACTTCATCAAGTTAAGTATTGCAGAAAATGAGCTCCAATTTAAGACATAAAATGGAATTAGGAATACACATGTTAACCCTTAACCCCTACATATATATAATGGACTGTTCTTTCTTTGAATTAAGACCATTCCATTTATGTGACAAAGTGACATGCGAGTCACTCTCAGGCTGATCTGGGTTTACAATGGATGCAGGCTGATCTGGGTTTACAATGGACGCGAAAGCTATTATAGTTGTGCTTAGCGGGCCCAGCAATGAGATCAAGCAAGCTCATCATTTTAAGAGATTTGTAAAAGGCTAATTGAAACAGTTGTACATCATCGTCTATATTTTGAACAGAAGTGTGAATGCAAAACTGTTGTAACTATATATGAATAAAGAACGCGATACAATAGTTTTGCATTGAGTCGTCGATTTGTCAAGCAGTACATGGCAATTCATTGCTTAGAAAGTGCCCTTGCTGGCCACTTGATAACTGGAAACCACCAAAAAAGCATCTCAATATTGAATAGAGACTGGTGAACCAGCAAACCAGCAAAAGAGCAAAAGAGAAACCAACAACAGAGCAACTTACTGAATAAAGATACAGAAGTGTGAACGCGAAACCGTTGTAACTATATATGAATAAAGATCAAGTTACAACAGTTTTGAATTGAGCTGTCGATTTGTAAAGCAGTACATGGCATGTTCATTGCTTGGAAAGTGCCCTTGCCTCTGATCACAAGCTCAATAAATTAGCAATACAAGAATGTAATGGCCACTTGATAATAACTGGAAACCAGCAAAAGAGCAACTCTGTATCGAATAGAGATTGGTGCAAAAACAATATCAGACTTTAATAGCTGGAAACCAGCAAAACAGCAACTCACTAACTGAATAGAGATTGATGCAAAAACAACATCAAACAACATCAGACTTTAATGGTCACTTTACAATACCTGGAAACAGAGCAGCTAAGAATTCGACAGAGGTTGGTGCACACAAGATCATCAGGCTGAATTGTTTGACAGCCTTTCAACACATTTATTATCTTAGGTTATTTGAAGTCGCCCTAGAAAGGGACTAGAGGATATATACGTTGGAATCCATGAACTGTGCACTGATGGCCATATCATAACACTAACCGGGTATCAGAGAGCTGATTCTGTATTCAGGGACTCCATCACTCTTAATGCATATAAAGACAGAAGCTTCTACCTCACTACAGCTGATTCTGTATTCAGGGACTGGCATCATTCTAATCCATATAAAGACAGAAGTGTACAATCTATCAATGTTTCATTAAGTGACATTTTCATCTCTCCAATACCACCTGCCAATGTGATAGTTGAGGCAGGGAGGTTATTTTCTGTAGATCACGCTTTATCAGGAAAAAACATCCATCCAGAGAAAATAAACACTTACAGAGCTTCGAAACACTCTAAATGACAGACTTTCAGAGTATATTTGGCAAGTTTATATGGAATTCGTATGTACATAAGGCCATTGTTTTTTGATAATCTAAACCTACTGACGACGAGGTATATATAACTTAATATATTTTGAGAATCCAAACTCTACAGACACAATACAAACAGTATTAACCACCCAAAACTGGAGCGTTGAATTAAAAGAGTAACCAACTCATAATTCATTCTATGCATGTTCAACCGTGGGTATTTTAAGAACCCGTTAATAAACCAGGACTAGAAATTAACACTTTTAGTTTACTAGACCACCGGTCTAGTAGTTGGGTAAAATTGCTAGACCTTCTCAAAAATTACTAGCCCAATATAATATTCAATAGAAAATACTATTTTAAAGGGGTTGATGCACCATTTTCATGTTTACTTTAAAGGGCTCTGAAAAACTTGAAAAAAGCTGAAAGAATTATCAAAATGCCATGACAAAAAAAGAGATATGACCTATTGAAAATTTGGAAGGAACATAAATGGAGGCGGCCATATTTGAACGATGAAGTCATCGAGTCTTTTTACCATTTATGGAATATTGATAAACTATATTTTATAGCAAAGAAAATCACTGCAAATTGATTAAAATTAAATATACAGATGCAAAATGAACAAATGGTATGCTTATTTTTCATCTGCAATGTTTTTCTTTGCTTTAAACAACATTTTGCCAATATGCCATATATGGTAGAAAGGCGCGATGACGTCATCGTTCAAATATGGCTGCCTCCATTTATGTTTCTTTGCAAAGTTTCAATAGGTCATATTTTCTTTATCTTTCATGGCATTTTGATAATTCTGTCAGCCTTTTTCAAGTTTTTCAGAGCCCTTTAAAATAAACATTGTTTGAAAATGGTGCATCAACCCCTTTAATTCAAGTTTCCGTTTCTTTATACGAGTTTTACATTTACTGAAACTTTGGAAATATCAGGTTTTTAAAAGACCTGTTAGGTTAGACAGTGCTGTCACTACATAATCTATCGATTTATAATTTATTTCTTATTTGAATAATTTTTGTTTCTAGCCCATCGGGACTACCCAGACACAGACTTTGCTAGCCCGGCAGCATTTTTGCTAGCCTCGGGCTACAGGACTAGTGCTGATTTCGAGCCCTGTAAACATATACTTTAATTGGTACATATACATTATATGACCTGAACACCTGGATAGAGTTTTGATAAAGTGCACCCATGGTGTAATTTTGTTGTTATTTGGCGGGTTAGTTTCTTTTAATTGCTTTTTAAGATAACCTCTTTAAACTTAATTTCTTTTGGAAACTATTGCATACAATTTAAGGACCTATATATTATCGTTTTAATATATAAATTACAAAGTCTGTCTCTGCCGACAGTTTCAAGGAGTAAGCTGGTACAATCAGACTGGAATTCATAATGATGAGTGTTTTTTCAGATGACATTCAATCTGGAAAGAGATGTTTTATTTGGCCGAATGTCAAATGCATATTTTTGTCTGCAGAAGCTATTGTTGTAAATCTAGACATTTCATCTGACATATGTTGGATAAGGCTTCAATAGCAACATCATGATCACACAGAGGCTGTCAGTGGCTCCTGGCAACATCATGATCACACAGAAGCTGTCAGTGGCTCCTAGCAACATCACAGAAACTGTCAGTGGCTCCTACATTTCACGATCAAATGCTCGAGTACACATGAAATATAGACCTAGATGTATATCAAACAGCTCGTCAGCTCATTACAGGACTAATGATTTTATAGTTAGAAATGGTTTTTTTATATTAAATATGGTCTGGTGGTTCCATTTGAACTTTCCTTGCACTGGTGGCAGTTTCTTAAACAAAAAGAGAGGTAATTCTGGTTGATATATTTTAGAAAGGGAAATAATTTTGAAATAAACTGTAAACAAGACTCCCAAATTTTTTTAAAGTGTTAAATAAATAAATCATGAATTTCCTTAATATAGTCCATATTCTATGAAAATTCTTCTCCCATAAAAACGTTTATAAACGTTCCATACACTAAATGCATCATAATTATATTCAAATCGATTGTTTCCACTGAACTTGATGCAGACATTTGAATATCGTGGCATTGAAAACATGCTCATGATTTCCCGCTATCCAGATCAACAGCTTAATATTCAAACATTGTAAGACCAGTTTAAAAGAAGATTTTTTTTTTTATATAAATTGATTTTCACTTCATTGGCTGAGTGGATATTATTTTCAGAACCTATTCCAGACAGTCGTCTTCCGCAATAACTCAGCCGCACGTGCTCCCAGCGAGCTGAAACTTGCAGGCACACCTGCAGTCCTGTGTCCTGTTTGCTCGTAATATCCGTCAGAAGACTTGACATTACATCTGCTGCAGACAGACATGCCCCAGGGAAGGTGGTTTTGACTTATTTTTTCTTCATCACATGATAACCATCGGATGCCACCAGAAGTGGGTGTTTATATATCTAGAAAAGTTTGTTTTTTAACTTACCTATATCTATTGTGACTCATCTTTTAAGTAAGATTCATTATTTTACGAGATTGATTGATCAGAACATTAAATATACATTATTCATTTGTCTGAGTTGAACAGGAAACTTGCGTCATGTTTTTCGCCTTTTCCAATCTTGATGTATTGAACTTACAATTTTGGCATGCATATTTTCATAAAGTACAAAAACAGACAGAAGCAGCTGACAATCTCAGTGCTGTCAGATGACAATCAAATGTTAATCGCCTATATTTCTGTAATGGCAGGGCTAGAAATTAACATTTTTAGTTTACTCGGTGGTCTAGTAGTTGGGTAAAATCACTAGACCTGCTCAAAATTTACTAGCCCAATATAATATTCAACAGAAAATACTATTTTAATTCAAGTTTCGGTTTCTTTATACAAGTTTTATTGAAACTTTGGAAATATCAGGTTTTTAAAAGACCTGTTAGGTTAGACAGTGCTGTCACTACATAATCTATCGATTTATAATTTATTTCTTATTTGAATAATTTTTGTTACTAGCCCATCGGGACTACCCAGACACAGACTTTGCTAGCCCGGCAGCATTTTTGCTATTTGCTAGCCTCGGGCTACAGGATTAGTGCTAATTTTGAGCCCTGAATGGACCAGTCTTTCTTTTAATTTGGACCATTCCATTTATGTTACAAAGGGTGCTTCAGACAACTTACTAACGAGTAGCGAAAAGTGTAAACTGTGATCAGACTGCACGGAAGTGCAGGCTGGTCTGAGTCTACACTAGTTGATTAAATCATTGTATTCATTCTCAGCAGGTTAAGGGTTAAATTTTATCATGTTTCATATTTTCGAAGATATTATAATAAAGACATCATAATAGCAAGCCAATGTTTCTTCAAAACCAAAAGATTCGGATTGCTGAATTTATTTCTCTGAGGTCCATGTCAACAAAATAGACTGGCGTCCATTATGTACATGACGAACACAAAACTCGCATCAAAATATGAAATCCAATCATAATGAGTGTACACTCATGCTCTGAATTAATACTGCACAGAGAAATTGCCGCAATTTCGTTTAATTTTCATGTTGGATGGAAGTACAGCATGCAAGGCAATTCAAAAACATCAGAAACCTTCGCATTTTATTGTCTCCACAAGAATGGATAAGATATTGATCTCGGGATATGGAAGTAAATCATCACAACATGCATAAAATGTCGACTTTTATGAGAAGTTTTAATATAGCATTCATTATGCAATCATGGTACAAAAACCGAAGACACATAATGGAGATGATAAAGAAGTTTAAAGCCTCAGCTTGATCATTTTGGATCGCAACTTCCCATGCTCACTATAACAAGCAGAGTTGCTGTTGCCGCAGTGATGAAGACAAGAGTGGATTGGTATACAACAGTATATATATTAGAGTGGGCAGTGCTCGACTGGTATACAACAGTATATATTAGAGTGGGCAGTGCTCGACTGGCATACAACAGAATATATTGGAGTGGGCAGTGCGCATGGAAAATATTTCTGACAAGCAGGCCTGAATTAATATTGACGGGCCCTGAATTAATTATATAGTAAAATATGGCAAAAAAGGACAAGCCACAACCAGTTTTTGACAGGCCCCGGGGCTATCCTATTTAGTGAGCACTGGTGAGTACCGTATTTACCCTTATAACAGCACCTCCACCCAATAGTAAACCCATCCCACCCACTCAACTTTCCAAAAAAAAATAATAATAATACCAGTAATTATAATAAAAAATGTATAAAAAAGAATTGTTAAATAAACAAAAGATCTTCAAAATTTAACACAATTTCCATCTTTTGCATCTAAAACTCACCCCCACCCCAGCCCTTGCCATGTTGCATATTGCCTTCCTTGCAAATCTTATGAAAGTCAAAAACTTCTCAGATTATAAAAATGCAGATTATAAAAATGCTTTCAAAAATGCATACCGTATATACTATAACCACTGGTACCTCTATTTAATATAATTACAAAATGTTTGGACTGTTGCATTTAGGAGAGTGTAGTTTTTAATTAGTCCCTGAGCTATCTTTCTTGCTGATATTCTCCCAACAATATCAATAATAACAATCTGACTTGGCCATAAAACACCAACTACAGCAGATAAAGCATGACCTGGGCAAATACCTAATTATAACACTCCATGTCAAAACACAACTAAATTGGGAAGGCCGACAACAGAAAAATGATCAAACACTATTTCTGCAATTTGAGATAATATTTCTATCTGCATGCAAATATGCAACATTTCTGCTCTATCTATATTCCAGTATTCTGTAGATAATAGAAAAGAAAAGCCAATAAAGGATACAGAGTTTCTGGGAGATAGGTATTTCAGTTGGTTTATGAGTACAATTTGTAGTCTGCACAAAGTGGCATGCTATTAGCATGTACAACATTGGCGCCAAGATCCAAGCAAAGAAATGTATCAGAGGTGGGAATTAAAACTTTTCAGAATAAGTTTGGAGAATTGTTTGAAAGATTCTAGCTCATATAATAGTGTTTAAAACAAAGGAAATATGATGGGAACAACATATTCTCAATATACATATTTCAGAAGAAGTTTCAGACAAAAACAAAATTGCAAGAGTAAATCGAGGGATTTCAACATGTGAGAAAGTGTCAATTCTTACAGATGGCGGGAGGTATACAGTACTGGTTTTACCCAGAAAAATGGGGTGGTCTGCCTCTACCACAAAAAACGACCATCATATATGGCCTTAAATGTGCTAAAAATGACGTAAAGCACCATTTAAACAAACATGTATTAATAAAGGACAAGACACAATAGTCTTGTGAGACCCCTCGAAGTGGAATCCAGTAAAACTAGTTTGTTTCAAATCTTCCATCGGACTTCGAATACTTACTGCAAACCTCTCACTATTTCATTATTACTAGAACTGAGTTGCTCAGAAATATATATTCAGTAGTATTTTTCTCAAACTTTACATCTGCGCTCAAATATTTACTGTAAACCTCTCATTATTTCCTTATTAGTAGAACTGAGTTGCACAGAAATATATATACTCTGTAGTATTTTTCTCAAAGTTTACATCTGACGTAGAATATTTACTGCAAACCTCTCACTATTTCATTATTACAAGAACTGAGTTGCAGAGAAGTACCAGTATATAATTATTTGGTATATTGGTTGTATCCTTTGATCACCTCTGTGGGCAACAAACCAATCAGCAACTGATATAGCTGTCTGTGATATCCCATAATTCCTTTGATTGTTGCAATAAAAAAGTTAACAGTAGCTATATATTAATTGTTGCTGATAGTTTTAGTGCAGGTCTATGAAGATAAGAACGAAAACATACTTAGGAAAAACACAGCACAACCCATCTTGATTACGGTTTTGCACCAAACATTTGCATTATGGGTGTATATAATACTTGGATATATTAAGCTTAGTAGTTTTTATTGGGACAAAAAACATTTATGCATCTTTCTTCAGTTTTATTTGCTGCGATGATCTATTTATGATGCCATAAACAAAGATGTTCGCATTAAATCATCTTGCCATGCGTAAAGATATTTCCATATTTCCGCTTTAAAATCATGTCAGTCGACGTCTTCATCAATATCATGATGATGTATAATGATGTCTTCATCAATGTCACGCCATGTATAAATTAAGACGTCTGCATTAAAATCAGTCTATCTCTTAATTTATACCCTCAGTTCCATCTGCAGTCGCCAAGACTAATATACACACATGCTTGGCTACTAATAAATTTGTCACCAACATTTACATTTTTGCCTTATGAATCGCCATTACAGTATAAGATAAAATTTATGTACCACCCATGGAGCAAAAAACAGAACCTCACAATAATCACCATCCTCATTAATGGCAAAATAAGAGAGCAGAAATCAATGGAAATTAAATGTGTAAATATTGACTCGGCGAAATTAAAGGCAATTTATGGACCACGCAACATTATATGACCAATTACAGCCCATTATTAACGAATCAAATTAATGGCAATCCTTCAGTTAATAAATTGAATTTACAAACCGTAGAATATTATATGAAATATCATTTTATGACATAAAATAAAATATTAGTTTACTCACCTAATGTTGGAAATCAGCAAAAACAGCACATGAAAATAGAAAAAAAATATATATAAGCATACGTAATACAAATACAAACAATTTTGTCACAATTAAATCAAATAAGTACAAAACTAAAATTGTTCCAAATGATGAACTGATAGATTCTGTATACCAAATTTCACTGAACACTTTGTGTTCAGAAATAACGTCGAATTACTTACAGATGGAAGAAAAACCAATTTTATCCTGAATTTCTATCTAAATGTCTTTTTGCCTCATCTGCTCTTGATACCGTAAATTTATCATTGAAATGCATGTTTTATAGGGAAAAAAGCAGAGTTAAACAAAATGCCAACTGTATGAAACACTGAATCTGCTAAAAAGACAATTTATCGCATGCAGTGCTGATATATACACAGAGATCTGAAGGAACCGAGAATCTCGTTAATCTCAAAATCTCAAAAATTATTATTCAGATCATGGTTTGGTTACATATAAACACAAAAATACGGCTAATCAGTAGTATTAAGCAGATTAACACTAATTTTTTGACAATCTGCACATACCGAGATAGGATTAGACCATAATCATATTCTCGTTATCTACAAAACATCATGCCGTCTGCTAATTAAGAAATTTTGCAGTTCTCCTCTGAATTGCAAAAATATGTGTGTTTTTGGGGTGAACAAGCAATGTTTTTATGTGTACAGGATGGAAAACGCGTCAATCGCGAGCAGTTAGAGATACGGATTCGTGGAAAATTGTCGGGACATGGAATTGCAATTATGAAATCTTGCTCTAAATGATCATAGAGGTACTAAATCATTTAACAGAATATTTTGACACCGTATAAACACAGCGCCAGGGTAAAATAAACAGCCATTTGAGAGCAATGCAAAAATGAAACAACAAATCGAAAATGCGTTTTCTTCGGAAAAAAATGTAAAAAACGTAACGATGATTGATATTTTTGTGTCCCACCTGCAAAGCATGATATACAACAGTAATGGAAGGAGAGCAAGGGTTAAGGTGGCATACATGCATTTCACTTCACTAATAAATATAAGCTGAAAATAGTTTGCAGAAAATAAAACCTGCTCAATTAATATTTCCAATGCATGCTTAAGAGTCTCATGTCAGCAAATATTCAGCATTTTTCCTGGACAATAAAAATAATTCCCCAAACAGACAAAATCTTTTTTATTAAAAAAAAAAAAAATGACACTAAAATGTCGCACATCAATATTCAAAGTAATTGTATTGCCACCCCGAATGACACTCAGAATATTTCATTGAAAAGACAAATTGCGACGTCATACTATCGATCGAGTGAACTCTTTAAAATCAGGTTATGTCAAAATATTATTAGAACGCGTTAGTGATATATCAGGCCCTTGATCGCCCCAGATGACAGAAGAAAGACCAAGACCTGTTGATAAATTAGTTTTTGACAAATCTCAATACCTGACAACACTGCCCAGTATTCTAAGGCTTAGGAGAGGTTCAACGTTTTGTTTACATAGTTTTGTTGTCGAGTCCTTGACAGTGAAATTTTGCAGTGGTCAACTCTTAATTGTTTAGAGATTTTAAGAACAGCGGAGAAAAGAGAAGCGTGAAGTAGAGAAGTAGCTCAATAGCAAGCTGAGGACATCTGTTAAAACTGGCCCAGTCAAGGCGATGGAATTTTGATGGGTTTTCAATAGTGTTATGATATTGTTAACTGCGTGACCTTTCATGTACACCATCGCGGCAACCTTTTTCGTCAAGATGCCGTCCAAGTGCACTTAACAAACATTGACTTATTTCTAACTCAATGAAAAATATGTTACAGTCATTTGTTGAATCGTTTCCTTGAAATTTTAATCAATTTTCACCGTTTTTATTCACGTTTTATTCACGCTGTTTTGCAGTAACTGCTTTGTGTTTTTTGTGTTGCAGGAGTGGACTGAATGCGCATTTACATGTTTTTAATGTTTTTAAGATTATGCAAAAGTGTCCTTCCTTAAATTTAATCATTTAAAGAATATTTAAAGAACAGAAATTTAATGGATTTTGTAACATAAAAGCAGGGAAGCATTATTGTGAAAGTGCTAACTTAACAATTACTGTCGAAACAAATTGCAGATTGAAGCGATTTTCCAAGTTAAAAGTTTTAATTTAATCTCAAATCCAATATGGTACAGGTTAAATCTGGCCCCTAAGATACACTTAAATCAATATCACCGAATCAACTTTAAAAGAAATTTCTGTTTTCATTTTCAAATAATGTTTGAAGGTGTTTATCAGCTGACAAGTAAAACAGGTCTATAATCCTAGCTCACATAGAATGACAATTCTGCTCTACGCGGGCAACAAAATGGGGATTTGGCATCGATTTTGGTGTCATTTAAGTAAGTAAGTTCACACATACAGAACGCCTGAAGATGATAAGTTAACATTTTAAACAAAACTCATTTGAGACATCAATGGAGTGTTTTTCGAGTCTGTAACACATTTTTTTCCCCCCAAGTCTTCACTTTCGAACATAGATATTATTAAAGCAATTAAATCAAGAATGCTTTAAAAACAACACAATCACACTTTTAAGTGCATTCTCAGGGTTGCCAGGGAAAATAAACAGTTGTTAAGGAATTAGAAGAGTGCCTTTCTCTGTTTATAGAGCCACAAACCTGTCATGTATTTCACTGAAACCCCCAAAAACTTATTCGCAGAATGTTGTTTATAACGGTTCTCAACAATTCCTTGAACCTTTGAAGAGCGACAAAATATGCAAATGAGACAATTTAAGCTGCATGAGACAAGCTGCAGGTTCTTAAGTGCAGGAAGCAAAAGTTTATTACGCCTCCCCAAAAAAAAAAAGAAGTTCCGATAATAAACCAAGGTTTTGTCTTCATTAACGTATTGTTCGACACTCTGGAAATTAATTGTTCAAGAATCTGCAAAGCTTGTGTCGCAACGTTTCTCTTCAGGCCTGATTTTAGTGACTCCAACCTCTCGGATAAAGATTGCTTTCCTAAATAATATGCACATAATTTATATAAAGTTGTTTTAATTTCTTGTCCTCATCTAACCCTATTTGTTTTAAATTCCTGTTTTGAGAATAGTGCAGTATATGAATGAAATGCTGTTTTGTCTTTAATATTTAAAAAAAAAATTCAAGCGAGTCTTATATTCTAAATTCCTACAAAATGAACATGCGGTATTTAAAACGATGAATTAGTCATGCTTTTGCACCCAAGATCTTCCTCATACAATAGCATATCAATTTACAGAAACAAACATCGATCGGAAAGGTTCATTGCTTTACCTCATGTCTCAAATATCAAACAAATAAATTAAACCTCATTAATATGCTCCTTAATGTGCATAAATATTCATTAATGCACTTATAAAGGAATGTACTGATGTTTATCTTGATGAACTTAGTTTACCACATGATTTGATTCAAAATACAAGTTCACAGAGTTCCCCAATCTTCATCTACCAGACAGTTAGTTACCTTACTGTATGTTGTATGTGCCTCTGTTATTAAGTGGTCAAAAGCATTGAAATTAAATGAAATAATTGCATAAATCTAAATGAACTAGAACTATCACTGAAGGTGATGAATATAATAGTAAGCGCACCCTGCGCACTTTGCATAGCGCCCGGGCTCTACTATTAGAGGAAATACGGTATGCAAATATTAAAAAAGTGTTACGCGATGGGATGTGACGCGGCGCGATGGGACAGAAATGTGTTATGTGATGATACTTCTACATGATTCCTATATAGCCCCCACTTCACTTTGCGAAATCAGGGGTATAAATACTGTACCACTATGCATAATGCCAAGGGTTTGTTTCTAATATGTTCAATTTGTGTTCATTCAAGCTATGGGGTTCAGGTATGGTCAGTCTTTTAGATTATTTTCCTTTACGTCCCTATTCTTTAACCCCAGAACAAAATAACTACCAAATTTGCTTATTTAAATAAATCTGTATACATAACCATATTTCATAATTATTCATTATATATACTAAAAGGAAAAAGAAACGCAGGGTGCGTATTTCTGCCATATATTGTATGTTTAATATGCTTAGACTGCTAATCGAATGGTACAGGGCGACATTAGGCCTGTCCTTTTAGAAAGAAGGTTTAAACAGCACTGAACACACCAATGGTTACCCCTTTAAAGTTTCATTATCGTCAGAATGCGCATTTGGCTCAAGCAGGTGAGCAAACTTAGGCTTTAAATGTTGCAATCACTTAACATTAAATACAGTACTGAACTGGCTCAATTTTTCAAAGAGGAACTTCAGCATTTATGAATTTCTTGTTACAACGTGTACTGTGATTAAAACGTCTACAACATCACAGTTGTGTCCTTTCTCTAACTAACTGCACTTTTTTTTTTTACAAAACATCTTGGGATTTCCTTGGAATATATATGGAATTAAGTGTGCAGTATATGCAATATATAGCGGAAATACGCACCCTGCGTTTCTTTTTCCTTTCAGTATAGTAAGACTCAGTATATAGTTATATATATATCTTTTATTTAAAATTCCCTTAAGCGAGACTCTGAACCAAGCATCTGAACAAATGATTTAATAATAATACAGAATATTAATTCTGTATACATATTCATAATTTTTTCATTATAGTAAGATTCGTTTTAAAATCATACATATATCTTTTATTTACTAAAATTCCCCTCAGCGCACCCCTGAACCAAAACTGCTGAATCAAATCGGCTCATCAAAATGAATCTGTCAAAGGAAAACTTGATATAGTCTTGTACAATATCAGACACAATACAATACGGCAGTCACCCTTCATACCACGTCAACCATGTGTTACTAAAAGTAAACCACCTTTGATACTATTCCACCCGCGACTCAAAACAACCTATTACAAATTACCCTCATAACTGCTCGAAATCACGCGAAGTTAACTAGCTGAGTGATCGTGCTTGGTAATTACTCAAACAGGACATAAATTAATGACTATTTTTTTTTAAATATTCTTAAATTGTCTCTTGTTCACCTTGGCCCCCTGTAGTGATGTTGTGTGTTTTGACAAGATGCTTCAGGGACATATAACAGTGGATAGTTTTGGAAAAATATGATAGTTGGTATTCTGTTTCCTTTTGATGGTACAATATATCTGTACATGTAATTTTAGGCAAACCTGTCCATATCATTATGGGCACATGTTTGACATGAAGTGACATGGGTGACAAGCATACTGCCTACCTGTCGTTCATGGTACTTAATTATATACACAGCTGATACTGATGGTGAAAAATAATCATCATATCTACACATACATAAAATACCATCTGAAAAATTATTGTTTGGTAATAACATATTTTGAAATTGTGACAAAATAAACACCCAAGGTGATGTGGCCATAAAGACTGAGTAAAACAGCTCCCAAATGTAGCACTCTTCAGAGAAGGAAACTCCAAAAGGTGAGTAATGCCTTGGTAATACCAAATACAATGAATAAATTGTCACCTGCAACAATTCTGCAGATGTAAATATCAAAATTACATAAAATCAGGATAAATACCTGTATCAAGTAAAAAGTGGCTTGACCTGACCACCAAATGTATTATTAATTAGTTTTGGTCAATAATATTTTTCGTCAGGAGGGTTCTATATTTTGTCCCAATGACAGCATATAAAATGGGGCTTTATACATCATATTAGGTTATATAAGGGCAGCAACCTCAGAGGGAGATGAATAACGACGTTTACCATCAGACATGCCTTCGTCAGGGAGCAAATTTTAAAATAAGCCGAATTTGTACCATTGGACAATCAAGATAGAAATTAGCATAATTATATATTAAAGTAATAAAACAAAAATATCTTCTGTAAACAAATGCCTACACCATATCATGCTTTTGTCACATAAAAAACACACCCAATAACACTGCTGACTCCATGAAAACAGAAGGCTGCACTGATCATGGAGTCTTTGAAGCGGAGTTTATGATAGAGGCTGCATCAAGGCCTGAGTCAGGAAGTGTGGAAGACCTAACAGAAATAAAAGACAGCGAAGACATCAATCGTTAACCTTAATTGCCACTAAGCCTGCCAGTTATTGCGTAATTATGTTACCAATAAAAAGGCAGAATGTGTTTTTAGTTACGTATAACTGTGTGTGTCGGTGTGTGTGTGTGTGTGCGTGCGTGCGTTTATAGTCCCTCAGCCTTTTAACCAATAGGACATTGTAAAGGTATAAATACAATAGTCTGTATGTTTTCCATAGCAGCTCTAAAAAGAATAGAGACAGGTCTGTGGATTTTTTTTTGCTACTTTCTAGCCACAGGTCCCCAGAGATGAAATTAATCATGTTTTTGTTTTTATTTCCTTTTTTAATGTTTAGAGTCTGCAACAAAAAAGGCTAGCAGAGACACATTCATTTTTTCACCCTAGATTTGAAGAGTAGAGAGAGAATCTTTTCCTAATCATTCAGACGCTTTATACTGCCTAGAAACCTGCATGGAAATCAGCTCTCCCAGCAGCTTGCTGATTGCTTTATTATTCTATGCAAAACTATTCAAAAACTGCATACGTTTAGAATTGTCGACACTTTTTAGAATTGATTGAACATTTCGGTTGTTATTGCTGCAGACAAATCGACAGCTACAACCCAACCATAGTGATTGCTCCTTCATTTTACGCTGAAATCTTGAAATTGTGGAAAAGGCTAAAAAACAATAATTTTAAAAATAAATTAATTATACCGTCATTATAATCAAGTTATTACAATAACTCACTGAAACTCCGACTATTTTATTATTCCATGAAAAACAATTGGAAAAACTGCATAAATTGAGAACTTTTGACGTGTTTTAGAATTGATGAGTTGGTAAAATCGTCCAGAAGGAAATTGAATTTTTCGCTATAAATTTCGGTACTGGTTGTTTACGAGAGTAAAAACTTTCAACTTCTTGATTTTATACAACTGAAACCTGCAATCATACTTTTTTTATTTATTTATAGAGAACTTTGCAACGGTGATGTCATGCAAAATGACAAGCATGCATGTTTTTCGAGCATCTCATGGCAAATGTATAATGACAAGAATGCGATAAACAACCCGAGCATGAAATCTACTGAAGATGAAATAGAGACGATCATGTTTTAGCAAACTTGAACACAACATAAATTTGCGGAAACTATAACCATCTCATAATGCATGAATGGATGAGCGAAACTCACGATTCAATATTTATGCTGTAAACGCATCCATTTAGTTTAATTAAAGGACTTCAAAGCTGTGCTAGCATACAAGACAGGAATGCTGAACCAGTAGCGGATGATGGATTGTGTCACAAGTTAAAGTAGATTCTGATTTAAGACACTTGTCAAACCTCCAAAGATAGACATTATGTAGGTGATGTCTGTTTTATATAGTTGTCTAAATATGGCTCTTGCCGCTATATAGAGGATCTTACATGAGTGTGTATTATTGATTTTAATAAACGAGTCTGATAAAATGATAATGCCGAGTATCCTATCTTTTTATCCAATGAGTTTATTAAAGTCAATAATACACAGTCACGAATGTAAGATTCTGTTTATCACACAACACACCTACGAAGTGATAGTTTCACTTTAATGTTGTCAATTTACCTTATATACGGTGGCAATTTGTAAGAGAAATCATGTCATTGACGTCGTTTTCTTGTTAACATGACGTCGCTAGGTTACGTGGCTGTACAAATCGCCCTACAAATAATGCGACACCCTAAAACCAAATTTAACTTTGCTAGCATGTATTTTATAAAGTAAGATTTCAAATAATGATAAACTGAACATATCGTTTGATATACTATGCAAACAATTGGAATGACAATAAAATATAAATGTTTTACTAACAGTGATTCAGCCCTCAATTGCATCTGTAATACACTGGTGTATAATTATTACAAGAAATAAGTCATGGCTTTATTGCACTCCCAGAAGCCACGTTATGTGATAAACTGGTATTTAAGAAGGGTTCGGAGAAAAATGTAAATATTTTGTGACAAGGACAATCATATTATCATAATGATAATGACATTGATGTTACTACTGATGCTGTTCATGTTAATGTTACTTTGTTTGCTGCTGCTGATGATGATGATGATGCTGATGATGATGCTGATGGATGGATAGTTAGATGAATGATGACTGATGATACCACTGATTATGATGAAGATTGATTAACTGATTGATTGATTGACTGATTTATTGACTGATTGATGATAGTGATGATCATTTTCCCTGCTTTATTTAAAAAAATATGAAAAAGTTTTCAATAATTGAAACTGTTAAAAAAGAATAAGACAGCTGTATTTTTTAGATTTCGACTGCCGTATTTGTTGGTCCCTTTAAAAACTGCCTCCTAAATCACCAAGTCATCCTTTCATAAACCTCCTACAACAATTCCAATGTTTTACACCTATAAATAATGAGTCCAAACACAATACAGGAGCCGTTCAGTTTTGTTCCATATTAGTACAAGACTTAGTTTGATTGATTCTCGGTAAACATGCAGCCACCTTATTGATTTCAGCCGGTTTACGACTCCCCGCAGACGGCTAAAACAGTTGTAACCATCTTACGGGGCGAACAAAAATGTTGCCGCTCGCAGATAACGTACATCAAACATGGCAGCGCCTTTCAAACTCGAATAGATCATACAAAAAAATACAGATTCATAAATTCTAAAATTGAAAATGAATTTTAAAGCAAATAAATTGCAGCAAGCCAAAGCTTAATGATTCCGCCAGGATAGCGAAAAGACTGCTGAACTGCACTTATATAGTTGATGTGAATACGTAGACATGCTTTATGCTATTTAATGGTATATTACCAGTATATTTAGAGGTTAGAATTACATTAAAGTGGTTGTATTACAAATAAGTACAGTCAATACCTTGCTATATAACAAGAGCTGTTGTCTATTAATGTTTTCTTTATTGAAAAAAAAAACTTGAAATGGGGCACGTATTTTGCTTAACGGCATAACAGAATTAAGGCACTTGTCAGGTTTCATTGAACTCCTTCAGTATTGTTACTATTTGTGCCAATTAACACTTTTTTCACCTCCAAACCATTTCCACCAAACATTTTGCGGTGGTCAGTCATTTCACTGACCATTGACCAGTGAATGATATGTGGCCTTAAATGGTCAACAATAGTCAAGTGACCAGACAAGGAAAGTGGTCATCAATATCGCGACTGGTCATCTATAGGGAACTATTGATTCTTTATAAACGACTCCTGATGTAGCCCATATTCCTCTTGTAAGTCTGAGAAATGACCGCCGGTCAGCCTCGGGACAACACTGATTGAGATCATGATTACTGATGGACATCAATTTATTTCTGAGGATCGATACAAATTGTCACAGATTCGTGGTGTTTTCATTCGGGGGAAAATAATTTGGTAAACACAATTTGCAGCTGACTGAGAAACAATGTTGCTATTTACCCGCATGTTATTTGTCATTTTGTTCGATACATGCAGTTATGAGAATTTTGAACAACAATTCCCAACATTTGACATCTGCTGTAAACCACCTGTTATATTATCAGGGATATTTAATTTGTTTGTTTTTTCCCTATTCTTCCAGGATCCACATGCTCCATATATATGCAAGAAGCAACTGACCGTATCTCCAGCAAGGATGACTGACCGTATCTCCAGCAAGGACGACTGACCGTATCTCCAGCAAGCCAGGAGTCCGTGATTAGTTGCCTTAATTCAATGAGTTGAACATTATGTCCTACAATCCGATTGGTTGACGTCAAAAGAATTGTGACTATTAAATAGTGCATAATGCAAATTCAGTCATGTGACGTTGAAATGTCAAAAAACGTGATGCCAAGGTTTTTTTCAATGCATTTGTGAGTAAAGATGTCAAAAACAAATAAATGCATCAGAAACGGTTAACCAGCATTGCAATTTTATATTTTGTGACAAGTATATCTGTCATTTAACAATCACAAATAGTGTTTAGCAGTTATGTTAATGGTCACCATTAAACAAACTTTGCAACCATTTAAAACAATTGATATATTGTTGCAAAATTTCAACAGTTAACCCTTTTTTGATGAGACAAACGTAAGTAAACATGCACAGTCAATAAACATTCAGTCAGTAAACAATAAACACATAATCTACCAACATTCACACTTACAACTTTTTTAATAAAAATATATGTCATTTAAGGTCTGCTATTTTCTATCAGCAGACACTGCAGCTATTGCAGACGACAATTTAATTAAGTGTCCATCCAAACATGGAAGTTGTAATAGTGCTTGTGTCAACACAGTGACATCGAAATATTTGCAAAAGCAATTATTGCTATTGACATGTTGTCTTGCACGATCCGATTTCTATTCATTTGTCCATGCAACCTTAGATGTTACAGAGTAATTTTTATTTTTGTCGTATTTTAATATCAAATTCTTTCTATACGAAAGTATCAAATTCATGATTTTGAGCGAATAAAAGGAGAGAGGCAATATAATTAAGGACAGAAAGCAACAGTAGCACATAATAAAACATAGATGACAATTTCTTGATTGGTTTCTATAGCAACAGATTGCCTATGGCAACATAGATAATTGAAACATAATGAGCAAACACCATTACAACATCTACATCCCTCTAAGTGTCATTTGAGCTAAAACCCTTATGGCAAGATATGTAGACTACTAGAGTATCTTTTAAATTTATTCGAGCAGAAACAAATTTCAAAACCATGATGTTGACTTTAGCAAGTTTTTAATTTTCAAGCTTTCTACTGAATGCTTTCATGACTGCAACTGTACCGATGGTAAATGAGCATCAATGCGACAGGTGTCATGGAAATGGATTTTATAAAACCTACAATTTTATATTTTCAATCATACCAAATGATACAGTACATGCTGTTGATTCAACAGTCAGATTTATTTGAAATTGCAGCACGCAGACGACATTCGTTTGGGAGATGTCAACTTTTCCACTGATCTCAAAAAAAAAAAGGCATTGTCAGATGTATTTAATTTCTACATCAACATTTGTTTGGGAGATGTCAACTTTTCCACGATCTCAAAAAAAAAAAGCCATTGTCAGACGTATTTAATTTCTGCATCTTTTCGTATTTAATTTCTGCATCTTTTCGTTAGAAATCGGATTAAATATTGAAAGCAGTACTTACGACCAAATTAAGTACTTTGCCTGATTAAATCTCCGACAAACACTGCTATCGACACTGCTTGAATGGCGACATACAGGGAATTAGATTATTTTTTACACATGTACAATTGACTCTCAGAAATGGGGATTATCTTTTCTTGATTTTGCATCAAATTTGCATACAGCGACGGCCTTTTGAGTTTGCATTTGAATGGAATATATTCAAAATGACGGTTCCATACTATGATTGATGAAAAAATGAACACAGAACAAATTAGAAATTTTATGTTGATACCTCCGAGGGTGTTCAGGAAAAAAGTGGGTCAAAAGAGTACAGCATATGCTGAAACTCTGAATAATCAATAGTGAAACATTAAACTTGGTATATTTAAGCCAAGGGAATTTTGTTCCAACTGATAGGGTGGAAATACAAATCTTAGTTACATAAAAATATATTCAGCCAGAAGAAATCTGTGCTCAAAATGTTACAACATATATAAAAAAAAAAAACTATACCTATAAGGGAAACAAATAACAACTTACTTTAGAAAAGGAAAATCATAAATAACTTTCATACTTTAACGATGGTTACCCAAGTTTTTCTAAAGTATAGAGAATGATCATGATCATACAGTATATATATATATATATATGCCATATATATTCTTACACTCAACGTTTTCTTGAATTTTTTATATTTATGACCAAGCATTGAAATTAATCGAAAAAATATGTATTCAACCTCAATACAATGTGGAGAAGCTGAAATATTACCAACATAAATATTTGCCATTTTTTATCACTCCTTAAAATGAATCAACTGATTTAACTTAAGCGACCGACCGTCTGCTGAAAAACGACCGTCAGCTAAAGAAACGTAACTTTATACAGTCGTCTTTTCAAAACATAAATAAATCATAAATCTTTTCAGATAGACATAATAACAGCATTTAATCACAATTATTAGAAATATTTCATTGATATTTTCCATCATTAATATCTTGTCATATATTCTCCACCTGTATTGTCTGTACCCCATTGTGGTGCGTATCAAATCTACATTATCTGTCTATATTACTGAAACGATTATTATACTTCTCCGCCACCTTGAGGCAGTCGGGGTTGAGAAACGCTTGTTGCGTATGACAGGTAAAGAATGGCGGCAGTTATTATTATTGGTTTGTAAGACCTTTATTCGTTCATGTGCAACTTAGTGTGGCAATATAAGCGGGGACGTACATGTACGGGACTGTCTAATATTCTCTAATCTGTCAGATAAGTTTGTGTCAGATATTTAGACTGTATGATTATATATTATTAGTTGGAAAAAAATGGAAACTTCGCATAAACTTTATGTATAAAAGTGTTTATTTCAGTTTAGATTTCTGGACAGTTTGATGTGTTGGGTCGTCCGTGTTTCGAATTGGACTGACCCCCTCCCACAACATATTTTCCTAACCATTTAGTTCCAGTCTGCTCATAATGCATGTAGAACAATATCTCGCTCTACTCAACATCCCAATCACCAAACCTATGTACACATATTTATCAAGAAAAAGTTACAATATTGTAATGCTGATAATGTTATAAATTATAAAGTTAATACAGAGAATATTAACCAAATCAAATAATCAGTGATTCAATAAACCACTATTTTCTATTTCAATTTTTTAAATTACAACTGGCCTGGTTAATAAACCTAACCAAACTTAAATCTAAACATAATGTCTGTTACTTTTTTTTCATGGTTAGTAATCAGATTAGCCCAAGAGATGTTCCTGAATCTAGAAATCCAGGTCTAATTATTTATTTTCACACCAGTCACCAGTCTCCTTCGCCTACCACATGTACTGAACGCACTCCTGTGAATTCACTGAACCATACTCAAAATTTTAATCGTTTATCCATCTTTTAATTAAATAATCTACTAGCTGATCAGCAGAGGTAAAGTGTGAGAGAGAATCTTTTGTTGCAACATCCTGCCTTGTTTTCTGATGGCCGTCCTGATTTGGTTAATTTATCGCCATTAAACTCAAACTTTGAAACAGAAGTTCAAACCCCAAACAAGCTAGGAGAGACAGAGCAAGTTGTTTTTTGTTTGAGGTACATTTATGAATACATCTTAAAGAATATCAAGTTTCTCTAACTATATCTGAATGTTATTTTGAACTAAATTTGACTGTATCTTTTTACCACGCTGAACAAAAAATGTTTCGAAAAAAAAATAGATTACATTGCTGAAATTGTATCATAACATCTTTCTTGAGCCTTAGTAACTGGGGCAGAAAATCTAAACATCATCATTTCTATGCCATGACAAAACAAAATATAGGAGTAAACTAAACACAATTAATGCACTAACTCGGCAAGGTAAAAACAAAACAAAAACATAAAATGTTATCGTAAAAATGTTGAGATATTTATCATTAAAGAGAACAAATACATCACTGAACCAAACAAATTTATCCAGATGTGTTCGCAGATAACAAAATGCCTAAAAACCATCAAATTTGTCAGAGGTAGATATTTGTCATGATTGCTACAATGTCTTTTAGGTTGTTCACAGACCTTGTCAAAAAGCTTCTAAATGACACCGATTAAGTTTCAGCGTACTTAGGTTCTGCTGAAACAAAAGCATACTCTTAAAAGAGCACAACAATAAAGCCAAAAGCCGAAGAAAAAATCACTGTAGAAGGTGTTAATGGTTTAACCCTTAACCGGCTACATATATATAATGGGACTTTTCTTTCTTTGAATTAAGACCATTCCATTTATGTGAAAAAGTTCTGTCTGGGTTCTGCCTGATGTTGCAAGGTTAAAAGTAATACAATCGATTAATGTTTAAACACACACTGCAAAAGAATTTGGCCTACCATGTCTTTGACAAAAAAAGATAAAATTGATGAACTTAAGATTAATATTAAAATGAATTTAACTTATAATGAATAGTTTTATGGGGACAATGACTGATCAGCAACCAGACATTGTAAACACTGATCAGCCTGCAAGTTATTCGCAGGCTGATCTGGGTTTACAATGCATGCAATGGCTATTATAGTCATGCTTAGAGAGTTAAGGGTTAAACTATAACAACTTAATAAGACAAAAGAATTTTCAAAATGGCACATTCGAAAAACCCAACAGCCAATCATATTTAGTACACTGATAGTAGGATAAACTCTTTAGCATTGTAAGGTAGGAAAGGTCACTCTTAACTTTGGCAGTTGATCATTAAATTTAAAACTGTGTGGGAGTACACGGAGTAGGTCAATCTTTTATTTTCTTGTGTTTGCTTATATTCAGTACATAATGGGGGTCTACAAAATTGCAATTAAAACTTCTTCTTAGGCCATCCTTAAAACTACTTTTGTTTGCTGTTTCCCGACCCAGGATTTTATTGGTAGGTAGGTAGGTGATTTTTTTTTTGGCCGAACACAGCAAAAACCTCAAAAAATTAAAGAAAAATATACTAAAGATATTTAAAAAAAAATTATGTTAAAGAACTTCTATAAAAAGTTTTGTGTATGGACATTTTTCATGGGAAAGGTAGGGAAACAGCAAACCAAGAATTTTTTATGGTCGGCTTTATGAACAGATGGTATGTTCTGGTCGGTATTATTATGTAACGGCCCTTTCTGTAGATTATATATCTACAGGTATATAGTGCTACAGCAAACATGGTTTCTATATGCCCCACCACGAAAATGGAACAAGCATTAAGTGCTACCCTTGTCCGTGCGTCCCTCCATCTGAACATATATACAAACATTTTTACATTCAAGTTTTAGTAAAGTCCATTATGTATACTGCTCTAATTTTAGTGGGCCATCGATGTGTCCTTGCCATGGACACAGTTTCTAGTTTTTTGATTGCCTGAGATAAAAAAACATATTTCTATCAAAAAATGAACTTTGTTTCTATGGATGATTACATTTAATAAGATTAACTCCTATTGTCCAATATTTAGTGACACTTAAATAATAACCCCGTCATTACTCAGTTCCTCCATAGAAGAATGACCATTTCAGGGGAATTAACATTTTTGACGATATTAAGATCTGTATCTTCACAGGAAGTGTAATAATTTCATTATTACAACAAAATGTAACTGGTCCCAATCTTGCACAATCTCAAAAAGAAAAACAATTCACAACCATGTGGAATGATTCAGGTATAAATTTTTATAATTATAATCTTAAATACCATAACACCTTCATACAAGACAATACCATCAAAGAACAACAAAAGCAATTAATAAATAAATATTTTACGAATGTCAAACATCGGAATTCCTTAGAACGATGTAACATTACAAGAAAATTGGGCGGATAAAAACTGTCATACTAAGCCTAAGCGAGACACCAACTTTTGTTTATGGAAAAGATTATCGAATGTATTAGGCTTGGGTAACTGGGGGATTTACGACAGATAAAGTTCAGAATAAGGATTAAGCTGTTTACACTTCAAAGGATCGTGAAACAGACATTGCTTACTAAAAGTCTCCATAAAACACCTCCCAATCCAGGCCTGCGCTAATAGGACATAATTCTTTTATAGAATATAGAATATGCCATATGTTAAATTCAATAGAGCTTTTTAATTCCATGCACATATAAACCTAACTTAATATCCCATTTTTAATCGTTTATAAACCTAACTTAATATCCCATTTTTAATCGGATTTGGAAAAACTGAAAATATTTTTGGCTTTATATCAGGTGTTTTAAACTATTAATCATTAGTGAAATATAAAATATGCAACCAAAAATTCTGGTATTGTATATGAATATAATGCTTTGTATTGACATTCCAATCCACACCCTATTACGCATTAATTACACGGACGCTATAATTGTGGCATCCTTTGATTGGTTAAAAAAACTTAGCTATTTTATTTATCGCTTAGTTAATTTGCATGTATTCTAATATTAAAACCATATTAATTTATTTTCTTTAATTAGCTTATAAAAAAATGCAGACCAAAATTTAATAACATCATTAAATACCAAAACTCAATAGCATAATCCTTTTTTATAAAGATTGCAAAATATCACATTTCTAAAGAAGGTGTACAAATATGTCATCACCTTCACAAGTTAGTTAGAAAAACACAATCATAATCACCCCAATTAAGAATAAAAGTGGTAGCAAGTTTGGTGATACCAAAATTTTGTCAAGAGCTTTTGCAATTAAATTTTCAAATCTTTTCATAACCCAAGCTGTATCATTTACCACCCTTGGTGTTAACAACTTTATATTAAAGGGAGCTCACTCTAAATGACACACTAAAACTAAACTGTCGAGCCCCATTTCCATTTATGGCCATATATGACTAGAAATCCCACAAATGTTAAAGGTTAAACAGCAGAAGACACACAAACTAAATTGACCTAGACAATAATTAAGCAGTATGCGAGGTTGTAAAGTCAAGCAGTTTAACGACATTTAATTTTGTACAAAGGCCAATAATCAACGCAAATCCAGTTAAATTGCACCCTAACACAACTTTCCATATTGAAAGTTACACATTACATCGTGCTGTCCTTTAATTCAGTGTATTAATACAACATCAGCGTAATTTTACGACTGCTTAACAAAGTACTGCAAAATTCCGATGTTAATGAAAACAGTTTGGGATCAATAGTTAGGGACGGCTATTGGACGAAGCAATCGGTACAAAACAATGTGTGCCAGTCATTGTTACTGTCCAAGAAACTTTGATAGCCGCTTGTTTGGTATTTTATCCAAGCAATGTTGATGGTTGATCGAATGTTTTTTTATAATGAGATTGAGACCTTGCTTAGTGTCGTCCGAAAGAACTATAAGTAGGGAAGCGAGACGCTGCGGGTTCAAATCCCGCTGGGAGTTCGACTTGTAAGAGAGAAAGTTTCGATTCTAATGGATGCGGAAGGCATACAGTATTGGTTCTACCCAGGAAGAAGTGGGTGGTCTGCCTCCACCACTAATAATTGACCGTCATATATATGTACATGTAGCCTTAGATGTGCTGAAAATGACGTAAAACACCATTCAACCATAAAATCGACCATCAGCAGGGATCGATTAAACCAGTTCGACCACATCTATAAATGCTGTAGAGACTGTATCTTCATAGTACCCACATCCCCGATGGTGGCCTCATATTGTTAACAGTTCAGGAATGTTTTAACGACAGCTTTGGATTGACAGCCGTACATCGACTAACAATCATGCATTGTACAGGTAGACATAATTATGTCCCCAGGTAAAATTGACCCTCATCACTCAGTTTCACATCGGTCACACTAAAGACAATACATAACTGTCCCCCATTAGCTCTGTCCATTGCTAATTCTCTAAACTGAACAAATATTTATTCTGTTGAAGACAGTAATTCACCTTTCCCTGTTAAATATTTACACCAATGGTAATAATTCCATTTACCAACTAACTAGCGTCATGATTGACAGGCATGAGAATGCGCATTTTTTCCCTACTTTGCATGTCATATAATTTACGGAATAAACTCTGCCCAAAGAGTCTTTGAAATCTTAACACAAGAAGCAATTTATACGAAACCAATTTCAACGAAAGTTTTTCATCATGGTGATGTAAATGCTTTTATTTGCAGCGGTGTATTTCGATTTACATGTGACTGTATCACTGTTGCTTTATGAATTATTAATATTAATAGATTTTATTGAACAATTTCTCTTTGTTTCAGCAGATTCCTTGACAATTCAACCACGTTTTTTTTATGGATCACCGATCAAAAGCATAAAAACAATTAATTTTATCTCGCATTTGTTTTCCTAGTTTTTTGCATATTACAAGGTGTCAAGAATTCGGCTTCTCAGTGTGAATAATGATCCAAGAAAGATTAATGAACACTTAAAGGGACACCATGTCATGACAATCTGCTTCTTTTTTGTTGTAACTAGCACATCATCATTTATTTATTTAAATGCAATGATGTTTTTTTGCACATAACTATTTGTTGATTAGATTAATTTTATAAATTAGAAATGTTGGATATCAGACTAATGCCTCCGCAAAATGAAAAACTTCCAAGTGTGGTCGCAGGTGACCAGAAGTATGACGGAATGTTTTTGTACAACCTTAGTAATCAAGAAATAAAATACGAAAGTAGTCTGTGAAAGCCTTTTGAGCAGAAACAATTGACGGACGGATGAAATGGATGGACAAGGCCAAAACAGTATGAACCTATCATAGAATATAAGAATCTTTCATGGGTATCCGGTGAAGATAGGGAATTCCAACCCGAGGTATACGTGTTTTTATCGGAACCGAGGCTCTGCCGAGGTTCCGACTAAAAATACTTATACCGAGGGTTGGAATTCCCTATCTGAACCGAACACTCATGATAGATTCTTTTTCTTGCATATCAGAGAAATATTGTGCGTTGACGCCGCCAGCTACTAACGTGTTGCATGTTTTCCTGCATACCGGATGTTGACGCGCGTGAATTTTATCTCGACCCTAGGGTGATATGGAAATATCTAGCCCCGGTAAAATGACGGATATCCTTAGTGTCCTGTATGCAAGAATAACGAAGACAACTTGACAATGTTACTACCTTTTATTTAATCAGAATTCAAGTCAAATGATAAGAAATTAGTATTATAGAGCTGTGTTTAAAGTTTCACATTTACGGTCACTTACGGACTTATATTACTATGCAATGAAATATGATCAAACAACCTGGTTATTTTTTTTTAAGTTTTCTAATGATTAGACATCTCGTTTTTCTATGTCAGAATTTTGTGTTTTTCAAACATGTTTCAAATTTCATATTTATAAATGGTTACTGAAAATCTGAACAATCACCGACAAGTAACAATTTCAAGTGGTCAATGCAGAATGATTTTATCTTTTTCGTTAGTTACAAGTTACAATAGTTTCGCATTCACTCCTTGATTTGTCAGTGATGTATACCTACATCATCAAAGTTAACTGAACGAAACCCTGATCCAACACTTATCAGTTGAATCGGGTGAGTGGGTATGTTTAATCTTGTAGAAGTTATTTAATAAACCCAAACGATCACCCTTCAGAAGTCCATCCTGCTTTGACTGTCCATCCTACATTTTACCCACAATGCAACAACACCTGGCGACACGGAAAAAAAATATTGAGTCGGGGTTTTTTCCAGTCAATAACAATGTCTGTCGTTTCGGATATAAAATTCTAGGACCAGATTAACTCCTACCTAATAAGTTTGCCCTGAATGGAATGGGAAATCCAATTAAACTGGTCTATACATCAAACACTGAAAATAATCGCCAATAGTGGTAAGTCTTTGGCAGGCGGCTGCCAACACCGTGATTTTATCAAAGTTCCAATTTACTTTTTTTCCTGTGCAAACGCGTGTGAGCATAGAAACTCAACAAGCATATATAACGTACCTTCTGCTGCAAATGGTCGGGAAGAAAGACTATCTACTCAAAATGAGCTTGTTACGAATATGTATGCATGGCTGCTAGCCGTCTATGCCAGGTGAAAAAGTGCAGCCATCAAAATTAAGTCTATATTGTAAATGTATTAAGCTTAAATGAAGGTAATAATAATAAAACATTCTATACATGAAGGCTAAGAATGAACGAATGGTGTGTGTCGGTGTGGCGGGGTCATATTGTGTGCAAAAAAAACATTAAAGGAAGTTTTCTGTTAAAAATAAGAGTATATAAAAGTTTTTTTGTTTTTTTTCATTTTATTAAAATTAAATTCTATTAAACAGGTGAAATGAAAGATGTTAACTTTTTTTTAGGAGAAGCTACATCACTCCATATAAGCACAATGTATACACAGATCAGCACCAGGATTGTATTATCAGTAGTTATCAGTAGTTATCCCCTTCCCAAAATATAATAACTGATAACCCATGGCAGTTATCTCACTCTGATACAGAGGGTGTCAGCACGTTATAACATTTATATCATAATATTTATTTTCAGTAACACAATTATCAGGTGATTATCTCTATAATCTCCCTTTATCGCTTTATTATCTCCCATTATCTGCCAACTATCACATGCTAAATATTATTGAATCACATGAGGGGGAGGATGATGAAATAAATGTGCTGAGTGGTTATATATATTAACACTCCTCTGACTATGTTTAATCTACTTCCTTAATTCTCTTTATTATCTGAAGGGCAAGCTCAAAGTTTAAAGTATATGTACGCTTTTGTTTCCTCGAAAATTAACAATTCAATTAATCTATTTATAAATGTGCATAAGTTCAATTTTTCAAACACTATAATTTTTAAAGTTTACTATAATTTTAATTTGTATAAATCCACTTAAGATAATCAGGAAGTGTAAATTTTAAACAATAAATTTAATCATACTTTTGTTTTAAAGTTTGTCAAGGTTCTTCAGTGTTTAATTAATTAATAAATAATTTGCAATCTCTCCCATCAACCTGAAGTTGTTAAATCCAAGTAAACTAATAATAATTAAGACACCTTAAAATCAATTCACTTTGTGCTTAGATATTGTAATCAATTCATTGTGCTGTTTTGTAAATCAATTCACTTTGTGCTTAGATATTGTAATCAATTCATTGTGCTGTTTTGTAAATCAATTCACTTTGTGCTATAGTAGAATAATAAATTGATTTGGCTGTGTTGAAGATCAATTCGCTTTGTGCTGTGTTGTAAAATGTGCTGTGTTTTAAAAATCAATTCATTTTTTACTTTGTGCTGTGTTGTAAATATCAATTCATTTTTTTACTTTGTGCTGTGTTGTAAATATCAATTCATTTTTACTTTGTGCTGTGTTGTAAATATCAATTCACGTTGTTCTGTATTGAAGCTTGAACGAAATCATTTCTGAAGAGCTGAGACAATCTAATTATTTTTTTCAACAATACCCACTGAAGCATGAGCAGGGTCTCTTTCTGATCAATTAATCCAAACCATAGCAACAGCAAGTAGCCATGTTTGGTTTCACTCAAAACATGACATTTTCTGCAATTGTATCTTTCGTTCTAATTGGAAATTGTAACTAACACTCCTAATGTTTCGTTCTTTCACTCCGATTTATTTTTATTGAGAGAAATTAAGGATATTAAATGCGCCACCCTGGCTACTGCAGGAAGAGCAGAAGTGACGGCAGCGGAGAGAACACGGTAATAACGACCTCGATCATGTTGCTGAATCCCTAGCGCCATGGCTACGGCAACGATCGCGAGAACGGAGAAACTGACATCCTCCCCAATCATGTTCCTGAATCCCGGCTTCGATGAGGTCTCACGAAAACGTTCGCTAATAGTACCATTCCCCGAGATTGTATCAGATTCAACGATAATGGGCAAATTTATTTCCGATTTTCGCATTCCGATGTTATGTATTCAATTATTTCATAACACAGATGTCAGTCTGAGCTAGAATTGTAATCCTACGCTTATTTAGGAATTTTATATTTGATGAAGGAACGGTGAGTGTAATGCAATGCATCATTATACAATTCATTAACAGACTGAACTGTTTTATTGGGCATCTACTTTTTAATATATTCCTCAAAATAATTTAAGGACCATGTTTTGATTTGGGTCATTTCTTAAAGTGCTGTAATTGAACAATTCACTGTCTATTTGCAATTTTTAAATTTAGTTGTATTCTTTCACAATTGTTATGTGACACAAATGAATTAACTTTTTATATGAATATGAAATCCAGAATATTAAAGACATATCTAAAGATACCAACAAAAATTATTTTGGGTAATAGATGCCCCTTTTTCCGTTGGCAGTTAGTGAAACGGCAAACCAAAATTGTTTATAACTGGCCTCAGGAACAAGGCAGGTGGCCATTAATGTTGATTCTTGGATCCCTTTTATATTAAGATTTATTAAAATAGTCACAGGTGACTTAATTCAAATTGAGTAAATGAATATTTCGAACTTTATGACCCTTTTTAATCATATTTATATGTGATACTTGGGTTCTCTATCTGTTAGCATAAGTTCTCATTTTATTTGTAATATAATTTGTAAATGCTTTCCTTAATAGTAGAAATATTCTACTATTGACATTATTGAAAAAGGAAAGATTAAATATATATTAAGTCCTTAAAACTTATGCAGTGTTTTCAAGCTTTTGTTTATTTTTGCATTTTAGCCACTTTTTGATAGTGCCAAACTCACCTGACTTCATTTGTACAAGTTCCCCGTGCAAACACGTGCTGTTTGTTCAACGCGACTCAAACTGTGAATGTTTGCATTAAAAGTCTTTTGTCGGGAAATGACACAATACTATATAGAAACGTATTAAATCGTAAATGAAAAGGCATATATTTAAGGAATACAATACACACGTACTCGCTTAAATTCATAGAAATACAAATGGAAGACATATAAAGGATACAAGCCATGCAGACATTAATCAACTTAATGTCAAAATTTGAGAGATTTCAGAAATATTATTGTCCCAAAGTTGACGTTCATTATCGCCGTCTTCTCATTGTTTTACAGAAGCATGCTGGTTGTCGTTGATCAGGGGCTCATCAATATTAAATTGCTTGTTCATGCAGTTTAGAATATGAAGAATTCTAAAAATATAATTAGGGAAAAAAACAGAAGATTTTGCTACCTTTACCCTTTATAATTATTTTTTGGGAAAAGATCAGAAACAGAAAGTTATTCAACAGCAACTTGCTTCTAGTAACTAGGATCATTCTAATGCAATTCAATGCTGTTAAAAACATTTTTGTTTTATTACTGGTATCTTTTTTTTTTCTACAATGTAAAATAAGAAATCTAGCAGCATTTTTTAAAGAAATTTTGAAACCAATTCAATGTTGTTGTTTTTTCTACAATGTAAAATAAGAAATCTAGCAGCTTTTTTTAAAGAAATTTTGAAACCAATTCAATGTTGTTGTTTTTTCTACTAAAATAAGAAATCTAGCAGCTTTTTTTAAAGAAATTTTGAAACCAATTCAATGTTGTTGTTTTTTCTACAATGTAAAATAAGAAATCTAGCAGCTTTTTTAAAAGAAATTTTGAAACCAATTCAATGTTGTTAAAAAAAAAGAAGAAGATTTCCTGGTATCTTTTTTCCCCCAAAATGTAAAAGAGTAATAAATTATTGTAATTAGAACAAGACTGACATAATCCAATGACAAATTTAAAACTGTAGAAATGAATTTATATGACAATTTAGAAATCTAATTGTCTGTTCTTTCTTTAAGAAACAATATTGCAAAAATAACTGCAATTATTCTAAGACAATATCTGAAGATAGCTTCGATTGCCATTGTTAAAATCCATTACTTTAACGACTTTCATTTCGAAAAAAACAAGGAGTAATCATTTAACATTACATTTAAATGTTTCTCCATTTTTAGCAGACAATTGACATTGGCATGTGGTTGACTACACTAACACCATGCAACTCTGTAACAGCATCTGCAACAGCGGCAAGGCAATACTGCCAACTGCTTCTCAAAGTGAAAGGCGTCCGTCATCGAAATGGTTTACTGAAATGTCATCAACTGGTATTTTATGGTATTGCTTACACTAGAATTAACTGATTTACTGATATTTTATCGGAATAGAGCCGATATTTTTAAAGGGACACACGTCAATCTTGAAGTTGAAATTAGTGTCTCCATTTATTTATCCATTATCATTTTCACTTGAAACCCACTTGCACATAATTAAATAAAAGTTTAAGATTTCCTTTTTTTTCACGTCTTATTCTACGATAGGTTTAAAATCTATTATTGGTGCAATGACAGTTAGTGATGTTACTTTACACTCTTCTTATAATTAATATTAATGATTGAAGAAATGCAAGTTATTCCGAAAAACTAACGGAGACGTCGTGAATTTTTAAAAAAAATCAAGATTGCCATGTGTCCCTGAAGAATCCAGGATTTTCTGTTGAGGTTGTCGCAGTGGGAAGGAATAACTGAAATATGGTGGAGGGCCTCAGGTGACACTCATGGCTCCTTGATCTGGCCCCTAACCTAATGGTTACACTCTCAGCTCAGGTAGACTCTCAGCACAGGTAGAGACAGCTCAGGTGTGGGGAAAACATCAACAGGAAATTAAGAAGGAACAAAGTTCTGGTACTCCAGAGATGATCCGTTTACATAAACCAGAGTAAGAGTCCCATAATATTGACTATATGAGAAACAAACATACATTTATAAGGCCAAAAATAAAATTAAGTTTGTTTCCCCTTCCCGACCGACCCACCGAAATTGCCGCGACCCGAATTATTTTTTCGACACTGAATTTATTTATTTATTTTTTTTTTTGTCTTAAATGTGTCTTATAGGTAGCATGTATTCCAGTTTTGATCTCAAATAAAAGAAATGAAATAAAAAAAATATTTTACCTACCTACCTACCCAACCCTTTTTTGCATGGGTCGGGAAGGGGAAACAAACATAATTTTATTTTTGGCCTAAAGCTCTCATCTCAGACAACACTGTTAAGAAGAGATAGTCATATTTACTGATCCTAGATTAAGATAAGGTATGCAGATCTATAATCTGCTTCCTAACACTTGAACAGCTCTGGTAAGTAGCGGGGTTGTTAACACTAATTGCAATTACCTCCCTTTATCAATTAGTTACCACAGAGTCTGCCAAATCTGGATTGGTCTGATAGGATAATTGGCAAGTCGGAACCATATGACCGTATTCACATAATGTAGGTAAACAGAAAAACAAAGGTTAATTAATTAACGAGCCCGATTTTGGTTGTACTCAACCACATGTTTTGTTCATATGACATAATCAGGTGCAGTGCATCATCCAGACTTTCGGGCTAAGTGGAGGGCGTGAACTTTTTAGCAGCGGGCTAGTGGGTTCCTAGGACAAGCCCACCAGCAAGATTTTGAGTTCCTACATGGCATTTGGTGAATTTTGGGATTATGATGTTTAAATTCAAATAATGAATAACAGTGGAAACGGCACCCTCCTTAAAATCCGGCAAACATAGGTTAGAACTATGCTTGTCTGATTTTAAGGAGGGTGAGGCTCCAGGTCTGCTCAACCCTGGATTCCCGATCAATTAAAAAATTCAGGTACTCCAAAGCCTGAATTAATCCCGAGTCTTGGCTAGGAACCATGAGCTGTATGTAATTAATTATATAACATCTTTTAGCAATTTACCTGATCTGTGCATATAATATTGGTGATATTTTAGAGAAAATATTTACCAGTAGGCGATTTTTCTTTTATATAATCGGCAAGGTAACCTAGTACTTGCAATATCTGATACCTGTCACTTGTCTTCTCTATTGTTTAGAGAACGCAGACACCTTATAAATGGCTGTAAATTACACCATCGCAACACGGTGGCAAAAAATCGCAGCGATTTTTATGTAAAAATTTCAAAAAGTCAAAACCGTCTGTTCGTACCCCATACGGTTAATAGTAAATAGCAGAATATCCATTTTTTCTTTGGCCTTTACATCGAGAAGTCACCTGTGGTGCGACTTTTCAAATTCGTCCGGTAAGCTGTCCGAGACAGATAAATTGTAAACATTCAACTTGAAAACTCCTTACTAAAATGTACAGATCGGGAAATTGAATTCATGGCTTAATTACAACTCTGGGCATATAAACACCCTTCCATCGACACGGACGGAAAGCTTTTCTCACTTTGTTAGAAATCTGCCATTTAATATAAAAGTCGGGAAATCCTGATGTCCTACTCTATACATTCTGCCTATAATCAGTTCAAGGGTTTTAATGGATTTTTATTGGGTCATATATTCTCAATGTATAATGAAAATTAAGAAGTTAAGATTTTTTCACATAGTTGAATAAACTTACACTGAATAAACGTACGTCTTCGGAAATGAAAAGCTTTTAAGCAATTTAGTTACCATCATTAAATTACTCCAAAAATCACTCCATATTTTCTATTGTTAACATGCTTAAATAATGCCAGATACAAATCAGTCGCAAGCAACAAAACTTGTCAACTTTTTAAATACACGTTTTATCGTCAGAAATCTTAAATTGTTATTACACAAATTGTCCTTCAGAAGTCGATTATTTTATCTGATCTGAATTTCGGAGGAAATTTGTCTTTTTGCAGTTGACTCGGCCCATTATAGGCAATTTATGATTCATAGAAAGTTAGTGATAAAAATAATGTGTGTAAACATGACTATAATGATATGACGTAACATAATGCATACAAAAATAATATCGTTAACATCTCAAAACTCCAAGGACTCAACTGACATCTACAGGTTTTTTTTGTTGCAGTTTTTATGCATTATGCGGTATGTATAGCAATAAATTATTATTATATAACCCAAGGTTTGATCCACAATATAGCCAACAGCTTCAAAGAAAACTGCAGTTATCAATTAGATTTTATGTTTTTATCAACATTCCACTAAAGAATGCACAACCCGTGCATTAGAGCCTCGTGCAAATTGCATTTTGAAGCAGATTGATTTGAAATAAAGTGGTTTACGATCAGATCAAATAGCGATTTTAAGAGCATTGTATAAAAGCAAATATGCACCTAGTAAGATAAATATTTATTTAGCGAATGACAGAATAAAGGAATCAAAGCTACAACAATTCCCTTCAACACTTAGGGAAAACTTTATTAATTAAGATCTATTGTGTTGCTGGATGAAATTTGTAATTTATAATTTACAAACAATGCAAAATGATTCATCTAAAAAATTTAATATTTTTTGTTAATTTGTTCTTTCCCATGCTTAATTCAATTTAAAAATTAGTAACATTACAATTTAGCTAATGTTACCAGCATTTAATTGGTTTTTCGATTACGTCATTAATTTGTTATTGTTTGGTATATATTCAAGGGAAACACATCAATCTAGAAGTATTTATTTGCACCTTATGAACATCCTAACAAGGGAGATTTTCGTTTATTCTTCATACGTAATCATATTTTATAAAATATTGAAAAACATTTATTTTCAAGTCAAAAATGAGCTACCACTCCAGTTGGAGATTTGAAAATAATGGATACCTACCATGCAACGTGTGACCTGACAAGATCTGCGCCCTTTCCAGAGGCAGAGGTTTGTATAACAACATAAGAATTTATTAGCACCCAGACATTTAAACCTTAGCAATACGGCGTTTTTACTGAATTTTAGGAAGCTTATATCAAAGAAAGCCGATAGAAGACTGTATGACCTAAATACATAACGCAGGTGATACATGGATACCCAGATTTTCATTTCGCGATAAAATATTCTGGCAACGAGGAATAATCTTAAAACATTAAAATGGTTAATTTCCTGGGATTCTCGCACCCGCCCGACAGTTATTTCAGACAGTTTCATTTGCATGTTCAAAGATAACATCTTTTCGACATTTTCGACAATAAAAAAACTAAAAACAGGAGTGTTTCACTAGAGACTGCTCTTCGATTAATACCGATTTAAATCTTAATTTCTAGGAGGCAGACGCCAGGCTATTTTAGGCACTGAAACGATTATTGTGTGCATGATGATCGGTTAAGTATCAAGTGTTGAAATGCACCTCAAGAAAACTGGATTCCTGACAAAAAGTATCTGAAGTAAACATATTTTTAATTTATGTTGAACTGTTGATTTTTTTTTTAAAAAAACATTGGCAATTTAAATATATAATATGTTTACATGTACATGAATGCCAAATATCTGATTTTTTTAGTATATTTAGGTTCTGATGATGGTCGTTAATGAACACACCTGGTCAATTAAAATAAATTAATGTTTAATTACCTGAAACACTTTTTTTTTTACTTTCAATTTGAAAAATTAAATAATGTATACACAATTTAAATTATTTATCGGTATACATTTTATAATCCTGCCAAGATTACAAAATCAAATAACCATCACATCTTCTCTGTATAGGGTTACACCCGAGACAATTCAATGTTCACACAAAAACAACTAGAGTAGAGAAATTTCAAACAAAAACACAACAAAAGGACTTCTTCCCTAAAGTTTGAACTTCCTTTGATGTACCTGTAACAGGTAAAGTTTTAACAAAATGAAAAATCTTCTTTTTTTTTTATTAAATACTGAAATTAAAAAAAGTCTAAATGGCATTACAAATGGCACACACATTGAATTTGATTTAACCAGGTAAGAAACTGTAACTGTCAGTTATTTGGGTAACAGGTAAAACTTATCAACAAACTTCAAAATTCAGATTAAAAAAACCTCCGAAATCGTTACAAAAAACAGTACTTACAGTGAGTTAGTTTTCTGCCAGTAAAAGACGGTTGTTGGTTCTGTGTCGACGACCGTTATTATGGTCCCCATACACAAGGGTAAAATCCAAACATAGTTTAGCATCCAGGGCATTATCCCAGTAAACCTAGGGCATACAACACCTGAAGTCATACTGAAAATCACTGTCACTTTCCACTGTTGACATGTTCTAGGAGTGCTCAACGGAATAACATTATGAAACTTAATTTCTAATCCGTTTAAGAAAACGTGAAAAACAACTATATCTGAATATCCACTCCGTACTCAAACTATTTAACTGACACTGTTATAGTAAAAATCGGTGTTCCCTCTCTCTCTGATACACACTCACTGAACGAACACCACTGTATAACTGCTATGCACTCTTTTCAATGGAGGTCACATGACTTCTCATTATTGGGGTGCCCAAGGGGAGCTCACACTTAGCCTATTGTGTGACTGAATAGTGATGAATGACTTTTTCTAAATGGTCAGTCATACAAAGGGCCTGTAATTATTATGAAAAGATTTGACAGGATTTATACTTTAATACTAAAGACATTTACTGTTATAAATGTGTAGAGATCTTATCAGATATATTAAAGAGGATTTGAGAAATGAAATAAAATTCTTCACAGAATTATGCAATAATAATACATTAAACACTTTTAAAAGAATTATCTAACATTCTGTGATAATTTCATATAGTAAAAAAAAATAAAAAAAAATAAAAAAGTTTAATTGTCATGATTTTGTTAAGAAACCCATATTACAAAATTTAACATGTTTTTGTAACTCAGAGAAACTTAAATTAAGTCTGGCATTTAATTTGTAATGAACGTTTTAAACATACTCTAAACCGAAAGTATCACACATAAAATAGATAAAGCAGATGAACTCAAATTGAAATTTAAACAAATATAAATAAACATGACAGTAATACAGCTATGCAAGGTATGCTAAAATGAACCACGGCAATCTTATCACATACCTTTACATTCGGGCAGATAAAAAGGTGAAAATAGGGCATCTTGGGTAATACATTTCTCATTTAACATTATAAATTTTGCAGAAAAGCCTGATTAAACATGCAACCTTAGATAAGCATGATTAATGCTTGCATAATTAATCAGATATGATAGGAAAGACAAGGTATTCTGGGATATATTCCCATAAATCCAGGCCCTAACAAGGTGATCTTCAAAATATTTTAGGCTTTAGGGTTCTTATCTTGTCTCTGTCCTCTTATGTTTTCAATGCCCAGCCCTGAGGTTAGAAATGAAGGTAAAACTAGTAATTGATATGAATAATATATTGAGGATATTTGTTGTTTTGTCGTGAATAACATATTTTATTTCATGGAGAAGTGAGAAAACTTTCACGAGTGAAAATATTAGTTTTCTCACTTTGAGATGAAATAAAATATGTTATTCACGACAAAACAACAAATTTTCTTTTTATTTTATGATTTTACAATTTTTTGTTTAGGGAAACTATGGTAGAACAACAAAAGTAGTCCCGGCAGCTACTGTGAAATAAAACTCTATATTCCACAGTGTGGAATAACACTTTTATTTCACTGATAAAATACAATATTTCATTGCATATCATAAAATAATTATTTTTTTTTATTATTATTTTAAGATCTATAATTTTAAATTCAATATATTTTCTATCTTTCTAAGATAAAGATGACATTTTTTTGATAAGTGTTAATTTAACTCAATTTATACTTGATTTTTTCATAATATTTTAAGATCTTGCAAAACTATGAAGTGTGCAGTCCAATCTAATGTGAATGCATCAAACGAAAGAAAAATAAATAATTTGCAATAATTTTTTTAATCTTTATATTGTGAAATATTTGCTCAAACAATGTCAATATTTAGTCATACATATAATATAGAGAGATTAATATTGAATAATAATTATATTTGATCAATTAACATCCCAAGGGGTCACATGACAGATGACAATACATGTATACAGAATGGCAATTTCAGCAGATATGTTGGGAATGAAACATTGAGTAAATGATGCAGAGAAAGATTAAGTGGGAGAATAAGTGAGTAAATGGTTTACTTAGAGAAAGATCGAGAATATATGTGAGAATGAGTGAGCAAGTGATTTAGAGAAAGGCTGTCACTCTGTGAGAATGAGTGAGCAAGTGATTTAGAGAAAGGCTGTCACTCTGTGAGAATGAGTGAGCAAATGATTTAGAGGAGGATTGATTAAGACTATGACTGACTGAGTAAATGATTTATTAGAGAAAGATTGAACAAGAGAATGAGAAAACACAAAATTAGAGTGAGAATGAGTGAAAGATTGAGTGACATAATGATGGAAAGAGTAACAGTGAGTGAGACTGGGAATACAGCAGAGTTATAAATAAGTGAGGAAAACATTCGGGAAATGAAATCATGACTGTATATTCATACAAACTGACCCACCTACATACCTGCTTACGTGGTCCCAGTATTAACTTTCATACCCATCCAACCCCTTCTCCAAGTAGCAAAAACGGGGTTGGCTGTGGTATGAAATAAAACCTTAATTTCGGCTTAAAAAGTTTGCATATTATAAAATTAAAACATTTAATAGTGAATTTTAAACATGTTATTGCATTTTTTTCAGTAAAAAATGTTTTTAAACATGTTTTATTGTCGAAACTTCCTTTATAAAATACTGCTAATATAAGCTTTCCCATCACTGAATGAAATTAAGGCGGGACCTGAGTAATGCTTATACCCACATCACCTTTATTTGTCCTTGTTTATTTATAACCCTTAGTTGATACCAGTACTTTGAGTACTTTGATCATATATACTCCATGAAGACAGTCACCTCCACACAATCTGGTGTTTGTTACAGGCTCCCACAGCTACACTGTTTGGACAGATTGAAGATTATGCTGAAATAATGGCTGATTATTTCTATTAAAACATTTTAAATTGTGATACAACAGAACAGCTTTATGTTTCTGCTTTCACTAACTCTGATTATATAATACAGATGGTGTCTAGCAAAACATTAGAGCCAATTGTGATTTGATTAGTAATGAAATTACGCTGAAAAACAACCGCTGGATTTGTCATCCTTTAACTGAACGGCACCAGTGATATTTTCTGGGGGTTTTGGGATTTTGCTATCTGTTTTTATCATTTTTGTGGGGAAAAAAAGGCATGCCGCAGTCGTTTTTGTAATTTTTTGGGAAAAGCATGAGAAAGGAATTGTTTATGAATGTCCATGTACTTGTGGAAGGGAGAAGGTTGTACAAAAGACATACTTGATTCCAGTATGAAGTCATTTGACCAAAATTAGCTTTAGTAACAAATATAATATTACTTGATGCACAGAACTCATTTTTATAATGTATTATGTTTATAATGTATTATGTTTATAATTATAATTATTCTACGTGTGGTTGCCGGGGTAGAATACAACCACTGCAAACACACCATCACATGCAGAGGGGTTTGACCCCACCATTCATATTCATTTTGTAATTTTTTGTTCATGCTCATTAAAGGTCTTCATCATGATCCCTGCATTGTTTCAGGTGCCATCTCGCTCACATCACTAAGAGCAGTGGCAGAAAAACAATAAACGTGGCTCCAGCGTAAATGGTGAGTCTACAGTAGAATTTGCAGCACTCTGCAAATCAGGTTGAGAAGGTCCTAGGCCCATTCTCCATATTTTATCTCGATGTACATGGAGGATGAGCCTGGCATGTTCATGCCTGTTAGGCGCCATATAACCTTTCATGTGTTGGTGTGCCTTAAAACCCATTTCAATTCAATTCAATTACAAATAATTAAGTTACACATAACTGTTTACTCCTGCAATATTACACTTTTTTTTTTAACTTTTAATTTTTGTTGTAGTGTTCTTGTGCATGACACTTTACCCTGACCTTGTACATTGAATGAGGAGTTAAACCGGGGCAGTTCCGGGAGTTAAACCGGGCAGTCCCGGGAGTTAAACCAGGCAGTCCCGTGTCAGAGTGTATCCTTCGAGCAATTGTAAAAGAACCATTGGAAACTATTGGATATAGTGTTGTTTTTTTCCCTCATATGTGGTACCGAAAAAAGGTACCATTCCCAATGGCAAAATGTATGTTTTTTCCCCAATTGGAGTGAACAAATTCCAAATCAATTTTTCAATTTTTTTTAAAATATTTTGAGTGGAACTTTATTTAAACAGAAGAAGAACTTCAGTATTCTTTTAGGTAATGGTAATAAATACTACAAGAATTGAACTGAATTTAACGGCTCATCAACACAGTATAGGTTATTTAGAGCCGCCCCAGAGAGAGGGGAAAGATACAAAGGAATCCGGGAACCTGCCCTACTCTTATTATCGAATAGATTCCTAGGGTTCTTTAACGTGCTCGGAGGATAGACCGATACACGGGACAGCCCGGTTTACGTCCCCATCCGACGGACGAAAATACTACAAGAGAATTTATACATGGTAATGTGTTTGCAGTGTGTTTAAGCATGTAATATTGCTTTTGTTTGATAGTGAAAAATTCCCAAATTAGGCAAAACGGTACCATTCCCAAAAGGGTGAAAAAAATCGCTGGGATAGTAAGAGTTGAGTAGGTTCCCAGATTCCTATGTATTCTTCCCATCTCTATTTGGCAGCTCTAATATAATGTGTTGATGAACCACTGAACAATGTTCATTCATGCATATTCAACTTCACTAAACAAAAAAGTAAAAGTACTGAAAGTACTGGTATTCACAGAAACTTTGTTACATTTTCTTGTACAATGAAAACTGTTTCAAAAATGAATAAAAAGCCAAATGATTATAGAAGAGTTATGGAACAAATTAATGTTCTGAAAGTTACATTATTAAATTCTTTGTTTGTACCCAAAGAATTTTCTAAGAAATATTTGCAAATACAATGTAGATTCATTCCATAATGAGCATCATGTGGAGGTAATGTAATCTGAAAAGCTATTATTTTATATAGAAATTTTTTTCTAAGAGTACCAATAGCTCTATTATTGATTCTTTGTCAGTACCCAAAACCAATTTCTAAACAGTACGCAAATACAACATTATACTAAGATTCATTCCATAAGCACCAGGGAACCAGTGCTGACGGCAAGAGACTAAAAATATATACTGAAGTCCAAAGCTGTCAAACAAAATCCTGACAAATTTAAGTCATGAACAACATCCTGACAAATTTAAGTCATGAACAACATCCTGACAAATTTAAGTCATGAACAAAATCCTGAAAAATTTAAGTCATGAACAACATCCTGACAAATTTAAGTCATGAACAACATCCTGACAAATTTAAGTCATGAACAAAATCCTGAACAATTTAAGTCATGAACAACATCCTGACAAATTTAAGTCATGAAAAACATCCTGACAAATTTAAGTCATGAAAGAAAAAAAAAATCAACCGAGTGCATGGATACAGTTAAAATAAAGTGGACACAATCAAAGGAGTTGTATTGTCCGGCAGATTGTGGCAATCATTCGAAACCTGAGCCCTCCCTCATTACTGAGTTAATATGTGAGTTAAATCGTCCTTACATGTAATTATTCCAAGATGAAACACCTGCCTACCTGTAACCAGAGACACCTAGATATCAAAGACTCCAAAGAAAATCACATCTACCCATCTCTCTGGGGATCATGAACAGGTTGTTAATGAAGCAGAAAAAAATCTGATTAGACGGGATATCAAATTTTCGATAAAAAGTTTGAACAATAAAAATGTTACTTCTCATTTTATTTCACCCATATAAACATTTTTCTACAATCGGCACCCGGAATCTCATTAGCCTGTGTACATCTGCTACATCAATATTTATGAATAGTTAGTCTCCATAGTTACAAGGTAATCTCCATAGTTACAAGGTAAATCAAAAAATAATCAATAACTATATTCAATATAATTAGTAGAAATTTAACACACGTTAACACAAAGAACAATCTACATGATGACATTGCATATCTTTTTTTAGAACTGATATGTGCTGTTGCTATTGTAGTTGGGCTGGTTAACAGAGATACTTTTATCTGTTGCTAAGGGACTGTGTCTGGTTTTTATTGGAGACTTCCTCTTTTCCGCAATATTTTACCGCATCAGATTTGGCAACACTGCCGATAAGGTCTTTCTTGTACTTTTAATAGAACTGCACAACTCTGCCTGCATATTATGGGTCTGAGTGCTGGTGGAAGCAAGTCATACAGCTGCACAACTCTGCCTGTATATTATGGGTCTGAGTGCTGGTGGAAGCAAGTCTAACTAAAAAACTTCATGCTTCATCACACTGTCCCTATATATATACATGTGTAAATGGGACATAAACCCCTTTTCATATAATTTATTCAGCCAAAACTATTTCTCAAAAAAAAATATGTGGGCTATCTGTTTTCTTGATCCTTTGACCTCAGATTGCACATTTTTTATATTTTGACCTTGATATCTCAATTTTAAGGTCAGCCAAAAAAGTTTTAATTTCTTTTGAAAGTCTGAGTGACCTTCTTAAAGCTACAGAGTCTATATCAATTGATTTCGTCTTTGTGGGCATGTCTTTATTTGTAACTTCATGTTCACCAGCTCATGTCGAAATCAGGTATTTAAGCGAGCAAATATAAGGCAGGACATCTTTTACTGTATAGACGTCGACCAGTGCACATCGTACCTGTACACAGGTAACAATATGATTTACAGAAGAAAATAAAATTGCCTCTTTCGGGACTCAAACACACAACCTTCTGATTTCAAGTCAGGTGCTCTATCCACTGAGCTATAACGCTTCTTGAGAAAATGGTATACAAGCTACCATTTATTATGGGGCAAAATAACTTAACATATTTGAACGCAACTCAAGATGAATTCCATAAATATATAGTCCATCTTGTCGGATATGTAAAATAACATTGCCTGGTGTAATACTATATAAATATCACATCCCATGGAGGGTGATAGAACATATTGTCAACCCGAGATTGGTAATGTCCACCGAGGCTTTAGCCGAGGTGGACATTACCACATCGAGGGTTGACAATATGTTCTATCACCCTCCATGGGATGTGATATTTATTTTATTATACCAAACATCAAAATTCATTTAATCAGCAATTATTTTTTATTAACAACAATAAAGAACTTGAAACAAATTTTCAAGATTTAATGTTTCATGCCATGAAACATTACCATGAAACATTACCAATTGTTGACTGATCGGTAATGCACGAGATAATGATCGGTATGCACGAGATAATGTTTCATGCCATGAAACATTAGCATGAAACATTACCAATTGTTGACTGATCGGGAATGGGGAAATTACATAGAGAATTTTGAGTGAGGTATAATAATATATGTTATCAATATGAAACTAATATTCCGCCTCAAAACAACCATATCTAGACTTGTTATTTAGCGATGAGTTTGTGTGTGCGCTAGTTATTACGTAATGCCTATTTAGTGTTAATAATGGTAGATTATACCAATAAATAGCGGCGGTCTAGTGGTTAAACGTACGGCCCTCAAAACTTACAAGCGCAACGGCTGTGGTTCAAAACCCGTTCCGGGCAAGTACTTGTTTTTAATCACATGTATTCAGAAGCCGTATATTTATCGATGTCACCTGCACGAAAGCTAAATAAAAATGTGATATTTTACGCACCAATTTCTGCCTTATATACAGACTATTGGGGTGTTCGTCGATTTGAAACTACTTCACACGTGACTCATTCATATTCATGAGTTATTACAGGTTAAAATAGGGACTCTGTAGCCTTAAGCCTTTTTTTTACCTATGTTTTAATTTGCAGATATAACCTTAGCAGTAAAAATTTGACATACATTTGGAAAATAGGTTAAACATAAGGTCAATAAGTTGGTCAAAGTGACTTCTTTTTATATTTTGTTAGATACTTAAAACTTAGCAAACATATATCTCTCTGCATGCCAAGTTTAAGGAGATGTGCAGTACATCTTACAATTTCAATGTCAAGGTCATTTAAAGGTCAATTAACTCTAAAAATCTGTCTTTAAATAAAATTATGCTGCACTTGGCTAATTTTCAAAACTAGGTCAGTGAGCTGAAAATTAGATCAGTGACCATAAAAGTAGAAATGAGTGCTGCAGATAGAAAATACAGTTGCTAGGTTACTGTAGTAAGGATTTTAAAGCTACAAGAATTGAGTGCAACAAAAATTATATGGTCGTTAGAGAAGCTAAGACATTTTGACACAAATATGCGACTCTTACAAACAAAATCTTCTGCATTTAATTGCAAAAAAATGTTTCTTTTTTTTTTCTTTTTCTTCAAAAACAATAATTTTGTAAGCGGACTGACAGAGGCTTATTTGCTTATTTATAAATACATTCAAAACCTCCAATAACACAACACATGCCTTTTAAACTTTCAAACTCAGTTTTTGAAATTGATCTTTGATAAAAATAGAGTTTATCTGAGGTTAATAATACAGCGAGGGGTATTTATTCGGTATGGCCGAATATCAGGTGTTCATCTCTATAGAATCAATGAGCCTACCAGCTCATAAACGCACAAAACACGCTGAATGACCAAACCCTAAATCTTTCATCAAAAAACATTTACTATCGCTAATGGTTTATTTATTTGTTGACTTTTAATATTGGACAAAGAGACCGTTTTTATCAAATTTTCACTCGCGACTTTATGAGAAGTTTATCGATCTTAAAAATCTAAATGTTATCTCCGCAGTCTTCGATTCAACAGCATCTGTTCCAACAGTGAGCCACCACTGAGTGTACGATAAGTAGAATTAGAACCTGTGAACGTTTGTAATACTGACAATACTGCGGTCAATATATTTTTTAAGAGAAGCCTGTACTAATATCCCCTAGTCATGATTGAATAAAACAAATAAGGTTTCAAAAATATGGCTTCGACTTTCCAGCGCAATTACTTTAATGAAATGTAATAACTTCAAAATAATGTTGACACTAACTTCATACAGAAGCAAATCAAATTTCCTTGAAAGAAAAAAAAGATGACGTTAATGATGTCAACTTGTTACCTTGACAACAGAGTAACTAACGACTATGGCAACTCTTCTTGTTTTCCGCAAATATCTAGGGTTACAATTACCCGACCATCTAAAATTCTGTAAGGAAGATAAAATAGGAGCGAATTTCATGTTCGTCTCCGGAAAGCACTGTGATAACAATGATCTATCGCCGTGACAATCATACACAGTTTTGATTTATAAATCGCGAGTCACCCGGGTTGCCCCCATCAGAATCTGATTTCAATTATGCTGCTGAACATTGAAAGAGTTATTTGTTTAAGTTATTTATGAGAGGACACCTCCTGGGGTCCTCAAGATTATTCCAATCATGAGACATTTTGCGATAATAATGGAATCTTCCTGGAAATGAAATATTAGGCAAACGTCATTGACAATAGAGATTGGGTGTATGTCATTGACAATAGAGATTAGGCATATTTCATTGACAATAGAGATTAGGCATATGTCATTGACAATAGAGATTAGGCATATGTCATTGACAATAGAGATTAGGCATATGTCATTGACAATAGAGATTAGGCATATGTCATTGACAATAGAGATTAGGCATATGCCATTGACAATAGAGATTATGCATATGTCATTGACAATATAGATTAGGCATATGTCATTGACAATAGAGATTAGGCATATGTCATTGACAATAGAGATTAGGCACATGTCATTGACAATAGAGATTAGGCATATGTCATTGACAACAGAGATTGGGTGTATGTCATTGACAATAGAGATTAGGCATATGTCATTGACAATAGAGATTAGGCATATGTCATTGACAATATAGATTAGGTATATGTCATTGACAATAGAGATTGGGTGTATGTCATTGACAATTGAGATTGGGTGTATGTCATTGAAAATTGAGATTAGGCATATGCCATTGACAATAGAGATTAGGCATATGTCATTGACAACAGAGATTAGGCTTATGTCATTGACAATAGAGATTAGGCATATGTCATTGACAATATAGATTAGGTATATGTCATTGACCATAGAGATTGGGTGTATGTCATTGACAATTGAGATTGGGTGTATGTCATTGAAAATTGAGATTAGGCATATGTCATTGACAATAGAGATTAGGCATATGTCATTGACAACAGAGGTTAGGCATATGTCATTGACAATAGATATTAGGTGTATGTCTTTGACAATAGAGATTATGTATATGTCATTGACAATAGAGATTAGGCATATGTCATTGACAACAGAGATTAGGCATATGTCATCGACAATAGAGATTTTTCTGAAAAATGTGTTAAAATGTTATGATATAATCGATGGTGTCAATTTAAGTCTCAAACTGAATTGCTGAATGTGAATTAACTACCCCTTAACAGATATAAAGCTATTTAGAGCCAACCCCTGAAAGAGGGAGGAAGGTGACACTAAAAACCGGATGACTTGGCTAGTTCGGGAAATATATTGTTCAGGGCATTTAAAATAGATTGAGGAACTCGATTCAAATGATCTAAAACCGAATCTGCACAGTTCAGTACAAAATGTCAAAAAAAATTACCAAAAACCATCCAATGGATAATGCTAGGATAAATGTCTTCCTCAGGACACAATGAAGTAACCCAGTGAGGCTTCGACCTTTTGACTTATTTGAAATAATATTAATGGTGGAAAATTATCAACAGTTAATAATATGCAAAAACAATTTGCTTTATCTATTCTTATAAATATAAACTGAGTTTTTAAAAAATCGAGATTGCTGTCTGTCCCTATAAGAAACAGAAAATCATTAAATCTGTTAAACTTTCTAGAGCTGGAAAATGCATATATATATATATATATACATTTAGAAAATTCTACGAATTGTAGCCAAAACATTATTGCAAAAGAAAATTTGTTGATAACTCTCCAAATACGGAAAGTTCTTTTAACTCCTGTCTGAACATAACAATATATTATTGTATTAATCGACAGTGTCTGCCCTCAAGTCGAAGAAAGGATGCTTGAATGCCAATAGTCTAAAGGACTGTGAATTCTTCCAGCCACAGGTCGCAATCAATTCTATGTTGTTTTTTTCCCCTCTGTACCCTCGACTTGACGAGGCATCGAGGCATGAAATAAAACCGTCCGACACCAATCATCGACACCAATCATCGGTGGTGAACATAATGAGCGGCTGTATATTGTCCGCAGTTATATTACGTCTTTAAACTTGACCGCAGACTTGTGAACCATTTTTACTGTTCAACAGCTTCGTTATTGACTACATTATATACGGTACCGCAGACAATATTCTTGCTGTGAGCAAAACAATATTAAAACGTCTCAAATGTTCAAGTACGCTCCTTGTCACACGCATTTCTCAGAAAATTGGTAAATGTTATATAAAAGCCATATCTAAACTGTGACAGCCATTTACCCCCAGAAGACATGGCAATTACCAAGTTTTTATCTTTAAGTGATTGAAACCAGTCTGCTTCTTGAAATACATTCTCCAAATTCGAGCTTAATTTGTACGAGTTCTATGAATCAATGAATTTACTGGCATTTTGGGCTGTTACAAATAATTACGACTGCTATGTTTCTACTCCAGTAGGAAATAGAAGACAGTTTCAGTGAGCACGGTTCTCAGTTTATAATCGCTGATCAACGATAATGCCGTTTTAACGATGCAAATGTTTCTTGTCTTGCTTGTTCATCATGGCTATAAATATTTAATAAAAATGCTCGTAAAAATGCAGATTGGTTGGCGATTATCGATCAATGGTGAAAATATTGGTCATAAACTGTACAATGCTTCATCAAAATGATTAAAAACCGATGGTTCAATGCAATGCAACAATGTTGTATCTTCTGCTATATTTATACCCATATACATCAGTGTTGCACTGAACACACAAAATAAATTAATTAACAGGCTTATAATCATCGTAAAAATTAATCACCTTATGAATGATTTCAAATACATGCACAGATAATTGTATTGTCAATCATGCAGAAATAAAACCATTTTATAGTGAGGCTTAGCATTTTAGCAAACCTGTAAAAAAATCTAAGTCTGTTAAAGTCATGGTATCTTAAATTGCCAGGATGTATAAATCTATAATGACGACAGATCAGTTAGACTGCATAGAAGATTGTCACGAGCAGAAAAAAGCTCAATGAATGACATATTTCCCTAATAGTAGCGCCCGGGCACTAAACAAAATCTCAAAGGGCCCCTCTTCTAAAAGGTAAAAAAATAAAACATTTATTTTTTATTTAATTTTGATTTTTTCGGACAATATTTGCATACAAAGGATCAAAATGTACTGAATTTTGAAGAATTGCCTTCTTTCTTTTTTTTTCAAATGTAGGCTGGTGGGTGGTGGGGTGCATTCAGCGGCATAGCTTCCTATAGGCCGTGTAGGCCGCGGCCTACACTTTTTTCTGAGAAATCGAAAAAATAAAAATGCCAAAAATGCAATAAAAATCGGAGGCCTAGTGGGGTAAGGGGCTAAATTATAAAATCGCAACAAAATATACTCAAATATGATCCAGAGATAACCGATGGGTAAATGTTTTCAGCTTCTTTTTAGTTATAAGATATATAATTTACGGTAAAAAGAATATTGATGCTCTTATAGACATATTCACCGGTACAAAATATACGCCAAAACGCACCTCCGACAGTCTAGCTGAAAAAAAAATCCAGGGAGAGCATGCCCCCGGACCCCACTAGAACTCGGCCTTCACATCATATTCAGCCAAGCTACGCCCCTGGCACTCTACTATTAGATGTAATATTGTTTTGACACATTTTTTGAAAATATACTGTTGGCTGTATTTTAATAAAAATATTATAATATTTGACAGGATATATGCACCTTATTAATATTTGATGGAATGTAAGCCAGCAAAACACAGAGAACGATGTTGAGGTAATAATGCATGTCTTATTAAATAAATGCCTATCGGCATTATATATATGTTGATTTGTTTTAACTTGTTTTTCAACAATAAATGACACTGTTTTAACATTTGTTTTTATTTAAATATTTTAACCCTTGCATGGGTCCATGAATTTACAAGAAAATCCTCTTAAACATATATTAAACCTTTATTGTTCTGTCTAACAAAAACATATCTTGATATAAAAGTATATAAAGTTCACTGTTACATAATTTTAGACAGGTTAAGTAGTAAATTACTTGTCATTTCTTGTCAAATTAATGTAATCATCACAGAAAGACAGTTAGCCAAGGGCAATCTTTAGCATCTTAAGTGTTTCCATTGTTTTATCAAACATTTTATCTGTCTACACCTCCTCCAGCCATGGTGTCAATAGCATAATTGATTTAACTGTAAAATTTATCAAATATTTCATGAAAGATCTTAATCTTTTACAAATAAAGTCTAGCATCTTTCAGATGTGTTGTAGCTTCTCTAATCTGTCTGTACCTTGATGTTTTTGCTCTAGCTTGGTGAGTAATAACATTTTTATGATCACTTTTATTGTAGCAAATAGTACAGTTTGGCTACATTGTTTTTCCCAAAGGAAGTCTAGCATATCTTTCAGATAGGCTGGTCAAGCTTTTTTAATCAGACTGTACCTTACTATTGTTCGGGGCACTTGTTTCAGCCAAAGGTTTTTCAGCCATAACATGAGCAATTTTACCAATACATAAATAAGTTATATATCATTAGAACTGGAGTTTATAGTGGTAAATAACAACACCTTACTTTTCAAAATCGGTTGAGAAATAAATATTTTATAGCCAAAATGCTTTTTGGTGGGGCTTTTTCCATGAATTTCTTGTGTCTGGGGCAGCAGAAAATTAAGAAATCTCAAATAACTTCAGTTAGCCGTAATATTTTGCCACAAAACTTTCAGAGTGTCTTAATTTACCTTTATTCAACACATTGAAACAATTTTTAAATAAAAATTTAAAAAATAATTTTTTTTTTAAATTTTTGACGCAGCGGGATTTGGCATTGAAAATGCCCTATCAAAAACAATTTTCCCATGTGAATTTTTTTGTTTCTCAACCGATTTTGAAGAGTAAGGTATTTTTATTTACCACTAAAAATGTCTGTTTCAATGATATACATCTTATTTAAGTCCTAGTTAGTTAAATTTTAAAGTAAAAATTTTTTTTTTTGCTGAAACAAGCGCCCCAACCAATAGTTTTGTTCTAGCTTGAAGCTTAAGATCACTTTTAATGTAGCAATTAGTTGGGTTACAAGTTCTCTACAATCAGTGTTGGTCCTTCTTGTCTTGTTTACTAGGAGTTTTATATGAAGGATCACCACTCTCAACTTCAACCTTGTATTGTTTACTAGGAGTTTTATATGAAGGATCACCACTCTCAACTTCAACATCTTGAAGTTGCCTGGTCAAAGTTATATTGTCTAATGTAAGGAAACAAGGTGTTCAAAAGGAGGAAGGACACTTTTGAAATTTTTTAAAGCCACTCAGAAACACTCAGAAATTATTCCCAATTAAGAAGCATTAATATTGACATTTTAGAGTCCAAATATGTGTCTCTAAATCATAACAACACCAATGCAAAAGATGAATGAAACCTTGTAATAATTAAGGGTGTAACAATAAAGATATAGCAATTTCACAATATGACTCTCTACAGACTCCGATAGAGATATGCCACATTCATCAAACTATACTGAGGGAAAAAAGTTTAGCAAGTTTTTGTTGCACCCTGGAAATAATACATTTTTGGTTGTAAAATCAATAAAATCAAGAAACTACTGCCATAGACACAATATTTATTAAATACACATCAATAACAGTCGAAAAATCTTAATGACGTAATGATTAAATGAACGTAGGGGTCAAGCCCATAAAGTCCCAAAATGTCAGTATATCTTGTATACAGTATTATTTCATCTAAAAAACTTGCTAAAATTTTTTCCCTCAGTATATATTGAGCCGATTACTTCATCAGTAAGTTCATGTAAATGTCCTGGTAAAAAAAATTATGACTACATAATAGACATACTAACACAGCTGACTCAGCCTAAATGACCACCACTTAGTGAACTGTGTCACCCACTCACAGATTAAGATCCCCAATCAGTATAACAATTGAAAAACATTATCAAAAACTATCTTTTACAACCTTTAAAACACATTGGTTTATCATCATAAAACAATTATAGAATATTATCTAAAACTATCTCATACAATGTTTTATTTAAACACCCGTTCCTTAATCATCTTAAACAATAGGTCGATCATGATCTTTTGTTTTGTTTATCCATTAACCACATCAGTTGGACCTCTGTAGGAGACCTGGAATAGTTGTGGTCACAACAGGAAGAAATGCTTCAAACAGATCAGAAAACAAACAAATAGATACATCTCAATATTGTACAACCTTTTCTGTCATGACTTGCTGTTTGTGGTCTATAATAAGCATTATAAGCGTATTTGGGACTTGGTCACTTAGTCATGATGTGGTCACTTAAGTTTTTTTTCTAGAAAACAATCACAGTTGGTGGGTTACTTGTTAGTTATAAAATGGAATTGCTGAAAAAAAAAAACGCAACAGAATATTAATTATCATACACGAACATTTGTTATATCAGTTTTATGACAGCGATCTTTTTGTACTTGTTAAAGTGATTGATGATAAGATAATGTTATGCTGAGAACATTCTGTTTATCTGAGATACTCTAACACTCTGTAAGATGAAGTTTTGAATAATGCCTCATCTCCCTTTATGTTTTTTTTCTTCATTTTTTTTTTTATTTTCCCCTAATTGTTGAATTGCAGGTTAACTTACATATTTCCATGTCATATAAATATGCTGAGGAGATCCAGTTTTTAGGGCTTTCCACTTTTCAGTGGAAAGACCTATTGAGTTCGTTCTGTTTATTCTTATTCTTCCTTCTTCTTCTTCTTCTTCTTCTTGTGACCGTCACTTTTCATAGCTATATTGGTCGCAGGTCTTCACAATTTTATGCAGTGATAGAGCTCAGGCTAGAACAGTGTCCCGAAACTTTTGGGGTCATGACATCATTCAAGATGGCCGCTAGTGACGTTATCAGCCAAATATTGTTATCGCTTTATGATCGGATTTGAAAACAACTTTCACAGTTTGTACAGTTCAGGGTCTAGTTGTGCAAGAATGTCAAAACGTCAGTGATGTCACAATGTTACGAAAAATCCATGTTTTTCATTAATTGCATTTTTTAAGGAGTTTTATTGTAAAATCCATCAGTGGCATCATCTTAGTCGACGCTGACAGTTTTAATGTCTCGACGTCATCCAAAATGGCCGCCAATGAGGTAATTTTAGAAATCTTGTAATCGCTATATCTCCTGCATTTATTACCAGATTTTGATGCAACTTTCACAGCCTTTAGGGAATTAGGTTGAGTTGTGCAAGAATGTCAAAAATGGCCATGACGTCATCAAAGATGGCCGCCAGTGATGTCATGATAAAAATCGTGTTAGCGCTAGATCTCAAACATTTATGGTCGGATTTGAATGAAACTTTCACAGCTTGTAGAGTTCAGGGTCTAGTTGTGCAAGAATGTCAAAACATGTCTCTAAAAGTCATAACGACGTCACAATGTTACTACCAACCTGTTTTCTTTACTGATTGCATTTTTTAAGTTGTTTTAACTGTATTGTATTGTAAAATCAATCATAGTCATTGTTTCAGTCAACGTTAGTAGTTTTAATGTTATGACATCATCCAAAATGGCCGCAAATGACGTCATTATAGAAATCTTGTAATCGTTACATCTCCTTCATTTATGATCGGAACTTGATAAAACTTTCACAGGAACTCTACATTCAATGTCTAGTTGTGCAATAACGTCGAAATTTGTTATGTCGTCATCAAAGATGGCCGCCAGTGACGTCATAAAGGAAATATTGTAAAGACTATATCTTCTCTATTTATGATCGGATTTGAACAAAACTTTCAAAGATTGTAAAGTACGGGATCTGGTTGTGGATAGACTTCATACGGTATCCCGACGTCATATATTCAGATTTTTTTTATTTCTTTTAGTGATCGCATTTTTCTTGATATATCAATTAGTTTCACCAACTAAGACAACTCTGACAGCAGTGACGTCATGATGCCATTAAAAACAGGAAAGCCTGTTTGTTCAGGTTCTGATCAAAATCTAGTTTTGTTGTTGTTTTGTTTGGTGTTTACCATCATTTTTCTGCACATCTTAGGCTATGTATGATGTCATTTTTTAGTGGTGAAGGCAGAATACCCGCTTATTCCTGGGTAGAACCAGTACTGTATACCTCCCGCCATCTTTAAAAATCAACTCTTTCTCACAAGTTGAGCTCCCAGAGATTCGAACCCGCATCGGCAACGTTATTAACACCTCGACCAAGGATGTGCTTCAGTTACTGATAAAGACTCCTATTACATTCCTATGTGTGAAAGATCGGGATTTCCAAGTGAAAGAAAAATTATAATTGTTAAATATTAATAACTAACTCTGAAGACAAAAAAATACTAAGACGCTGAGTCATAACATCAATAAAGCGTTACTGATGTCGACATCATCAGCTGATAAAGCTAAAGCTAGTCTGTTTTTTATCATACTTATATAAATGTAATAAAAAGATTATTTGACTAATAGGTTTGATTATAGGGAACTCCTTCGCCTGATGGTTGGCATATTTTGTTTTTTCCACTCACTCGTATCCGCATTCATAAAATTACCACACCAAACGCCTACCATCTCGTGAAGGATCTCCATATATTTAATTAATCTTAGCTGTTAAATAATCTCTATTAATGACCATTTTTTTTATTACTAAGTATTTGGTCATTCTTAAAAATTATCTCCCTTATCTGTTCATGCTTTAAAATCAGCTGGATGTGGTGTCTCCATCTAGGAAAGGCAATTCCTTCTTTCATTTGGAGATATTTAATTTTGATAAATTACCTAAATTGACATATATTACCTGTGACATATATTACTGAGATTGGGTCCACCTTTCAGATGGGACAGATTGATAAGGACAGACCCAATGGCTGTTTTATTTGTGCACTTACTGGGGTGTCAGATTGCCATGGCAGACAGTTGTTCATTCACTTAGGTATGAAAGTTCATACAACTAATGGCGGAGGAGAAGGAGGAGCAGAGGTGGAAGTCCCTCAATTTGCAACAAAGAAATCATCACTGAAAATTCTGCTCTCAAATGTGACCGTCAACCTCTTAAGATGTCATATCCGGGTGCCAATGAGCATGTAACCATTGGTACAGTGGCAAAGATTTCTGTCTGCCTATTATTGCAGTTACTAGTTAGCAAACAATATGTTTATTATGATCCACCAACAAAAGTCAAGAAATTGTTTATTTCACTTACCTAATTTGTAGAAGCAGCAATGCAAACAGCACATGAAAATAGAAAAGAAATGAGTTTAGAATGATTCAATGCAAAATACCTTTTAATGCCTAGCAAATGTATGTCAAATAGCTTCAATAAATTAGAATACGGCTGGCATGTATTTATTTCATTTCTTGAAATTCCAAACCAGAAAATTGATGACAATAACAATGATGACGATGATAATGATGATAATGATGATGATGATGATAATAATGATTACAACGATGATGATGATAATGATGATGATGATGATGTCGTGGATGATCATGATGATAATGATTATAATGATGATAATGATGATGATGATGATAATGATGATAATGATAACGATGATGATGATGATGATGATAATGATGATAATGATGATGATAATGATAACGATGATGATGATGATAATGATGATAATGATGATGATGACAATGATAACAATGATGATAATGATGATGATGATAATGATGATAATGATGATAATGATAATAATGATGATAATGATGATGATGATGATGATGATAATGATGATAATGATGATGATGATGATAATGATGATAATGATGATGATGACAATGATAACAATGATGATAATGATGATGATGATAATGATGATAATGATGATAATGATAATGATGATAATGATAACAATGATGATAATGATGATGATGATAATGATGATAATGATAATAATGATAACGATGATGATGATGATGATGATAATGATGATAATGATGATGATAATGATAACGATGATGATGATGATGATGATAATGATGATAATGATGATGATGACAATGATAACAATGATGATAATGATGATGATGATAATGATGATAATGATGATGATGATAATGATGATAATGATGATGTTGTGGATGATGATGATGCAGATGATGCAGATGATGTTGCAGATGACAACGACAACAATGACAACGATGAAGATGATGAAGACGACAATGATGACGGCACTGATGACGACGGCAACGATGACCTAGTTTTATGTTTTTACATTGATGGTCAACAATACATGATTAGATTATAGAAGAACACTCTACCTCTCCTGGTGCCAAAACCACTTCGCTTAAATCATCAATCTACATGGGAGAAAACAAATTGGCAAGCTTCATATATATTTCCATATATTTACCATCTACTGTCTAGTTCATGCCCATTACTTTGTCAGCATAATTTAATATATATAAGACATAAAGTCTTGAATCCTATGGTGACAATAAACGTGTCCAGCATTTTAGACAAGAAGTATAAGTTTATATCTAGGTGGCGACCATTTACACCTGGTGAAGCACTCCTGTGATTAGATTCGCTAAAATTTTAACATTTTGTCCAAAGACAGATATAATGGTTGCCATTAGTTATGGAGTTGCCGGACAAATGCCGGAAAAATGCAACTTTAATTGCCTAATGTGGACAACATTAGCACAAACAAAGCATTACCGGTATTTGTAATGATGACAAATCATTCTTCCCAGAAATCCCAATATGAAATATGTTGGCATAGCAGTATACTTCTTTTTGCATGGCAAAACACTTGATCGCCAATTGATTTTTGTGAAACAAATTACAGTAGTTTTTATTTAAAGGGACTGGAGGCAATTTCCGAGTCACAAAGAGATATTGAGGTCAATCCAAATAAAACCATGATATTGTGATTCAGTTGCATATGTACCAATCCAGGACGCATGATCCGTCCAATTTAATTATTGTTAATGATATAGTCAGGAAACAGTCTCAATTTATAATATGCTTTAAGGCTCTAATAAACTCTTGTTTTTTTATCAAGATTTTTTTTATTTGTATGGACACCAATCATTGCTGCTTCCACATGATCATCTTTAGTCTTAAAGGGACAAACGGCAATCTTTATTTTTTTAAAACTCAAGGCGTCCCGCTAGTTTTTCTGCATTACTTGCATTTTTTCAGTCAGTAATATTATTTATAAGAATAGTATTAGGCAATTTGTTTTTGCATATTATTAATTTTTGATATTATTGCACCAATAATATATTAAAACTTATAGTATAATAAGATGAAATAGTAAATACTTAAGATTTGATTTATTTAAATGTAAACAGGGTAAAACACCTATTTCAAACACTTTAAGATTGCCATGTGTCCCTTTAAATAGAGCTTCAATATGAATTAGTTTATTATTGAAGATGTTGAATATGAGATAAACTGCCAAGATAATAGGTGGTAGTGGTGGAGATGATGGTGGCGGCGGTGGTGGTGGTGGTGATGATTGTGGAGATGATGACAACAATGGAGATGATGGAGATGATGATGATGATGATGATGTAGATGATGCTGATAATGATGATGATGATGACAACAATGATGATGCTGATGCTGACGTTGGCATTGACGCTGATGCTGATGCTGACGTTGATGTTGATGATGATGATGATAACAATGACTGATGATGATACCGATTCGGATTATGATGATGAATCATATATAAAAATACCATAATGTCTCACACCACAATTCATTTTCCATAGGGTCCCATTGTAATGTTTTTGTTCGTGGCATAGAGATAAACAAAATTTACAACATGTTTTTATGCTTAACTTCTTCATTGATCCAATATCTGCAATTTAAAACAAAATTAACAAATATTTACCAGATTGAAATTATTTAATTTCATGTTTGCGTGACATCTATCAAAATTTAGAAAAATTTACAACCCGTGGTGATTAGTTAGACCCATGATGTGTAAAATGAGGCAGAATTAGCTAGAAATCTTATATCAGCATGAATTCTTCTGTGATCTCTTCCTAAAATGCTGTAGATTTAGAATCTGGTAAAGATAAATCAATGTATCCTGTAAAATGTACAAAAGCAGACTTGTTTTTTTTATTTACCTACTTCATCTGTAGGGCATGAGTATTCAAGGGAGATAATAGTGTTGTGAGACCTTAATATGCAGAGAAATCTCACTTATTTTACAAAAAAATGCAAGCCACACCAGCAGATATATAAAACCGATGTTTTCTGTAAACATTCCCAGCAAACTGGAGCCTCCCAAGAGGGGGAAATTTTAATCTAGAATTGTTATACAATAAACAGATGATTATTCCTTCCATACAGCCAATTACACCAGTCCTGGGAGTGATGCAAACCTGTTATTATGCTAATGAGAGAACAAAATATACAACAGGGAGACAATAACAACACCATAAATATACCATACTGCCACCCTTCCACCAGGGAGCAGATATAATATAGGCCATTAATATACCATATTGTCACTCTCCCATTGGTGAGACTATAATATACCCCATTAATATACCATATTGCCACCTTACCAGACAGAGACTATAATATAGGCCCCATTAACGTACCATGTTGTCAAAGGGAGCCTGTTAAATATACCATAGTGCCACCATACCAAAGTGGTTTGTTCTATAGGCCACTGATATACCATATGGTCAACTTACCACAGGCAGACTGTTCTATAGGCCATTAAATATACCATATTGTTACCTAATTACCAAAGGGAGACTATAATATATGCCATTAAATATACTGTATTGTTACCTTACTTACCGGAGACTATGATACAGGCCATTAAATATACCCTATTGTCATCTTACCTATTCAATAGGCCCCATTAAATATACCACAGTGTCACCTTACAAAAGAGAGAGTGTGTATAAGCGTTTATTTATCCTCGCTGTGTTGCACTAAGCATTTTAGCGAGCAGACCTCGGTTTAAAGTCTCATCCGAAGGAGACAAAAGAGAGACTATTCTATAGGCCATTAAATATACCATATTGTCACCTTACCAAAGTGAGTGGATATAATACAGGCCATTAATATACCATATTGCCAGCTTACCAAAGGAAGACTGTAATATAGGCCATTAAATATACCAGATTCCACCTTACCAAAGGAAGACTGTAAATTATAGACCATTAAAACTACTATATTGTTACCTTACCAAAGGGAGGCTATAATATAGGCCATTAAATATACCATATTGTTACCATAATTACCAAAGAGAGACTATAATAAAGGCCATTAAATATACCAGATTCCACCTTACCAAAGGAAGTCTGTAATACAGACCATTAAATATACTATATTGTTACCTTACCAAAGGCAGGCTATAATATAGGCCATTAAATATACCAGATTCCACCTTACCAAAGGAAGACTGTAATACAGACCATTAAAACTACTATATTGTTACCTTACCAAAGGGAGGCTATAATATAGGCCATTAAATATACCATATTGTTACCTTAATTACCAAAGAGAGACTATATTAAAGGCCATTAAATATACTCTATTGTCGCCTTACCAAAGGGAGACTATTATATAGGCCATTAAATATACTCTATTGTCGCCTTACCAAAGGGATACTATAATATAGGCCATTAAATATACTCTATTGTCGCCTTACCAAAGGGAGACTACAATATAGGCCATTAAATATACTCTATTGTCACCTTACCGAAGGGAGACTATAATACAGGCCATTAAATATACTCTATTGTCACCTTACCAAAGGGAGACTATAATATAGGCCATTAAATATACTCTATTGTTGCCTTTCCATTGATTTGGCGCATTATGTTTTTTCCGCATAGGTTTCAAGGTTGTGAGTATATAATTAATAGAATATTTGTTGGTTTGCCGTAAATATGGATTTATTTTCACCTCGAAGTGAGAAAACTCAAATATTTTCACTTGTGCTAAAGCACTCGAGAAAATATTAGTTTTCTCACTTCTTGATGAAAATCAATCCTATATTCATTCCAAACCAACAAACATCCTCTATATCATAAGTTGGTTTGTCCAGTCGACCTTCAATGTCTCTTGCATATTTTTCAGAGTTGCATGGTGTAGGTACAAACATCATGTTTGTCACTGCAACTCATACAACGAAACTTGTAATCCACAACATTTGTTTTTCTTAATGTGTTAACCTACCAGATTTGTAACACATGGACAAACCTATTCACACCAGTTCCGCTTATAAACTAATTCCGTTAATACTTTTTCAGAAAAAATTAAATTAAAATACTTTGTTTATCCAACTACAATTAATGTTTAAAAAATCTGGGACAATTCCAATGATTTCGATTAAAAGTTATTGTTCTCCCAAGTGTTACATTTAGTTGCGACTCTATCGTGTCACTTAGCCAGCAGGTGACGGGTCTATAAACCCCAGGAATATGCAAGTGTTACCTGTCGATTAGCCACGCCATGGGTCAATATCAATAATTTCACTAAACCAATATCCGACTGTGTCTGAACGAGATGGTTCCTATTCTACAAACTGGTATTGAAACAAAAAATGTGAGTCACTCGTAAAAAATTGCGTCTTCTTAAATCTATCAATCATTCGACACTGGTTACTACTTCTTTTGCATTTTGAAGGATAGTATTATTTAAAAAAATTATTGGTGAGAAAACCAAACCGAGCTGCCAAATATTAAACCTGTTAAACAGACATGATTCATGGGCAAACCATTACCCAAAAACTTGAATAATTACAAAACGTAATATTAAACCTTACATGTAATCAAACTCCCTTGAATCATTAAATTCAATTAAACGAAAATATTTTCCTATCTTTTCATATGATCAGATTTCTAACAAGTCCTGTACCCCTTGCTCTCCTTATATATTCTCATGTTCCAGGCCCCAGGCATATTTCATCTAAAACATCCTGATTAGAGACTTATCTATTTGAGGGTTGACAAATGATTTTTCTGAACTTGTATATATTATTGAAAATGGTAATACCATACACCATAAGACAACTAACTTCAAAGAGCTAAACATTGTCTTCGGAACAGTTTCAATTTGGGGTAGACCTACACCAATGGTAATAATTCCGTTTTCTTTACCATGAAGCTCTACACCAGCAGTAATATGCCATTAACTTTATAATGAAGCTCTACACCAGCGGTAATATGCCATTTACTTTACCATGAAGCTCTACACCAGCAGTAATATGCCATTTACTTTATAATGAAGCTCTACACCAGCGGTAATATGCCATTTACTTTACCATGAAGCTCTACACCAGCAGTAATATGCCATTTAGTTTACCATGAAGCTCTACACCAGCAGTAATATGCCATTGAGTTTACCATGAAGCTCTACACCAGCGGTAATATGCCATTTACTTTACCATGAAGCTCTACACCAGCAGTAATATGCCATTTACTTTATAATGAAGCTCTACACCAGCGGTAATATGCCATTTAGTTTACCATGAAGCTCTACACCAGCAGTAATATGCCATTTAGTTTACCATGAAGCTCTACAGCAGCGGTAATATGCCATTTACTGCACCATTAAGCTCTACACCAGCAGTAATATGCCATTTATATAGTTTACCATGAAGCTCTACACCAGCAGTAATATGCCATTGAGTTTACCATGAAGCTCTACACCAGCGGTAATATGCCATTTACTTTACCATGAAGCTCTACACCAGCAGTAATATGCCATTTACTTTACCATGAAGCTCTACACCAGCGGTAATATGCCATTTACTTTACCATGAAGCTCTACACCAGCGGTAATATGCCATTTACTTTACCATGAAGCTCTACACCAGCGGTAATATGCCATTTACTTTACCATGAAGCTCTACACCAGCGGTAATATGCCATTTACTTTACCATGAAGCTCTACACCAGCGGTAATATGCCATTTACTTTACCATGAAGCTCTACACCAGCAGTAATATGCCATTCAGTTTACCATGAAGCTCTACACCAGCAGTAATATGCCATTTACTTTACCATGAAGCTCTACACCAGCAGTAATATGCCATTTAGTTTACCATGAAGCTCTACACCAGCGGTAATATGCCATTTACTGCCCATTTCAACCAGTCATTCGCCAACGATCAAGGATAACACTGAGCTATCTCAGAGTAGTCAAAAAGGTTGACCAATCAACAATGGGTTTCATAGTGGTGTTGCCTATAATGTGAAACTAGAAACCACACATAAATTAAATGTCAAACTATCACTTTAACTCATGGCAGATACACGTTATTCATGTGTTTGGTGCTGTATAACGTGTTTTTTGATACAATTCAAAAACAGGATTGTCACAATAAATATTTCCATCGTAACACCGCTTCCAACTTACATGCACATGCTCCGATGTAAACAGTTCAAAACTCGTTCTTGTAAAAAAATAGCTTTAATATCCAAGGAATAAGTCTAGATGGTTTCTGTAAAGAATATCACTAACAATTGTGGTATAAAAACTGGTTAATTTGTGATTGTTGATACTTCTGTGACTACCAGCATCTGATTAGTCTTGAAGTCATGTGACTGAAATGACATTGTACACATTTCCGAAGTACCAGCAAAATGGTCTATTGGCAGGCTTGAGAAGAAACAGTTTAGTTTATGCATATCCTATTCATAGAATGAACTCTGCCCAAAGCATCTTTGAACTCTGCTTGCAGATATGTACCTAGTTGAATGAACTACGCATCAAGTGTCATAATGTATGAAATCTCACACACACGCCTCTTTGAAACCGATTTCGATAAATGTTCTTTCATAGTAAACGCATTTAATTCCAGTGGTGTACACTATTATACTGAACGAAACAAGTTTAGCTTGTGTTATTTTATTCTTTTCTAAGAATCTGCAATAACAAAATGGGCAATTCTTGTCAATGTCAAACTACGCATGAAGTGTGTAATATTTCGTATTTCTGTAAAAAAAGGTGCTCGATGCAATAAATCAAGTTATTGGGTTTGTTACTGACGCCATATGTTATTAGGTATGTGTCAGTTGATAATTTATTTATTTTTTTCAAATTTAGATTCAAAATGAGCAAACCTTAACTTTTATACATCATTGATATAAACCCTGAAAAAGAAATTGCCCTTTCCAACATTAAATGCTTAAAGAGAAATCAACAGTTCTACTGCGTCTAAACTCAAATGGTAAAACAGCAAAAAGATGAAAAACAAAATGTCTACACTTTTCAGAATAATGACTACACTATTGAGACTGTCACCGCGATAATTTGATAAGCTGAAGATCTTTTCTGTGAGATTTACAGGAATAAATAATTCCAATCACTTGCCAGCGGCCATTGGTAATTATAACATATAGGCTTTCACAGGTTCTTAATAACAATTTCAGTCAGTTTTCACAGCCTTCAGAGGAAAAAAATAAATAATTAACTTTGTTACTAAGAAAAGAAGAAGCAGTCCCAGACAGAATGTTCAACACTTATTTAAATGTTTCAGCTGTCAATAATTTCTAATATACCAGTATCAATGACCTTGACCATGTCAAAGTGGTGTCTCTTTAGTTTTTCAATGACTATGTTACAACCGAAAAGTTTGATAAAAATATGAATATGAAAAAAATGGAAATTATAGCAGTGTTAAAGGTGGTACACCATTTTTGTATTTAAGCCATATCAATCACTATTAAAGGGACACACGGCAATCTTGAAGTTTGTATCAATAATATATTATTGCTGCAATATAATCAACAGTAACTGTTATAATAAAATGAAAAAATAATATGCTTATAATTAATGTTAATGATCAACAAATACAAGTTATGTAGAAAAACTAACTCGACGCTGCGAGTCTTAAACCATCAAGACTGCTGTGTGTCCCATCCCTTTAACATAGTTTTTGACCAACGTGTTTTTCAGGCCTAATATTGTATTTATTCACCATGGAATATGACTGACATTTGGCATAATATGCTTAAACTAACCAGGGCAGTCAGCCCTGAAATTTAACTGAGGCAAATCCCTTCCCAGCAAGGTCTGAGGACATATTTTACCCAAAAAACCCTGTTGATTTCTACATGTGATTTTCCTGCATTTTAGTGCATTCCCGGGCCAGGTTTTAAGTTAGACAAATATATTCAAGTCTATTTTAGTGATTTTATTTGATATTTCATTAGAATGCCTACTTCATTGTTTGGTACCTTCCCCAAATTCTACCAAGGCAGTGCCTCAGTGTGCCTCAGCAGAAGTGCCTAGGTGTGCCTCAGCAGCAGTGCCTCGGTGGGCCTCAGCATAGCTACGGGCCTGTTAACCCAGCTGTGTAACCTAGGTTACAAGATATTACTGTGCAGAATGATTTTCCTTATAAATTTAAGTCATTTTTAGGAAAAATCATTATTTGTCTAAGTCAGACCGCTAGACCCCCACGATGAGCGTTTAAGTTCAAAAAGGTTCTTGGACTATCGTTTTTCCCGTATTAAGAGCAATTCCCCTTATAGTAGCGGTCCCCGACCTTTTTGAAAAAATAAATAAAAGACCTTCAAAATTTGTATTAAAAAATCCTTCCCCAACATTTTATAAGAGCGCCCCATTGTCATTTTGCATGGCGCCCGGGCGCTGCTGTTAGGGGAAATACAGTATATAGAACTGTTAACTTTCAGTTCACTCTTCAACCATTTTTTTCAGTAATCAGATGCAGTGAATAATAAATATCCGTTTTCTAGATCATCCCAATTATAATCATTATCAGTTCTCATCTTAGATTCCATATCAGGTGTGAATATCAAATTATGTTCACACATTTATTCTCATTAGACATAATAAGAGTTGTCTGCCCCTCTGGCTACTCTCTAATCAAAGAGATAAAATTATCAAACCAAGTGTGAGTAATTTACTAGTTTAAAGTTATAATGAAATGTAAATGATGCCCAATTTTCACTTAAAGTTCTAGCGATTAATTTGTCAGGTGACTACTTGATAGTCTGCAATTAAGGAAGTTATTATGTTAATATTTTTTTCATGCCACCAGTGCACCTTCACTTTGTAGTAAACCTTAACAATGGTGTGAACTATTTGACCTTTCAAAACTCTCAAAACTATTAATTCCAGTAAAAGCATTATTTCATATTATAAATTAAAACAATATCAATCCAGAATATGTTTAATTTCACCATTAACCGAGATGATACAACCATAGTGTTGAGTATTTGTGTATAATATATATAAAACTATTAGTCAAATGAAATAATGACTGATGTCCAAATATATTAATTAAAACAAATGATTAAAACTCACTCTTCTGTAAAAAGTTATGTGAATATTTTCTTCGTATTTTTTTTTCAAACACATATAATGCCTGTTCCATAAATAAACTATTTAGTCCAGCTGGCTGTCTGTTTTATGCATAAGCACAGTCTTCATGGGACACAGCATAGTACTTAGTTTACACATCAGAAACTTATTAATTTGACACAGTTTCTATTCTATTGGGGGCATCCATGGCCGAGTGGTTAGAGCCCTCGTGGGAGGAAGCATGATCCAGCTGGCTAAATGCAGAACGTCGGTGGTTCTGACCCAGGTGCCCGCCCGTGCAAGAAAATGGCCAAGAGGGGCACCTGAGGTCTTCCTCCACCAATGGAAGCTGGAAAGTTGGCATGTGACCTTAGCTGTTGGTGCGATTATAAAATTCAATTAAATCTATTGACTGTGTAATTCCAGAAGTTTTAAGGCTTCTGAATACTGTGTTTCATTCTGCCTTTAACAGTTTATATAGGCACCCAAGGTTAAATAAGGTCTCCTGTGAGTGAGCTCCCCCCACTACACTGTCAAGCTAGTTAAGCATAAACCAGTTAATTATGGGTGCACTTGATTATACTGCTATTTAATCTAAACTTTGATTAGTTTCAGCTAAACATTTCCTGCCATCAAATACAACTTCCTCACCCACTAACCCCACTGGGAGAACACTTGCACCCAGGCGTGTAATCTGTTTTGCATTTCCTGCTAATTGGAATCATTAGTGAAACTTGCTGAATGCCAAATTAATAATCCCAACAAGAAATAAGAATTGTAGTCTATATCTCCGAGGATTTTCATTTTCACTTTTGCATGTTAAAGGGACACGTGGCAGCTGGCACTATGAATCAAGCATTAAAATTAGCATCTTGTTTAATTCAGTATTTTATTAACTTTTAAACTTGTTTGCATAAAATTAAATAAAAGGCTGAATACAATTCTGAGTTTTCAATTTGTCTAAATTATTTTTGTTTGTATGGTGTGTTAGGTCATTTTCAACACATGTAAGGTTATATATGACGGTCAATTTGTTTTGTGGTGGAGGCAGACCACCCATTTTTCTTGGGTAGAACCAGTACTGTACACCTCCCGCCATCCGTACTGTACACCTCCCGCCATCCGTAAGAATCGACACTTCCTCACTTACAAGTCGAGGTCCCAGTGGGATTCGAACCCGCAGTGGTGAGAGGCGAAGGTTTACAGCGGAGACCCTTATTATTCTACTAAATGTTAAATATATTACTATTAATGCAATACATTCAATAATATGTAATATGTAAACAATTTATAGTCAAATAATGCCTATTAATGATACCTATGTATGCAAGTTATGCAGAAAAACTAACAGGACACCCTGAGTTTTAAACAAATTCAGATTGCCAAATTGTGTGTAACCTTTAAAATGTGGTATACAGTTATTTTCTCTATTAGTTCCAATTAATTTTGTAATTCATATAAAAGTTTAAAAAAAAACTTTTTTTTTATCTCCTATGAAAAAATGTTTTCCACCAAAAATGATACAGCTAAATGTCACCTATTGTGCGCTTTTATGTTTTATATAAATCGTTAACCTACAGAGTTTTTTCACATGCATTTTCTCTATTTAATAATTGTTTGTTTGAATGGTGTTTTACATCATTTTAGCACATGTTAGGCCATATATGATGGTCAAATTTTGTTGTGATACTGAGGCTGACCACAGACTTATTCCTGGGTAGAACCAGTACTATATAACTCCCACCATCCATAACAATTGACACATTCTTACTTGACAGGTCCAGCTCCCAGTGAGATTCGAACCCGCATCAGTATAATAAATTTAAAACCTCAATTGTTTCAGTATGAACTGAATGTATTCATGATTCTAGTAAAACCCACCAGTATACATAAACTAACTAATCCTTGATTCAGAGAGACTCAGAGCTAACATAATAACCAAATCAGAAATTAGAAATGACAGAGCATTTGTGAAAGTTTTCTTCAATTGAATTATTACCAAAATGCAGTCTCCCTGGAGACTAGCTGTTTCATAGCCAGGATGGTCAAATCTGTGATAATATTATTGGTATGACAGGAGGCAGATCTAGTTTCTTCCTGGAGGATCATGAAAGGTTTCTAGAATAAACTGGTGGGAAATGGTACTTTTTTCTGTTCAGGCTTGTCATAGTTTCAGATGAAATTTAAATTTCTGAAGATTATGAGTCACGGGCATACAGCTTATAGACAAAGACATTACACGTTCATCCTGTCCAGATCAAATAACAATTAAGAATTGAATTGAATTGGATTTTATAGTCGCACCAACAGCTAACACTGGCGTGTAGCTGGGCCTACGCTCGTGCGTACAATTATTTGTCAATGTGCGAAAAAATAAAAATCGAAAAAAAAATGCGAAAAACGCAATAAAAACTAAAGGGGAGGGGGTGGGAGGGGTGAGTTGTATTAAAGTTTCGTATGCAGTACCTGATTTAATTTTGTCTTCTGATTTCAATGTGTACTAAAATAGTAGTTAAAATAAGCTTAAAATTGCTATGAAATATACGCAAAAACCCTTGTCTGGCAAAAATGGTGACTTTCCAGCTTCCATTGGGTAGAACCACCGATGTTCCGCAAGCCTCCTCACATGATTCCTGGGCCCATTTGAGGGATTAAATCCACATCAGTGAGGGGCAAGTGATTTCAATTCAGTAGCAGTTAAAAAGGTAACATTAATTTTATAAGGTTTTCATTTTTAGAACTTTTCAGTAACCATTGTGCTGTACAATGTTATTGTGACTGTACCATGTGCTGTGACTGTACCATGTGCTGTGACTGTACCATGTGCTGTGACTGTACCATGTGATGTGACTGTACCATGTGATGTGACTGTATGACTGTACCATGTGATGTGACTGTACCATGTGATGTGACTGTACCATGTGATGTGACTGTATGACTGTACCATGTGATGTGACTGTACCATGTGATGTGACTGTACCATGTGCTGTGATAGTACCATGTGATGTGACTGTACCATGTGAGTTGTCTGTACCATGTGATGTGATTGTACCATGTGATGTGACTGTACCATGTGAGTTGTCTGTACCATGTGATGTGACTGTACCATGTGCTGTGACTGTACCATGTGATGTGACTGTACCATGTGAGGTGTCTGTACCATGTGATGTGATTGTACCATATGATGTGACTGTACCATGTGATGTGACTGTACCATGTGAGGTGTCTGTACCATGTGATGTGATTGTACCATATGATGTGACTGTACCATGTGATGTGACTGTACCATGTGATGTGACTGTACCATGTGATGTGACTGTACAGTGTTTGATGGATGATTTGGAACATTAATGGATATGCCAACTAAATAGTTTACATGCATATGTATAGAGCAGCATATTTGTTTATTATACCCAAGAATTTGTAGGTTTGCAAATTTCAAGCTTTTGATGATAATGTTTAAAAGTTACACAATTTGGTTCAAAAAAAAATAAAATAACAATTGCTGAAAGTATGAAACACTATTTAAAATGTGTTTTCAATCTTGGAAGTACTCAGTAATATGTTTTACTATTTTTGCCTTGTGCCGAGGCCATTTTCCATTTGTCGTATAAAATAAAAAATAAAATTCCCGCCGCCCCTCCTTAATTTATTATGGCCTAATGGTTATTTCCCATAATTAGTAGTAATGACGGACTCCCTTAATGAATGGACATCAAACAAAAATATGTGCAGGAACCATTTCATACCTTAGTTACTTCAAGATGGGTTCATATTATCTGCTGGATTACAAACCCCAATCAAAAGTGTAAAAGGATACACAGAAAACAAAACTTCATTGGTTAACTGGAACTGATCAGATCAGCATTAATTAACTCATTAACAGAAAGTCCTTAATGAAGGTTAATTAACAGCACCAGCTATTAATTGGTCATCTGCTGAGAAACATCAAAGACATTTAATACAAGAGATCATAACTTTGACATGTAACTACATAGTACGCTGAATTTAGCGTGTCATTTATAATTCCTCATAATCAAAGTACCAACAGTACAGCTCAATACATTACAATACCCGTGATACTCTGAATAACAGATATAATGCATAGAGAAGTGACATGTGACATATACTGCATCAACATCTGCATCAACATCTGCATCTACATCATCATTTGCATCAACATCATCATCTGCATCAAACACATCTGCATCAATATCATCATCATTATCATCTGCATCAAACATCATCATCTGCATCAATATCAGCATCAACATCATCATCATCATCATCTGCATCAAACATCATCATATGCATCAACATATTCATCTGCATCAAACATCAACATCTGCATCAACATCATCATCTGCATCAAACACCAACATCTGCATCAACATCATCATCTGCATCAAAATCATCATATGCATCAACATCATCATCTGCATCCAACACCAACATCTGCATCAACATCATCATCTGCATCAAACACCAACATCTGCATCAACATCATCATCTGCATCAAACACCAACATCTGCATCAACATCATCATATGCATCAATATCATCATCAACATCATCATCTGCATCAAATACGCTGGCATGGCGCAGTCGGTAGCGCGGTGGATTTGTAACCGGAGGCCCCGGGTTCAATACTCCGTGGTGCTACTGAGTTCTGTCGGTGTGTTCTTGGGCAAGACACTTTTCCTTAGCCTCGTCCGTCGGATGGGGATGTAAACCGGGCGGTCTCGTGTATCGGTCTATCATCTGAGCACGTTAAAGAACCATAGGAATCTATTCGATAGTAAGAGTAGGGCAGGTTCCCGGATTCCTATGTATCCTTCCCCTCTCTCTGGGGCGGCTCTAAATAACCTGTACTGTGTTGATGAGCCGTTAAACAACATTCAATTCAATTCATCTGCATCAAACATCATCATCTGCATCAATATTTGCATTTACATTATCTGCATGATCAACATCTGCACCAACATCATCATCATCATGTGCATCAATATCTGCATCAATATCTGCATCAACATCATATCATCATCCTTAGTGGTCCCATAATACAGGTTTCATTTTATATCAACTAGCCAGGAAACAAATAAATGAGGTGAAATTTAAACATCAGACAAAGCTAATACTTTATCTTAATATAAAAATATAAGTTGAACTTTGTTTGATACTTCTAGTCAACCCTAACAGAAATAAACACCAATCTGTACACTGCATTTTGAACTCTTGACAGCAACAACCACTGAATGAAGAATGCAATAAAATGAAGGTGTTTCAGCACCTCTAACCACCACCCTGGAATTTCAACAGTATAGGGTTTACGTCCACAGCGTTGTCTTACCCATAAATCTTCCATCAACGAGGACTATCTATTTATTATACGCTGCATGTCGCCACAATGAAACGAAAATAAATATTTTCAAGTTCCGAGACCAAATAATGACGAATAAAAGAATGGTAAACCATCGCAAATCCCCTGTCTCATAAATTTATCATTGTTAACCTAAAGGCGTATTCAGCGACGAATATTTTTGATACCTAATATATCCTTCGAATGAGTAATTTTAATTTAACCCTACGTATTGTTGGTGCACCCCGTATTCGAATTTTCACAGGTATTTAGTAATTACTACCCACGTTAAAGAAAATGCTTAAGTGTGTACTTAGGAGAAATGAGGTACTTTACGAATTCAATGCAGTCTGAAAAGAGCAATAAAAGAATAGAGGGCCTAATATATTAGTCGATTATACGATATTATTTGTTGTTCATAAACGTCAAAAATATGAGTGGTCATTTATTTATAGCTTTTGAGTGTTTGTAAACAATATTTAAATTACTCATTTTAAGATTCATTAATTCGTAGTGATATGATGAATAAATCGGGTGTTTCAGGTCAGCAAAGGTGTGATATAATAAAACATTTGGAGAGATAAGATACAATGATATGAAGTCGTCACATATGCATTTTGAGAGATATAAGCATTTATAACCTCCATTAAAATAATAAAAATTTGATGTATCGGACCAACTTTTAATGTCCTAGGAAATTAATTTAACAGACTGAGATCATATTGAGATGATCTACATATAGATAAAGTGTTGTGCAGCACGTGCCCCTTGGTTATCTGTTACAAGTCTCGTGCAGCACGTGCCCCTTGGTTATCTGTTACAAGTCTCGTGCAGCACGTGCCCCTTGGTTATCTGTTACAAGTCTCGTGCAGCACGTGCCCCTTGGTTATCTGTTACAAGTGTCATGCAGCACGTGCCCCCTGGTTATCTGTTACAAGTCTCGTGCAGCACATGCCCCTTGGTTATCTGTTACAAGTCTCGTGCAGCACGTGCCCCTTGGTTATCTGTTACAAGTGTCGTGCAGCACGTGCCCCTTGGTTATCTGTTACAAGTCTCGTGCAGCACGTGCCCCTTGGTTATCTGTTACAAGTCTCGTGCAGCACGTGCCCCTTGGTTATCTGTTACAAATCTCGTGCAGCACGTGCCCCTTGGTTATCTGTTACAAATCTCGTGCAGCACGTGCCCCTTGGTTATCTGTTACACTTATTTTATTATGATTTGTACCGTTTTCTACCCAAGTCACAAATTTCAACTCGGCTTGAAAGCTGCCATTTTCAATAAATACTTCATTATACATTTTTCAAAAATTCAATTATTTTCTGCATTCTTCTTTCAAAATGAATTATAAAACCACTCTGCAATGATAAAAAACAAACATCCTTCATTAATAAATGATCTAGTAATTAAATTTCCATTAAACTAAATCATTTTCTACATTAACTTCATAAAATCTAATTTCGAGTAATGAATTTCTAGAAATCTTCTTTTCGTATCTACTTAATAACATTTCAAGAATTTTTTTCTGCCCTGAGGCCAGACAGAATCAAAGAATCGGCCTGTTCTCACCAAAATTATTTAAAAAAGGAAGAATACATTACATTTTTGACAAAAAATTGACACTTGCATTTTTAGTTATTTCCTTAGAAAAAACAGGTATGATCGACAGGAAAAATATAAAAAAGGCCCGATAGTGACACTTGTAAAGTCTATATTTATAAATATGATAATTTACTGATTTCCAGGAAAGAAAATTGCAGAAACTGTATGAAAAATAAGTATACTATAAAAGTGTGATAATGCATTTCCGGTATTTGATCCGTAAAAGAGTTTGCGTTCATTTGCCGTGATTTTCGTTACTTACATGGTATGTTCCTCAATATGCCATATATGGCAATTCAAAACTATGACATCATAGTTCACAAAATTGCAACTTCCAGTTTGATTTTAGAATTGTTAACAACTTTCAAATAGTCATCTGTTTTGTTAATTGTTTTAACTTTTTCTGAGTTTTTCAAACCTCTCAATAATTAAAAGCATTTGAATATGTGCATACATTCCTTAAATATGAATGGCCACCCTTTTTGTAGTATTATCAATTAACAAATTTAACTCTTAAACATCATTTGAACATTTCTTGATAGTCCCGGAGAGAAACATACATTTAAAACCGCTGCTAAGTTGTATGTAAAAACAGGTATTATTTGCATGACGTACATACTACTTTTACCACTGCGTGACTGCACGGGGAAATGAGGTAAATCTGATTTGTATAGATGCACAACTATTGTCAGATAATTGATAAATACATTTACCTGTGGATTAATTTACCTGTTCAAAGTTTTCTAAATCATCAAATAAAATCTTATTCTGGCTGTTCACAGATATTGCAAAGTGTGAATTGTAAATATCTATTGTTGTGTATAATATTGATTTAGATTTAAATAAACATAAACATGTTCATGAAACAAAACATGGCCGGAGAACTTTAAAGGGACAGGCAGCAATCTTGTGGTCTTACATATTTTAACACATCAAAACAAACAACAACAAACAACATGTAAAATAAAAAGTTTCTTATTTTGTTAACTTTTCTAAAATTAAATTACATAATAATTTAAATTGCATAATAGTTTTATTCTAGTAGAACTTTACCTCAGTCATTTAAATTGATATTAAAGTGGTAATAATTGCAACACACTTTGAGCAAAATATAATTTTAACTTTGGCTGAAGTTATTTCCCTTTATAGGAATCAATGAATGCGGACGGAACATCTGTTCATGCATCAGTATAAGTCTTGCTTTCTTAAAAGTAATTTTGAGTGAAAATAAAGCAAGACTGCCAAATGACCCTTTAAATCAAAGTTAGATAAATACAGAATATTTTAAATTTTTGATAAAAAGGAAAGGAAACATTTAAAATACTTGAGATTATCTAATTCACATAAAATTAGACACATTTATCTTGATTGCAGGAGATTTATTGTTTATTTACCAAACTTATGTCTTAAACTTGGCATTGAAAAATAGAAACCAATCGCCCAGATGTTCATTTTGACTCGTACATAAACAAATATTCTTAGGAATTGTTTACAACTAAAGAAATGAATATGTGAGTACCTCGTCTGTTTGTCTGCATGGCCATGAAACAAAGTGTCTCTGACTGTTCTGGAGCCCAGTTGTTTATAATACAAATTTTATTAAAGGTTTTTATTGTACATATAAAACATAAAGACGACAAAATGCCACAAACAATTCTTTTGTTCCAAGCAATTTATCTTAAGAATACTAAAGCCGTCGGGAGTAATTACCGTTAACTTACGTTTTTTTGTGAGGATTTTTGAAGCATATTACAAGTGTGCAGATCTTGAAATTTCCCGGTCAGACTAAGACCCCAAGAGAGTTCTAAACCTATTCCTATATAAAAACTGGTTGGTTGGTACGCTGAATGTACGCTGAATGGTGTATTATGTCATTATCAGCACATTTTAGGCTATATATGATGGTAGATTTTTTTTGTGGAGGAGTCGGACCACCTATTTTTCCTGGACAGAACCAGAACTGTCTACCTCCTGCCATCATAGGAATCAACACTTTCTCACTTACAAATCGAGTGCCCAGTGGGATTTGAACCTACAGCGGTGAGAGTAGAGAAGATTTCAAACGCAGCATCTTTAATCCAATAATTTAGATGCACAGCTTAAAACAGTCGCCCTTGACGGTACTGATGACAGTTTACCTGGAGGTTGATGTGGGAGCAGCCACAGCACCCTGGAGTCGGGGTCGGCGACCACTGTACTTCACAAGTTGGGAATTGAACCAGGCGGGTAGTAAGCACTGTGGAATGTGCCACCCACAATGTACACAGACACTCAAATGTGTTACACAGAGGGCCACTTCTTGTCAACAGTTGACGTCCGTGAGATTTTAGGAATATTTTTAAAGAGAAGAAGGACTAGTTTTACTTCCATGAGGAGGGCTGGCGTGGCGCAGTTGGTAGCGCGGCAGATTTGTAACCGGAGGCCCTGGGTTCAATCCTCCGTGGTGCCACTGAGTTCCGTCGGTGTGTTCTTGGGCAAGACACTTTCCTTTAGCCTCGTCCGTCGGATGGGGACGTAAACCGGGCGGTCCCGTGTATCGGTCTATCCTCCGAGCACGTTAAAGAACCATATGAATCTATTCGATAATAAGAGTAGGGCAGGTTCCCGGATTCCTATGTATCCTTCCCCTCTCTCTGGGGCGGCTCTAAATAACCTATACTGTGTTGATGAGCCGTTAAACAACATTCGATTACTTTCATGAGTGAATTTGGTGAAAATAGCAAAAAAACGTCCTTTGATGAACACGACAAAAAGCATCTACACTGTTGACGAAAGGGCTGCAGAAACCCAGGACATTAAGTATATACATATCAGTCTCTGTGTTAGTCCCATATCAATATCACTTATAGTTTTCAAGAAGTAGTCGCTACAAACTTATTTGTTAAAAATCTATTTTTAGCTGTGGTGGCCATCTTGAATTTCTGGTCAACCTGAAATTTTGCTAGGATCAATTAGACATCAAGAGCAACATTCCTGTAAAGTTTCATTAAAATCCGCCAAGTAGTTTCAGAGGAGTAGTCGCTACAAGTTTTTACTATATAACTCTATGTAAACTGGCAGCCATTTAACGTTGAATCAAAACAATTTTTGACAAGGTCCAACATCATGTCATGCTGATCATTTTAGAAAAAGTCCCATATCAATATCACTTATAGTTTTCAAGAAGTAGTCACTACAAACTTGTATTTTAAAAATCTATTTTTAGCTTTGGTGGCCATCTTGGATTTCACGTCAACATGAATTTTTGCTAGGATCAACTAGACTTCATGGGCAACATTTCTGTAAAGTTTCATGAATATCCATCGAGTAGTTTCAGAGGAGTAGTCGCTACAAATAAAAGTTTACGGACAGACAGACGGACGGACAGACGACGGACGCCGCACCACGGCATAAGCTCTGCTGATCAGTTGAGCTAAAAATCACTGCAAATGCATGCAAAATCATTTACTGATCATATAAAGCATTATTGCCATTAAGTATACATAGTTTTCATACAGTTGCTTCAATTTTCCCCCAATAAATCAGTAAATTTGCATATCTGTAAATATTCCATAATTATATGGTCATTTGAAACTGTGATGTCATAGCTCTCAAAATGGCGTCTTCCATGTCTGTTTCAATGGAACCTTCAAATGATTATATCTTCTTTGTTTATCATCCGATTTTGATAATACTTTCACAATTATTCAAGATTTTCTTTCATTAATAAAAATAGTTTGGCTGTGTCGTCGCTTGGCTCCTGTCTATTATGTCATGTAATTTATCTCAATTTCCCTACTCCTAATACCGACATCTCATTCAATCGAAAATGATAACTCTGTCCAGCAGACGAGAATTAAAAATCTAACCATTTCATTAAAAAAAACATTCCTGAACCAATAGTGCTGATCTGTTTCACCTGAGTGCTTTATTTTACCTGTGGATTCAAACTCACCGAAAAGCTTTATGGCAATGATCGACAGTTCATGAAGCATTCTTTGAAGTTATATGGAGATAAGCACCTAATTTGTTTGTCTACAACCGGAAAATACCTCATAAATATTTCAATAATTCCGGATAAAACAGCAGATAAATTTCTTTTAAGGTTTTTGTTTAGTCACAACCAGCTTTTTTAGGAGCATGTAGGAAAATCAATTTTACTTTTTTCCTCCCATAATATACACTACATGTTATCTAAATGATTTCACTCATGTCAGATTACATAATTACAGAATTACAGGGTCTTTCCAGCATGAGTCAAGATAAATGGCAGATTATAAATTATAATTCTGCAAAATGCAGTTAGATCTGTTGCTGATATTGATTGGAGCAATAGTTATGAGGAAAAACACTTATGAGAGTATTACTACAAATATATAATTTCTAATGACAGAGGGCACTGCATATTTCAAAGTTTTTTGGTTCTCTGTGTATCAAATTGCTATTTTTGGACTAAAAAAATAAATAATTGAATTGAATTTGAGTTTATTGTCGTACCAACAGCTAAGGCCATCCTGTGTTAAAATATATTTGTTTTCTGTTTCCCCGACCCAGGATTTTATATGTGGGTAGGTGTGTAGGTAGGTAGGTGAATTTTATTTTTTGCCAAAGACAGTAAAAAAAACATAAGAAATTAAAGAAAAATATACTAAAAACAGTAATAAAAAAAAAATGTTAAAGAATTGCTATAAAAAGTTTCGGGTAGGGCCCTTTTTGGTGGGTAGGTAGGGAAACAGCAAACCAACAATTTTTTATGGTCGGCCTAAGGACATATGGCAACTTTCCAGCTTCCATTGGTGGAGGAAGACCCCAGGTGCCCCTCCGGGCAATTTTCGTTCATGGGCGGGCACCTGGGTAGAACCACAGATGTTCCATAAGCCAGCTGGATAGCTTCATCACATAAAGATTCCTAGGCCCCTGAGGGATTGAACCTACAGCAATGAGGGGAATGACAAGTAATAAAACAAAAACGAATTTGATGGGATTGAAGGGTGCGTAATGTCTCTTTTAAAGGGACTCATGGCAATCTTTATTTTTAAAAGAAACTCGCGGCGTCCCGTTAGTTTGTCTACATAACTTGCATTTGTTCAATCATAAATATTAATTATACGAATAGTAAAAAGTGAATTGTTCTTGCATATGGTTTAACCATATTTATTTTACATCGATTGCGAAACAAGTTCTTGCAACTTAGATTAAGCACTCTCGATGGCTTCCTGGGTAGAACCAGTACTAAGCAATGTGGATTAATTATCTTGCTCAAGGATAAATAACGTGGCCGCGACGAGGAAAGATCCCACAACCTCTCGATCTGGAGTTTGGCGCTCTACCACTGGACCACGCACATCTACTTTTCATATTACTTACTGTTAAATGTTAATTATTTTAGACCAATAATATATGTAAAACTATTGTAGAAAGTGAAAACTCAAAATTTTATTTAATGATATGCAACCTGGTTTAAAGTTAAAATGAATCTGGATTAATAAAATGTGACGCTATGAGTAATGCTTGACAACAATTTCAAGATTGCCGTACTGACTTTTATTTCTCATTTCATGTCATTCCATGTATTCCATTTGATTTTGTAAAGGTTCTTAGGATAAAGACAAAGACTAATAGTGTCAACTACCTTTGAGATGTCGTAAGCTTTTTCCGTTTCAAAAGATGTCGATATCTGAGCGTATCGAGGCCTCATTGCGAATCAACTGTATCTCGCTCCTCATTTATATATAGCTACTTTAGTCTGGTGTCAAATCTTACCATACATGAGGTGTCTTGCAATGATTTACGAATGTGTGCGGGTCTGTGCATGCATGAATGTGTGTGTTTATGCACGCACATGTGCATGTAAATACATGTGCATGTGTTTGTAAGTGGTTTTCTCGTCGCTTTTTTTTCTGTCATACTAGTATCACAATTAAATAAAGCGTCTGCTTGCAGAAGTAACCCCAGTGCTCAACTTTATAGTGTTGCCACACTTCAATACCACTCCGTAGACACATGACATGATACCCCACCCATTATTCAGACCCTGGGTCTCACCTAGCACCTCCCTTTATATACTGAATGTCAAGCAAGGGAGCCTATTAGCTTGTACCATTTTATGAAGTCTTTGCTTATATGACCCAACTGGGGATTGGAGAGAGCACTGCCAGTACCATTTTATGAAGTCTTTGCTTATATGACCCAACTGGGGATTGGAGAGAGCACTGCCAGTACCAGTTTATGAAGTCTTTGCTTATATGACCCAACTGGGAATTGGAGAGAGCACTGTTAGTACCATTTTATGAAGTCTTTGCTTATATGACCCAACTGGGGACTGGAGAGAGGACTGCCAGTACCATTTTATGAAGTCTTTGCTTATATGACCCAACTGGGGATTAGAGAGAGCACTGCCAGTACCAGTTTATGAAGTCTTTGCTTATATGACCCGACTGGGAATTGGAGAGAGCACTGTTAGTACCATTTTATGAAGTCTTTGCTTATATGACCCAACTGGGGATTGGAGAGAGGACTGCCAGTACCATTTTATGAAGTCTTTGCTTATATGACCCAACTGGGGATTAGAGAGAGCACTGCCAGTACCAGTTTATGAAGTCTTTGCTTATATGACCCAACTGGGGATTGGAGAGAGCACTGCTAGTACCATTTTATGAAGTCTTTGCTTATATGACCCAACTGGGAATTGGAGAGAGGACTGCCAGTACCATTTTATGAAGTCTTTGCTTATATGACCCAACTGGGAATTGGAGAGAGCACTGTTAGTACCATTTTATGAAGTCTTTGCTTATATGACCCAACTGGGGACTGGAGAGAGGACTGCCAGTACCATTTTATGAAGTCTTTGCTTATATGACCCAACTGGGGATTAGAGAGAGCACTGCCAGTACCAGTTTATGAAGTCTTTGCTTATATGACCCGACTGGGAATTGGAGAGAGCACTGTTAGTACCATTTTATGAAGTCTTTGCTTATATGACCCAACTGGGGATTGGAGAGAGGACTGCCAGTACCATTTTATGAAGTCTTTGCTTATATGACCCAACTGGGGATTAGAGAGAGCACTGCCAGTACCAGTTTATGAAGTCTTTGCTTATATGACCCAACTGGGGATTGGAGAGAGCACTGCTAGTACCATTTTATGAAGTATTTGCTTATATGACCCAACTGGGGATTGGAGAGAGCACTGCCAGTACCATTTTTATGAAGCCTCTGCTATGACCCAGCTGGGGATTGAACTCACGATCACACGTGAGGCAATCAGGATCACACGCGAGACAATCACTTTAACACTAAGCCATGCCGCGATATGCAGAAATTCGGTAATATAATACTAATGGCTGTCATGAACGTCTGCAACAATTTTACTGGTTGCGTTATTCTTATTCAACTTTGACGTGAAAACAATTGATACAACCACAGGGATCCCTATGTGCCAGCAGTGCAGAAAATTTAACACAGGTGGCTGAAATTGTAATCTACTTACAGTATACATCTAAAACACGCAAAAAAAAAATAAAAAATGAAAATATATTATCAGAAATTCTAATACTGGTTGTAACTTAGGTCTGAAATCAAATTCTGGAACAAAATAAACTTCAGCCATTCCTCGCAAACATCCTCGGACAGATGTTTACGGCCCGTCACCAGGAAACGAGTTGTCAAAGCAGCTTTTATTATGAAACCCTAGTCTACAATTATTGTCTTCAGTGCTCAATGTCATGTTTTTCGGGAGACTTTTCTAGCCATCATCATTTTTATCAAACTGCTGTCGTAAAAAAGAACCGAATAATGATCCACGTCTCCCAGATCATCACTGTGGAATAAAGACAGAAGCAGTATTCTCTAATGATCCACGTCTCCCAGATCATCACTGTGGAATAAAGACAGAAGCAGTATTCTCTAATGATCCACGTCTCCCAGATCATCACTGTGGAATAAAGACAGAAGCAGTATTCTCTAATGATCCACGTCTCCCAGATCATCACTGTGGAATAAAGACAGAAGCAGTATTCTCTAAATATATTGTTTTTTAAATATACTCGGTAAAACAAGTTTCTGAAAGTATAAAACTGTTTTATTTTTGCGTTTTATATTGCACAATCCTTTGCCTAAGTACATAAGAATATTTCATGGGTATCCGTGAAGATGGGGGAATTCCAACATGCCACTGGTACGTATGATTGTTTTTATCAGAACCGAGGTTCCGATTAGCTATACTGAGGGTTGCCCTTTCTTCACCATTAACCCACGATTGATTCTTTTTCTTGCATATCATTTACATTCTGAGCATTGATGTCGCCAGCTACTAACGTTTTGCATATTTATTTACATAATGACGTCATGCAAGTCAGTGTTGATATCAGCGCGACTTTTATCTTCCCCCATGTGTTAGATCAGGCTTTCCATCCCCCATGTAAAACGTGGATAACCTTATCCGGTATGCAAGAAATTTCATTAAAACACCCTAGAATAAATCAATAACAAGATACTGAACACACTTTAAAGGTACACGGCATTCTTGATTTGTATAAAATTCGTGGCATCCCGTTAGCTTTTCCACATAACTTGCATCTGTTAAATCATTAAAATTAATTATTAGAACATTTCAACGCAAATAGTTTTTACATACTAACTGTCGTTAATATTGCACCAACATTTGGTAGACTGACGAAGAAAAAATAAATCTCAAAATTTTATTTAATTATAATGCAAGCAGTTTTAAAGCCAAAATGATGCAGGATTACTAAATGGAATGCTAATTTTAATGGCTGATATGAAACTCAAAGGAGTAATGAAAAAGAATCTCCAAAACATTCAATAATGTGTGTGTGTGCATGCACCATTATTATTATTCTATAACGTGGATTATTTAATTACCCCTTGCCCATCATACATAACTTCATTACGTGGTCCGAGTATTAACTTTTATAACCCATCCAACCCCTTCTCCGAAAAGCGAAACACGGATTGGCTGGAGTATGAAATAAAACCTTAATTTCGTATTAAAAAGTTTGCATATTGTAAAATTAAAACATTTAATAGGTAATTTTAAACAAGTTATCGCATTTTTTTCAATAAAAAATGCTTTTAAACATGTTTTCTTGTCGAAATATCCGTTAATATAAGCTTTCCTTTAAGGCAGGACCACGTAATGAGAACAATAAAGAAGATCTCAAGTTTTGCTTCATAATTATTAGATTGGGTTTATGAATTTTTTTTTTACAATTTCGAGTTATCTACATGTACATCAAAACCAGTTCGTTCAACACTATTTTTACAGAGTATTATACACACTGTAAATCTATAATAAACAATAACGATTCCATGCCTTAATGACTGAAAATTAGATTAAACAGGTGAATTGGATATATCAGATCCTTTTTCTATATTTTCCAATAAAATTGCTGCCACAGAAAAAAATCAAGAATAATGCTGAAAGATAAATGTAATATGACTATTTATGAAGTATTAAAAAACCTTTGATATGAATGAAAAACAATAGCCTGTCATTATGTTTGGTTTCCATGGAAACAAGATTATCAGCTGTCAACAAAGAAAAGAAATGGATTCAATTTCACGTTTTCTGAAAGAATTTAATGAGAGGCTGCGATGCTTATAATGTGAACAAAACAGTTTTCTCCATATTTTTTTTTATAAAAAAAGCTAAAACAAGAGAAAACATCCAACACTATACAATTAACATTATATATTTTTTCAACTTTTCAAATAAACTTCTTTCAGAGGACTGTTAAAATAAATCTTTTGGACATCTAAATGTGGTGTTTTTCTGCTTTATATTTTTAAAAACAAGAAATACAGCAAACACATTCCGGGGCGTAGCTAGGGACTTTAGAATGTTTACGCAAACAGTCTATGGGGGTCTCCATGTTCCCCCGTAATTATTGTTTCCTAGACCTCTGTGGTGCAATCTGGAGGTAATTTCTGCAATAAAATGAGGCTGATTTTGTCTCGGGGGGGGGGGGGGGGGCTAAATGAAGAAGTCACCTGAGCCTCACCCCACCCCTTCCACCCCCACCCCCACCTTTTGCATACAGGGAGCTACGGGGGGGGGGGGGGGGGGGGGGGGGGGGGGGGGGGGGGGGGCTAAATGAAGAAGTCACCTGAGCCTCACCCCACCCCCTTCCACCCCCATCCGCGCTCCACCTTTGCATACAGGGAGCTACGTGCCTGACATTAGATCACATGAGGCCAAGGTCACATAGAGGTAGCACAATAAAAAAGCTATAATTGGAGGTAACCATGGAGGTAACCATGGAGGTAACCAACACTATTTTATCTCTTTTCTCATCTTTTAATATACACTTCCTGGAGTGGATGGTCAAAACAAAATATTCGGAACACCAAAAATTGGTATTTTTTACTAGTTGTTAGAAAATAACACTTACGGAGCCTACTAGAACGTAATTTCAGACCATTCTCAATTCTCAATTCTAATGCTTTTTCATGTAAATATCAGAAATTATAAACTAAAATTATACATACACACTCGTTTTTTCTATGAAAACTCAAATTCATCGGTAACGACATTTTGTTGACATCATCCAATGACGTTGCTAGTTACGTTATGTGACATACGCCACATACTTTTCAGACGGAAAATCGTGGGGTTTACAGTCGCAAACATTTGGCCTAAGCCCATGGAGTAACGCGTTACATTATAGATGCATTAGAATTTGTGTCTTCACTGTTTTGTCTATTCTACTATATAAATATAGTTACTGGTGCAATATATTCAACATTTAATAATGCAAAAACAATTTGCTCTAATTTACTATTCTTATAATTAATATTAATGCAAGCTTTGTAGAAAAACTAATGGGACACCAGTGAGTTTTTAAAAAATCAAGATTGCCACATGTCCCTTTGAACTAAAAGTGTTCATTAAAGCAGGTGTTCTCTTTGAGCAGGTTTGACTGTATTGTGACCTAAATGAACTACCACATTTCCCCTAATAGTAAGCACCCAAGTGCTATGCAAAATCTTATAAAATGTAAAAAAAAAAAAAATAGATGTTTTTTGTTGTTGTTTTCATTATTATTGAAAGTAGATTTTTGGGAGGTATTTTTGAATACAAGATATTTATATATATATTTTTTTCTTTTTTTTTTTTTTGAAAAGGTGGGTGGGGTGCTGCTATTTGGTGGGGCGGTCTTGTTAGGGGAAATACAGAATAAAGTGACAGTACTGTGAAGAACTACATTTCAATATTTGGGAACCCATCTGGAATTCAATTAACAGCAGTTCTGCTGCAGAGTGTTGCAGGAAAACCAAATTCTGCCAGTCTCAAGAGACCCAAACAACCACAAAACACTTTTAAAATGTTTAATGGAGAAATTTCGGAACATCTGTTCTACCGATTTATTTTTTATCCAAATGAGTGAAATGACATTACAAAACTATTTTAAAAGCACTTTGAAGAAATTCTCTTCAGACATTAGCAATAAAACTGTGGTTCGGAAAATATTGTACAATAAATTTAAATGACAATTTGACAGCGTGACATCATAGTGTACAAGAATTTTCAATTTTCAAATTGTGATATTTTTCATTTGGGGGTATTTTTTTGAAGGGGCAATAAATAGCTGAAATTTTATCTCGATAATATGTATGAATTGGCTCTTGACCAATAAAACGCGCGATACACTACAGTTTCGAACGACGTAAAATGACACTCTAATCGTACGACTATGTTAGAGTATGTGCCAGTAAAGCGCATTATTACTTTTACTTCCCAGGTAGATCAAATAAAAGCCTATTACAAGTACAATTTGATATTCTGATATGCATTTGTTCCGTATTAAGTGTTTTATAATTGTTTATTACATTAGTTAAGTATATATAATTTATGTCTATTCACTTCTTACTCACAAGAATGATAATTCAATTGAGCGAGCTGTGTATGGCGCCCCAGTTACCACTCTTCAGTCTTAGGAATACAAATAAGATTTTTTATAGCTCTCAAAACGTTGTGGCAACAACAAATCATAACATGCCTTATCTAATAGGTCAGATAAATGTCACGTATCTACCAAAAGAAAAATAGGATTTTTTTTTAAAGATTTTTTTTTATAGATTTAATTATTTATAAAAATATCAATCATGCATGACTAGGAATACAACATTTGAGTAAAATACATGTTTAAAGGGATATACTGTAAGGCTGAAGCATTTATCTAACATGAAATTATATCCACATGTTTAAAGGGATATACTGTAAGGCTGAAGCATTTATCTAACATTGAAATTATATCCACATGTTTAAAGGGATATACTGCAAGGCTGAAGCATTTATCTAACATTGAAATTATATCTAACTGTTTAAAGGGATATACTGTAAGGCTGAAGCATTTATCCAACACTGAAATTATATCCACATGTTTAAAGGGATATACTGTAAGGCTGAAGCATTTATCTAACATTGAAATTATATCCACATGTTTAAAGGGATATACTGCAAGGCTGAAGCATTTATCTAACATTGAAATTATATCCACATGTTTAAAGGGATATACTGCAAGGCTGAAGCATTTATCTAACATTGAAATTATATCCACATGTTTAAAGGGATATATTGCAAGACTGAAGCATTTATCTAACATTGAAATTATATCCACATGTTTAAAGCGATATACTGCAAGGCTGAAGCATTTACCTAACATTGAAATTATATCCACATGTTTTAAAGCGATATACTGCAAGGCTGAAGCATTTATCTAACATTGAAATTATATCCACATGTTTAAAGGGATATACTGCAAGGCTGAAGTATTTATCTAACATTGAAATTATATTCACATGTTTAAAGGGATATACTGCAAGGCTGAAGCATTTATCTAACATTGAAATTATATCCACATGTTTAAAGCGATATACTGCAAGGCTGAAGTATTTATCTAACATTGAAATTATATTCACATGTTTAAAGGGATATACTGCAAGGCTGAAGCATTTATCTAACATTGAAATTATATCCACATGTTTAAAGGGATATATTGTAAGTCTGAAGCATTTATCTAACACTGAAATTATATCCACATGTTTAAATGGATATACTGCAAGGCTGAAGCATTTATCTAACATTGAAAATATATCCACATGTTTAAAGGGATATACTGCAAGGCTGAAGCATTTATCTAACATTGAAATTATATCCACATGTTTAAAGGGATATATTGCAAGACTGAAGCATTTATCTAACATTGAAATTATATCCACATGTTTAAAGCGATATACTGCAAGGCTGAAGCATTTACCTAACATTGAAATTATATCCACATGTTTAAAGCAATATACTGCAAGGCTGAAGCATTTATCTTACATTGAAATTATATCCACATGTTTAAAGGGATATACTGCAAGGCTGAAGCATTTATCTAACATTGAAATTATATCCACATGTTTAAAGGGATATATTGTAAGTCTGAAGCATTTATCTAACACTGAAATTATATCCACATGTTTAAAGGGATATACTGCAAGGCTGAAGCATTTATCTAACATTGAAAATATATCCACATGTTTAAAGGGATATACTGTAAGATAGCTGCATGGACATATTTTTAAATACTGAGAAAATACACATGGCATTTACAGACTTTCATTTTTACCATGTTACTGAAGCTTTATGGCTCATTTTAAACAATTTAAATAGCGACGTCGCATTGTAAACCTTCTCGCCTCTCACCGCTGCGGATTCGAATCCCAATGGGAGCTCGACTTGTATGTCAGGAAAGTGTTGAGGTGTACAGCACTGGTTCTACCCAGGAAAAACGTCATATATAACCTTACATGTGTTGAAAATG